>JAPHCH010000002.1:0-458330 GCA_030772445.1 Cladosporium sp. MBC 237 | reverse complement strand
TTTGTATGGTGTTGGAAGTGTTTTGGGGGGAAGAGGAGGGCGAGGGGGTGGGTGGGTGGTGCTGGTTTTGATGGGGTGGAGGCTGAGGGGGTGGTGGGGAGGCTTTTGGAGTGGGAGGGTGGGGTGGGTGGGAGGGAGGTTTTTGGGGAGAGGTTGCCTTGGGAGAGTGGGTAGGTGAGAGGCACGTCTGAAGACAGATAAGAACGAATCAGAGAAACTTCATCATGCCACTCGAATGGGTGTGTTATTGTTCCTTTTATTTTTTGTTGTTTGATTTATCTAATTATTCATCATCGGCATAACCTCGTTACCTCCAACCCCTTCCTCAAACCCAACAGCTCAACACCACCTCACTGCGCCCCCTCCTCATCTCTCCTGAACAAAATCTCTCCTCCATCAACACTGCTGCGTCCCGCAACACTGTGCTTCAAAATCCCCGCCTCGACGAGATCCCGCACAAGATCGAAAATCAAACCGTCACACCCGCGCGCGGCCATGATATCCACCGTGACAGGCAGAATCTCCTCGTGCTGCGTGATGTTCGAGAAGTAAGTTGTTTCGCCGACTGGGAGGGGGGGTGGGTGTTAGCTTGTTTTGTTCGGAGGTCTTGGATTTCTTTTTGACTGCCATGGGTGATGAGGGGTGGGAAAAGGTGGGAAGTGATTGAACTTACTCGGAACGACGAAATCAGGTCCGCCCCAGTACGGTGAGATTCTCGAAGTGCTCCAGCCCAGCGGCGCGGAAGGCTCGTCGAGGTAGCGGTTGCGGTAATTCGGGGTGCCCTGCGAGCCGACGTAAAGGAAAAAGCTATCGCTGCAAGTTTCCTCGTCAGCCACCAGAACTTCGCTCGCGAACCAGTCGGCGAAAATTTCGCGGCGGCGGTTTTCTTCGGCCAGCTGCGTGGAGGGGTACTGGTCGCCCCAGGACCAGCGGGCGAGGGGGGCGGGGTTGATGAAAGGTTTGCGGCCGTCGTAGGCGGCGGCGTAGTCGGCGTAGAAGGGGTCGCGGATGAGTTTGGATTGTTGCTGGGAGATTATGATGGCGTAGGTTAGGTTGGTGTAGGTTGCGAGGCTGGTGGTGACGTTTGCTGGGGAGGCGGCGTCCCAGGCGGCGGTGACGTTGTAGGTGGTGGTGTTGGCTTTTAGGAAGGTGGTGACTTGGTCGAGGAAGTTGATGAGGAGTTGGTCGCTTGGTTTGGAAGCATTGACGGGGAAGCCTGAGGTGTAGATTTTGGACGGGCGGGCGGATGGGAAGGTGATGTTGCCCTGGTACATGACCTTGGATGCCTCGGCCCATAATTGAGGATCGCGAGTGAGGAAGCCAGGAGTGTCGAGCTCTGGTGCCAGTGGCATGGTGTTGGTGAGCTCAACGAGATCATGAGTAGGCCTGTTACCGTAGACACCCTGCACGCCAGCCGGGCCACGAACAGAGCCACCAGTATCACTACCCAGGGCCAAATCAAGCCACTCGTATGCACCTGCACCAGCGCCAGGCCCGGATGATGACGAACTCGGGTACTGGTAACCATCGCCTCTGGGGTTGAACGGACTAGGATAATCAACCCAGTCAGCGGTTGGCGATTCGCCGTTCGCAAACTGCGAGGTGACCATCTTGCCAACAATCACGGCACCAGCGTCGATGAGTCTCTGGACAGGAAGGGCAGTCTCGTTCGCCTCCGGGTAAAGGCGGTACCACGCTCTGTTACCATTCGAGGTCTTGACTCCAGCAATGTCGAAAATGTCCTTGATGCCCAGACGAACACCAGCAAGCGGCTTGTCTGCAGTCTTGGTGTAGTAAAGACGAGATGGCACAGCTACTGCAAGCGACTGACCGGGGAGGTTGGCGGGTAGAACACTGAAGGTTCCATCTGCGGCCGGGAAGAGAGTCTCTGTGAAGGCGCCGGCGAAATCGCTGTAAAGCCTCCATGCCTCATAGACTGCACCAGTGGAGGAGAGGAAGTAAGGGCCGTGGGGGATTTTGGCATCCTCGGAAACCTGGCTGCTCCAGATAGCGTCGGTCACATTGTCTGCCTTTTTCAGCTTTGGTGAGAAGCTACGTCGGCCGTAAGACTGTCCGGTATATTGGACGAAAACAGACTCGAGGAATCCAGAGCTATAGACGTCGTCTGTAGATGTGAAGTTCGTGACGGCAGCTGAGAAGTCCTCTGTGCTGTAGCCAAAGTTATCGGTTGTGATGACTGTCAGAGGCGTGAGACCAGATTTCTTGACCTTGTTAGGAAGAGATGACTGCTCCAGAGTACCAACTGGCTCTGCTGGAACGTAATACGAAACGCCGTCGAGCTGTACAGTCTTGCCTGTAGTGGAAAGGGAAGAAGCGAGTGTAGGGGCGAATAGACCGCATGCTGCTACTGCAGCGACCCGAACGAAGGACGGCATGATGGCCAAAGTGACTTACTGTCAAGGACTGAATGTGACATTCCCCGGCGTGGACATGCTTTACTTATATGCCCTGCCAACACAGTACATGTACGGAAGACGTGAAGACTGCAAAGCCAATTGCTCCGAAGCGCCATGGCCATGCATGTGGAAGTGGAGCCCATGCTACGATTCCACGGCGCGCCATTGAGAGATAGTGCAGCTTGAATGGAGGAGCATAGCACATAGCGTGAGTTTTCCAGTGGTAGATCAGAACGATCTGCATGTCAAGACTTCCACCAGCCTCCGAAAGGACTCATGGCCTGCGGACTCCAACGATAAGCCTGCATGGATGAGCACGTGGCTGGCGACGTAGGGCGGCTCGTGTATTGATGCGTATATTAAACCACGAAGATTGCCGAGGAATCAATAGATAACCGACCAACTGATTGTGACTCTCGGAATCGCGGCCAATTCGCAAACACCTTGATGTCGGCGTTTGTTAGGTTGGTGAATGATTGCGAGAGATAACGTTTGAGCCGAGAGGATTGGTAAGGAAAACCAAGCCTGCCAAGCGTGTTGCGTTGACGACGAGGAGGATGAAGCTTTCAACACCTCCAACTTTTTACGAGATGGGAATACCAACGCTCGGTCATGGAATATGTATCGCGCTCTACAATCGGGAGCATAAATCTACCATACACCCATTCAATCTGCCGATCTCGCTACATCAAGGCCAATATTCGCGCATTGCACCATATTGTTAAGTAAATCTTAGCTTCAGCAATCCACAGTGCTGCAAGGGCTGTGCAACCTTGGCATTGATCATATCGAGAATGACATGCAGAGTCATTTAGAGTAGCTGAGGCCATCATTCTGACTTTGGCACTTTCGCCGTAGACATTCTACTGATGAATGCCGAATGCTCCCTGCACTAAGCATGACCGATCGTTCACTTAAATCAAGAGGCTTTTGCCGAAAATGCAGATCAATGCACGCTCTTCAGATCACCCAACAATCATAGTCATCCATAAATCATATAAAAAATGATCAATGGTGTTGGCCTGTCTCCCACACGCCGTGATAGTCTTCGCAGAATCGACAACACTTGAGGTCTGTTCGGACTTGAAGACGACTACTGGAAAGGCGATGTTCTGATATCGAAGCAGAGGCAATATCCATGTATCGATCCAAAGCCCCTAAAGCGAGGCAGAAATATCCACAAGACTCGTCCCAGGACATCGATCAAACTAACCAGCCACGGAAGAAAACCCGAGCACAAAACATCTAGCCCACCCCATGCATGGCCCTATCAAACTCATCCCATTCAGAATAACAACACACCCACTTCGCGAAAGCCTTCCACCCATACCACCTCAACCACAAACAATCTTCCTGCTCCCTCACAGCATTGTCAACATTTTGCCACTCAATCCTTTCCAACGCAGCTAGCCCTGCCGCACTATGTCCATCAACGCCCGAACATTCGCAGAACTGGGCTGCTTCTGGATGTTGTGGCTCGGAGTCTGTTGAGAGTCCGTCGACTGTGTAGGCTGAGGCGGGTTGACGTTTGGAGGCGCAGACGCAATTGTAGTTTTTGTGCTTTGCGCCGAGGCGATTTTTCATTTCAACGTGGGTGCAGGGCATTGTTGTTGGTTTGGGGTGTCGGAGTGACTTCTTGAGGCTGAAGTTGATGGTGCTTTGTCGGTCGAAAGAGTGATTGTTCAGCGAGACGAATACTCGGGTCTTGTGCTCGTATGCCGAGAAAGATCGTTGGTTGTTGAATGCGTGTGTAGATTGATGATTGGATTCATGAGTGGCTAGAGTCATGTCAAAAGATCAGGGCATAGGATGCATGTTCGCAGTGTAAGCAAGTTCGATGTGAGAATTCCAACAAAGACCAGATATTCGTTTGTAGCTTCCTCCGAGGTGCTCGTATGCTTGAAAAGCGACTGCCGGATCTCATGCAGTCCATTTAGGGAAGGTGCTTGCAAAAGGAAGAAAAAGGAGATGAAGCAAAAGGTCAGCCACGAGTGCACCTTACGCATTTCTAGATTGATACATCGGATTGATAGAATTCCCTGCGATCGAGCATCAGCAGTCGTTTGATCATGCGCTCAATGCAAAACCCCGGTTTCATATGCTATGTATCACGACTCTCACAGGAAAGCTATGAGGCCAGACAGTATATCATTAAGTAAGGTCATTTCCATATGATTTTCGGATGTAACGTACATGTACGCTACAATCGTAGCATACCCACACATCCCCAGGACTCCCATGTATGCATACCGAAGCGCCTAGATCAGGTGCTTGGACCTGAAGTAAGCCCTCAGGTAGACAATCTGCCACGCACCAAGAGCCATGAGCATTCCCATGGTACCAATCGCAAACCACTTGACACGCTCGTTCGTGCTCTCGTTGGTGTCCCTCAATCTGATTTCTCTTCCTCTCAGGTAGTCCAACTCGGCGACGATTTCAGAGGCAACTTCGCTGACCCTCTTCAGCTCTGCTTCCACGGGCTTCAGCTTCTCGCCGGCTTGGATGGCGTTCCAGTCCTTTGCGTCGGCGCCGATGTCAATGTCGAGCTCCACGTTGCGGTAAGGGTCTTGGATTGCGTGAGTTGCAGTCAGGATGTTCTCGAAGCAGACGTCAAAGGCTGTGTCGTCGTGTGCGTGGAAGGCGTGTCTTGACTCGCCGACAACATCGCGAGGGCGGCCGTAATCGTTACCCACGGCATCCTTGATCTGAGGAAATGGTCATGTCAGCACGGCCCTGAGAACCCTTCCCAATATGCTCGGCTCCCATCCATTGGCATAGCTCTTTTGTCCTATCCATCCATAATGTTCCCTTGTGCTCCCTCCAGTGTCTTTCGCGCTGGCTCAACTTACGTGCATGTTCAGCGTCTGGCCATCGCCTCTGTTTCCGCTAACCGTCGCGGTGACAACGACCAGCTGGTCCTTAGCGACGAAGTTGCGAATGCAGCGCTCTTTGCTGGCCGACTCGTGGCCTGGATGAGCTTGAATGTCGAATTTGAGCGCTGCGACAAGGGGCAGGATAAAGGCGAAGAGGAGCTGGACTGCGAAGAGCATTTTGGCGTGTCTCGCCGATTGGCGGTGGACTGATCTTAAGAGAAGGTGGTGCTGGCGACTCGGACGGTGCAATTGCTTGTGATGGTGGTGTTTAGGACACGCTTCTAGTGAAGGGGGTTCGGAAAGCTTTCCGCGCTTGTGAGAGAGGAGACTGGAGTTGCGAAGGTGAGCTTCAGCTGACGCGGTTTGTGTCTCCTTACCAAATACAACAAAATGCTTCGACATGTACGGCGAATTGTAATATTACTCTGAACTGCTGGGATACAATGAAGCCTAAATTCCTGTTCTAGCCCGCACATAACGACGATTCAGATGTTCAGCTGAAATAGGATATCAAGCATCCCAGCGCATCGTGTGCATACATCACCAGCTTCAACAATGTACCAAAATCTTCGCCTGCCACGGAAGGCATCAGTCAAGGGCCACGAATCATGGTGAGTGAAAATGCAGCAAGGGGATTGCCAGCACACTTCGAAACCATCTGAGAGAACACCCGCGAGACAAGTCTTCACTCGCAGCGGCTTTGATGTGAGTGATATCTGACATGCAAATCGCACAAAACCATTACATTATTATGTGTACTACACAGGATATTCCTGGAATAATTCTACAACAACCTAGCCATTAACCACCTCTTAGGCTTTGCCAACGTTCTCGGAGAAGAAGTCATTGATGGCTTTGTAAGTTTCAGGGTGCGAGTATTCGAGGTTAAGACCGTGTCCAGCAGCCGCGACGATCTTGGTTGTGATTTTGGTGCTCGTGAATGTCTCCTGCGCCTGAGCTGGGATGCTGCTGTTGGCAGGCGCACCATTGTAGCAGCTTCCGCCGCAGAAGGGCACGTCGCGCTCACCAGTGATGACGAATACTGGGCCGGGATAGCTGTTGGGGACGGCGGATGCGCCAATGGTGAGAAGCTCGCCAACGGCCAGAGGCTGGCCATTGTTGGCGGCGAAGGTGAGGATCTCTGGATCGAACATGCCTGGTGACAGGAAGTTTGTTTGGACGGCGGAAGGGTTGCCAGCTGCAATGTAGCCATGGTCGTAGAGTGGTGCGAGTGCCTCGTTCTCCTTTACGTCGATGAAGTTGCCTCCGTACTGGAAGAACGGAAGGAAAGTGGCGTTCTGGCTGAAGCCAGTGAGAGCGATGCCGTCGCTAATGTTCGGGTATTTCGCAGTCAACGCGTATGTCTGGATGCTTCCATAGCTGTGTCCGACGTGGACGATCTTCTCAAACTCGGAAACGCCTTCGATAGAGCCGCAACGGACGGCTTCGGTGATTGCACGCAAGGCATCGATTTCGAGAGCGGACTGGATTTCTTGGACCGGGTCTCCATGAGACGACATGCCGATGCCGAGGCGGTCGAAAGAAAGGGTCGCGAAACCATAGTCGTCGGCTGCGACGGCACTGTATGAGTAGTTGCCGGAGTTGAAAGGGAGGTTCCAGTAGCTACGATCGAAACCAATACCGTGGGTGAGAATCTGTACGGTCTTCGGAGCCTTACTTGTAGCATTGTCGCCAGGAACGCAGTAGGTAGCAGCCAGTTCGTAGCTACCGCTGACTGTTGTGTAGTTTTGCAGCAGTTGTTCGGTGTAGTTGCTGCCTTGCTGGCCGTTGTTCAGAATGAAATCCGTGACTTCGATGTTGTTCTGGGGTGCTTTAATGTCGAAGTGGGCATTTCTGGCTGACAGATCGACAGGCACGGTGAGATTGGTGCACGTCAGGGCCGAGGAAGTGCTAACGAATGCAGCGAGCGCTGCGGTCTGAATTGATGTCCTCATAGTGTCGTTGTATTGAAGATTGACAGAGAGTATACTTACCGGAACGAGCACGAATGGGCCATGGTCGCAACAATATATATGCAGGCGATAATCTTGTCGCCGTGTTAGCAATCATCGAGTGACGTTACTACTTCGATCATCCTCCGTAGCCTGCCGCTGCACTCGGGTTGGTAAGAGCATCAGAAATGTCAGCAACGGACTGCTGTTCATGATTTGGAAGACTTCAATCACGAAAGTGCGGGGACGCAGGGAACGACCCAATGGCGTGGTGTCTAGTTTGTTGTGCCATACCAGAAAGAGATGAAAGTCATTGAACTATGATGTTATATGGTGGAGAAAGCAATCCATTGGAACTCCGATCACCAGCCGATCACGACCCAGCGCAGAACATAAGCCGCGAGTTAAGGTTCATGCGCTGCAAGCGTCCTGCATCGGCATTCTGGCGCATCGAAACTTTGTCTGCTGAACGGATATAAAGGCACAGGAATTCAAATCATCCATGGCAGCGAGTCAGCGTAAAAGCGCGGTGCTGCCAGATGTCAGTCTGAGCAACGATGTAGGTCTCCACTTAATGTTACTTAACAAACGATGCTTGATTGACTCTACTAGTTTCTCCCGCAGTAGCCGGAGAAAAACTCCATCGGTGTTCGTTGTGGAAGGCCAGACATCGCATTTAAGTGTGTTCATCCGAAATTGTGGCACGTATTATTGGTGATTATGGAGGTATGTTGATGGTAGACTGTTCGATGTGACAGGATCCTCAAAAAATGCACTTCTGTGCGAAAAAGGAGACGCGCAGAAATTTCGGCGCGCGTGGCTGGACAGTGCAGAGTGATGAATGATGAAAAGAAACAGAACGATCATTAATTTGATTTATCTAGCTCTCAGCAGCCAAAGCTTCCTTGTAAGCTTCTCTGACACCGCGTTCAAGCGCGGAGTCAACCTTGCCGAATTGCTCAAGCAGAGCCTCTCTGATGTCGTCGTTGTCGACCTCGACAAGCGTGCCAGCAATGTTGCTGTGCAAGTTCTTGCGGTCCTGCTCAGAGAGCTGGACCTGGTAGAACTGTCTCGGCTGTTCGAAATCGATGTCGCCCGCGATCTCGCTCTGGTAGTAAGTGACATGGCCCTCCACCTTTGGCTCGGTGATGGCACCAGGCTTCTTGACGGTGTTCAGAGGGTCGCGGTATTGGTCAGGGAAGTTCTGACGTGAGCCCTGGTTACCACGGACTGCAAGGTGACCATCGCGGTCGAAGTTCGCGACGGAGGAGAAAGGGCAGTTGACGGGGATTTGTTGGTAGTTGACGCCAATGCGGTGGCGAGCGGCATCGTTATAGCTGAACAGACGAGACTGCAGGACGGGATCGTTGGAGGGCTCCCATCCTTCAACCATGTTTGCAGGGCTGAAGTGAGCCTGCTCGATCTCGGCGTGGTAGTTCTCTGGGTTCTGGGTGAGGACCATGCGTCCAACATCATGGTAGGTCACGTTCAGCCAGTCTTTGGTCAGATCGAGGATGTCGTAGCGGTAGTCCTCAGCTTCCTGTTCAGTCATGGTAGCCATAGAGACTTTCCATGCTGGGTAGTCACCCTTCTCAATGGAATCAAACAGGTCCTTGGTCGACCAGGCGTCGTTCTTGCCGGCTTGTTCCTTGGCCTCTGCGTCGGTGAAGTTCTTAACACCCTGCTCTGACTCGAGCTTGACGCGAGTGTACACAAAGCTTCCGTCGTCTTGGACAAGCTTGTATGTGTGGCCAGACCAACCATCCATATGTCTGAAGCCGTAAGGAGTACCCAGGTCAGAGAGGAGGCGCAGGAACTGAAGCATGGACTCGGGGAATTGCGCAGGCCAGGCCCAGAACGTGTTCCAGTCTCTGACGTTAGTCGCAGGGTCGGTCTTCTGGGTATGGATGAAGCGAGGGAAGTAGATCGGATCTCTAATGAAAAAGACCGGCGTGTTGTTGAATACCCAATCAAGGATACCCTCCTTGGTCCTCATCTTGATTGAGAATCCACGGGGGTCTCTTGCGGTGTCTGCAGAACCTCTGGCACCACCCACGGTGCTGAAGCGCATAGTAATCGATGTCTTGGTGCCAGGCTTGAAGACATCTGCAACGGAATACTTGGAGGCGAAATCGCTAGTCACCTCGAAGTACCCATGAGCACCAGCGCCGCGAGCGTGAACGACTCTTTCAGGTATCCGCTCACGGTTGAAGGTTGCCATTGTGTCGAGCAGGTGGAAGTCCTGGAGGAGCAAAGGGCCATTCTTTCCTGCCCTTTGTGCGCCCATTGGCTGAAACCATTTTCGGCCGTTTTGTTGTGTGTAAGTCAATTCCGAGGCATTGAGGAAGCTCTCTTCTTCCGATTGGCGAGTACCTTGGAAAAGGTCGGTATGGAAGGATTCAGATTGGTTGTCGCGAGCCTGGAGTGCCGCGTCCGGGTATGCAATGGCTGCCAAAGGGCAAAGCGCCAGAGACAGAGTGGAAATCTTCATGATCGAACACAAGGGGACAAGTGAATGCGCTGACCACACCAGCTACACAACAGCGAAGCATGCTTACCTTTTATGTTACATCTCTGGCATAGACCAGCGAGCAATTAGGGCCCACCGTCGCGGCGAACATGCCTTCCAGGGCATACAACAGCGATAGTTCGCATGGCCATACCGTTGCTGACCATTGCATGGATCGCTCATTCGCACCTTGGAAGTCCATGTGGATCAGCGCCGAGAGTTGGTGACGATGGGTCTCCACCGAGAAACGTCTGCACGGCGCCGACTTTATCACGCCAAGTTTCTATACCATGCTTGCTGCCGGGGACTGAGACATCAAGCACGCACTCCGTAGCATTAACAGATGCCGGCTGCTTCGAATCTTTGAGGATCGACATTCTAACAATATATCTCTTATGTTAGATTCCACGCGCCACATGGAGCCGTCTGAGTCGACCACATCCCCTTTCGAATCCTTGCTATCACAGTAAGCGCCCACGCGTCGTTTGTTGTGAAGCGCCAAGGAATCATCTCACAATAAGTCCTAGGGCGTTTGCCTTTCCAATGCTACCGTTGGTGGACCACAACGTCGGCCCTTGAACCTAAGACACGACCCTGCTTTGGAGGATCTTTCTGAACGCAGATTCGCCGCATAAAAGTGCCGGCGAAGCGATGCGGCACTCTTGGACACGGCACTTGATATCCTGAGCGCCATGGCCAGGCGAAGGCCGTGGCTTGGAGGATGAGATAGGGCGGGTCCGCCCATGTCATGTTGTGATGTGACAAGCACGATGGTATTTTGTACAGCAAACACTCCAACAAAGCGCTTACTGTATTCGAAGGTCATAAGGAAGCGTTGGTATAGGGACAAAGAAGCTCGCATCCTTTTCGGCCCGCCGCGACAAGTGCGGATAAAGTTTTGAATGCCACCGTGCTCGAGCCGTAGGATCGGTCAAACGGGCATACTGAGGCTTCGAGATCCACCAGCGAGGTAGCGAGGTTCCCTAAGAAATCAATGCCTTACCCACACTGGATGACCAGTCGTTAACGTTGAAAACAAAACGTGCATAACGATGCTGGAGATTAAGGGGTCCTCACCATGCTAACCAATGGTGAACTGATAGGTATGCTGCTAATCACCTGATCTCAACTCATCTGGCTCAACCAATAATGGATATACTTTCTATATGCATTTCTCGCACATTTGCGCAGTCAGCTGAGTGATTCCAGCAGCATATCAAACTCTCTTGTCTGCCCTGGGCCGCAAAATGGCACGCATTGTTGGAATCCCATGGACCTGGCTTCAGTATACTAAGGCGTAGTATTGATAACCACAGCCCGTACCACTGGTATATGCTTCTCCGCGTTGTCTCAAGACGACAGGATCCCAGACCCCAATACGTCCTTACTGTCGGTGCACGCTTACAGCACGTAGCGGAATCCCACATCGTCGCCTTCCCTATCGAGCTTCTCGTTCTCCTTTTTCAACCAAAATCGCAAGACCAACGAAGAACACGCGCAGGTGACAAGTGCGACTGTCAAAACGATACATCCCTTTGTGTAGAGCCTAGGTTGGGTTCTCGTTAGCTTCATCTCGAACCAACATGATAGCGACAACTCACGGTGCATCTGAAGATGGATAAAGGTACGCCGAGCTGATATTCGTGGCGTTCGCAACAGCGGTGCAAATCGCTACTGCCACACCACGTTTCGCCTTTGGTCGTGGAATCGTCGAAGATATCCATGCCAGGATTAGTTGGAAAATCGAGAATGAGCCCATAGCCTGGAGAAACATGGCCTGCGCGTAACGACTGTTAGAGATTGGAGTCCAATGGATCATGTTTCAGTGTAGTCTTACAAAATACCGAGCCCCAAGATTATGCGTAGTGGTCGACAATATTTGACCAACTATGGAGATGACAGCTCCGGTGACGATATGATACGATCGCTCTTGAGTCTTGCCGCTGTGCCACGAATTGAGCAGTGAAAAGATACAGGCCAGGAAGTAAGGAGGTGAGGTAAGTAACAAGGTCTGGACGCGAGGATAACCCAGAGTCTGTACGATGGACGGGAAGAAGTCTTTCAAGATGATTAACGACGAACACTCAGACTTGGTCAAGACTGGAAACTTACAAGTAAAGCTCATGCTGATCACAGCACATGTCAAGATCAAGACGAGAAGCCAAGTCTTGGGGTCTGTGGCTGCTTGCTTCAGACCGATGAACACCGACTCTTCGACCTCGTCCTTATCGCCATCGCACTCCCGCGACAAACGATACTGCGCAAGAGCTCTCTCGGCTTCATTCAGCCATTTGGTGTTGCTTGGATAATTTGGCAACAAAGGGTATGCGCAAAACCCCAGCACGACGGTGACGGCGCCTTCGACGATGAACATCCATCGCTGTGGAATACACGATCAGTTAGGGTCCACATTCTTGCGATTCAAGACTTACCCAAGACTGATATCCACCAAGCCCATCCATACCGTCCAGAATCCCAGCAGCAATGAGTCCTCCAAACGCCGAAGCAAGGGTATATCCCAAGTAAAAGATCGCGATGCGAAACGGTAACTCAGTCTTCGTATACCACGCGGACAAGAAGAAAATTGCTCCCACGAAATAAGGAGCTTCAGTCACACCGCACAAGAAACGCAGCGCCACAAGGCCAGCGTAATTCTGAACGAAACCAGTCGCACCGGAGACCTAAGAAGTGTTATATTATCAGAAACCGACACCTGCTTTGTCTTGAGATTAAGTGGAGCATACCACTCCCCAAACAATAACCACAGTCGGAAGGTAAAGATTCGGCCGCAGCAGCGAAAGCATCATATTCGACGGAATCATCATCGAGATGTACCCAGCTGTTCCCACGTCAGATCATCGCGCACGCAACCCCATCAACACACATCCCAACTCACCCCACAAAACCATCAACGCAGTCTGGTACTGCGCATCAGACATGCCGAGCTCGGCTTCAAGACCGCCCAGCCGAGCGTTCGCGATCGTATTGCGATCCAGAATGTTGACGATGAACAGAATCACCAGAATCGGCAGCGTGCGGAAATCGATCCTTCGAACGATGGATTTCTCCATCGCGTCTAGCTCGTCAGAGCTGTATTGGCGCAGAATCTCAGGGACGGATTCATCGTGCGGCGCCGTTTTGGAGGCGCCGTGCTCGAGGTGGCTTGATGTGTTGGCCAAGGTTTTGAGGTTTGTGCTTGTCTGTGCTTGGTCCATGTTGTTGACCAGATACAGGATTTTAGTACAGCTTTTATGGAACGTGGAGCGTCTGTCAAAGTGCAGAATATTGGGAAGGGTTGCGGGAAAAAGAAAAGTCCATACTCGCGCGAGCAACCACTCTGTGTTTAAATACGGCAACAACAATAATCGGAAGCAACCCTCCGTTCTTTCAACAATCCCGTGAAGATTCCCCAAGAGCCACAAGCGCCCGGGAACAAGGCAGAGGCGATGCATAGCTGCCCTTTGCTATGCCAGACCCCGCGCATTCTCCGCATGCCAAGTTGGGTCAAGACGGCATATGGCAATCAGCTAAGGTAGAACGTGGGTAGAGGTAGGAACAAAGTGAGACCGGACGAAGCAAGTGATGAGCTGTGAAAGATTTTCTCTGGTTTGGTCTATTCTGGGTTCTGTATAGATGTACATGAAGGAAATGTGACTGTACATGTGGTCTCTAATTATGGTGTATCCTCAGGAGGGCCAAAGGAAGTTCTATCTGTGTAATGAGAGAGAGAAAAGAAAATACAGGCTCTAAATGGTGGTCATGTAACACAAGACCATGGCGATGACTGCGAGCGCGAGTTCGGAAGACACCTTGGTGGCCGCAGAAGCAGCAGAGCCAGAATCTGAGCCGGTCGAGGTCTCGCGCACGGGCTCATCTGGTTTGGCAGGGAGAGCGCTGGGTTTAGGGGCGCTCGCCGGAAGTCAGGCATCGGGCCTCCAGCCGGTGGGGATGTGCTTGTGGAAGAGGGCGGCGCGGCCCTCCTCGCTCTTGAAGACGTCCTTGGCGTCGTGCGCGGCGTCCTCGACGACCGTCAGGCGCATGTTGATCTGGTTGTTGGAGACGTCGGACCAGTCGGGGAGGGGGTCAAAGGTGCCCGGGAAGCCGGTGAGGTCCTCGTTGGTGCGCGCCAGAGTGTTGACGTATTGCCACCAGATCAGGTTGCGGTCGCGTCTCTTGGTGCCACCCTGCATGCGGGCGGCGCAGAGAGTGTCGCCGGCAGGGTCAGTGTCGTCGTACCCGACGATGGAGACGACGTCGCGCGAGATGTACTGCTGGAAGTATTCCTTGGCGGTCTTCAGGCCATCAGCCGTGCCGGTGAACTCGTCGAATCCGTACCTCCAAGTGTTGTAGTAGTCGCAGTCTTCGCGCTTGGGGAGGTCCTCTCCGCCCTTGACAGACTGCGGGCGGTTCCTGGTGAAGTATGCTGCGGAAGAAGGATCGCCGTGGATGTACCTGATGTGAACGTGGTCCATCTTGGGGTTTCTGGCCACCATGGCGTAGCGGACGTTAAGCTGAGCTCCACCACCGTGTCCAACGACGGTGATGTTGGACATGTTCGGGTACTTGTCAAGGTCTTGGAACTCTTCGACGAGCGCATCCAGAGCATCAAAGGAGGTAAAGGAGGTATCGCTCGGGTGAATGGCGGAGGCACCGGCCTGCCATGCGTTGACGTCGTCCCAGGCCATCATCTTATCAGAGTATTGACCGGAGTTGAGCTTCTTGGAGAAGAACTGCGGTGCTACGATGATGGCCTCGTCGTCCGAACCAGGGTAGTTGTCGTCTCTGGCGGCGTCAAGAATGTCGTGCATGGTGGTGAAGTACTTCTCGCCGTCACGGAGCTTTCCGTGAAGCACAATGTACGCGTGCTTAGCATCTTCGTTCTTGGTGTCCTTGCTCCAGAAGGTAGCGATGTCTACGCCGTCTTCGACAGGGTAGCTGATGAAGTCTGCACCATCAGGTGCCTCGATGTCATCGTGCCTCTCGCCCTCGTCGTTGGAGTCGTCAATCGTTGTGCGAACGTCTCCATCACTGCCGTAGTCGGCGCGTCGAGAGAGAAAGTCCGACTGTCTGTTGACCTGGGTGTCTGCTGTCAACGGGGCAGCGAAGGCTGGAATAGCACTAGCAGTGAGAATGCTAAGGAGGGATAAAGCGCCTGTGGAGGCTCCGGAGTGTAATCTCATGATTGGTGCAATTTAGGCAAAAGAAAAAGGAGTGACTTGAAGGATGAGAAGGTTTTGTGTAGTAAAGACTGAATAGGTGATAGGAAAAGGTTGTCTGCCGGAGACGAAATAATGAGACAGTAACAATGATCTCAAGAGTGAGTGACAACAGAGCCGCAAAGAAGGAATGACAGCGGACGCGTACCTAGAAACGGTTGATCGTTAGGGTTGAGTATTCAAAGACAAACCTTATATGCATGCGCACGCTGCGAGATAGGCATAGGCGGCAGATCAGGGTGAGCCGACAGCAGCAGTGCGGTGGCTGAGCCATGGGGGAGAAGATGAAACATGAGCGAGGCGGCCCAAATGGACCACTGGCAGACCGCACGGCTCTGCGGCCCCAGACTTGTTGAGTGCACTTGTGACAAGAGAGTGACATGCTGTAGATACCTTGTAGGCCGTGGGCTTGTCCGCGGCTAAGATCGCCATGCAAAGAAAGTCAAAAACGGATTGAGCGCACATGCGCTGTGATGCTGGCGTACGTGGCTGACCGACCGCTCACGTGGAAGCAAGACACCAAGCGTACCAAGCGAATGTCGTTTTCTTGACTATACACCATGAAGGTATAACAGTGTGTGCTCGATGCTCATATGAAGGGTTCAAAACATCGCGTAGGAGACGAAATGGATCGTCGAAAATAAAGCCTTTGGTCCCCTGGGGAGTTCGAAGTAGATTGCATTGGCGCTCGGGTAAACGGCGGGAAGTCGGGAGGAGTCCAATTTACTCGGCTATGCTCAACATCTAGGGAGCTAGGCCAGACTTCACCTACCGCAAATTAGACGAAACACACACACAACAAGCAATCCCCAACTGAATATAAGAGTATAATGTCACACCTAGTATTTTTGTCGAAACCTCGGAGTTGTTTCGTTGATATTATTTGAATCTCATGACTAGTTCCCGTCTGATCGCTCGCATCTGATAATCTCTCCTCTCACTTACAGACTCTCCTCGGTGAAGTTCGTCTTGGACAAGTCGGGGTCGCCGGGCAGAATGTAAGGTTTGATGTGCGGCAGACGATCGAGAGTCTCCTCGCTCAAGCCAAGGTGATCCTTGACGACTTGCTTGGGCGTGAGGCCCAGCCACTGTGCCACCGAGATGTCGTTGTAGGTAGGTGCCTGGAGGATTTCTGCAGAGGGGCGCCCGTTAGCAAATGGTGGGCCTCTTGACGTACTTATCACTTAACATGCGAAGATCAGGAGAGTAGACTTACCGAGGTAGACAAGATCCTCATCACCAGTGTTCTCGATGTAGTGTGCATTCGGCACGGGCACATATCCAACGTCTCCAGCTTGGAAATCAAACGTGCGGCTTGCTTCAGGAGCTTGGTAAACGGTGAGCCTAGCTTTGCCTGCGACGATGAAAGTCCACTCGTCACTGGTCGTGTGCCAATGCAGCTCGCGCATAGCGCCGGGCTTGACTGTGAAGAGGGCAGCGGCGAAGTTCGCCGCGATCGGGAAGGTCTGCGGGTCCAGAATCTTGACGCTGCCGCCAGGAACCTTATACGCTTCTTGTTGGGAGAAGTGGTAGCTGTATGTGCTACTCTGAGGAATGATGCCTGCAGGTCCAGTAATGTTTGACTCTGCGGTGTTGTTGGGGTAAGGGGTGCCGTTGAAGATGTACAGCTCGCCCTCGGGAATCTTGTCGAATGCAGATGTGTCGGTGCGGAAGTTCTTAGCCAGAACAGACTTGGGGTTACGCTCGAAGAGCTCAGAGACGAGGAATGTCTCATCCTCACTGAAGGATCCGTCGTCAAAGACCAACAGGAATTCGCAGCCTTGCTGTCCGGCTTGAATCGAGTGAGGAACACCAGCAGGGAAGAACCACACGTCGCCTGCTTGAAGGTCATCCACAAAGGTCTCGCCAGCCTCGTTGACGGCGTTGACGCGGGTGGTACCGTTCAGCATCAGAGCCCACTCGTTGGCCTTGTGCCAGTGAAGCTCACGGTATGCATTCGGACCCAGAGCCATATCGACGCCAGCCATGCCTTTGGCGATCGGAAGGTTGTCGACATTTTGCTGACGCGCAAAGCCAGCAGAGCCAATACCATGACGGTTGTGGGAGAGCGCCATCGGCCATTTGGCATTCGGAATATCGCCAGAATCCGTGCTGGGCGGGATGTAAAGAGATGGGTTCTGCTTCTCGATTGACTTGTCGCGAGGTCCTGCATCAATGGGCCCATCGCGGTCGCCAGCAATGGGCTGAGGGTCATCGATGTTGGAGATATCGATGTAAAGACCAAGATCCGGGTCTGCTTTTTGGTTCTCTCCATACTCGATGTTGCTGGGTGCCTCTTCGGTCGAGTCTGCGGAGATTGGATACGATGAGTCGTAACCGATCAGAGATTTGGAGCCACGAAGCGAGCCAGATGCACCTGGAGGTCCAACTGCGACGTTGGTTGGTGCAACGACGGGTTTCACGGTGGCTTCTGAGCTATCGTCACTTCTTTTCACTGCAGCTGGGGCTGGAGCTGCGAAGACGCTTGAGCCCAGCAGTGCTGTTGCTGTCAATGCTTGGTACCACATCTTGGGAAGGTGATGATGGATGAGGGGCAAGGAGATGGTGTGTCAAACAAACCAAACAAACCCAACGAGACCTGAGAGTTCTTATACCTCCTCGCATCGGTCTCTCGGCCGTTCTTTCGCAACCCTAGAGACCGAAACCTGCACACATCCGCGTGTGCCGATTGCTCTCGCGTCCGCCAGCGACCGGAAATACGTCGCAAAAGACGTACAAGGAGCACATGGCCTATGGCGAGCAATCCTGAAACCATGCGAGCGGCTGTCCGGCATCCACGGTCTACGACAACAGTGATCGACGCGTACAAAGGTTCATGTAGTCGCTTTCTGCGAGTCGTATAGCGCCGCTTCCGGATGACAAACGGAAGCAGCGTCCGACGCAATTGGCCATGGAAAGGGCCAGGAGGACCTGTTGATGACCTCAACGAAGTCGCGAGAGACCAGGACCCGCCGAATAGCGTGGTGAATCGCCCCGTAAGGCGACGACTGCCCCTCGAGACCGTGTAATGGGAGGGATACGCCATAGAAGACCCACAAGAGCGACTGGGATGGAAGGCCAAGCATGTCAAGCCTTGTCGACAAGAGTCACCATTGGGGTAGCCTTATGGAGAGAGTGGGGGGCGTGAGATATTGGGATCGATTAACAAATGTGCTGATATGTTCTGCCGGACGCGCCGTGCGGACCGCAATTGCCATCTGTGAAGTGCCGCTGTCCAAGGCTGGCTTTACCTTCGTGTTACGAGTTGCTAGCCTGGAGTTTCTTCCCGCCTTGAGGCCAGATCTGGTGTGATCGCGTAAGGCTGACATGCCATTTGGTCGATGATGTTTTCTCCGCGGGCTGTGAATTGTCCGATAGGTAAGGCAGGACGAGAAGAGACGAACCATGGTGGGCTTGTGAGCTAGAGGCTGGTATTTGGAACGCGACAACGTCATCGGCTTGACTTCAGGCGGGACTTGTGTTACGACATGCGACCGGATTTACACTAGGAGGTACAAGTCTTGGGAGAAAACCCATTGAAACAATGTGATGAAAAGACTGGGCGTTCTCTCGGTCCTACGATCTTGGAGTTTGACGATGTCGAATGGCAGGAGCGTTGAGTACCTTTTAGCCTGAGCTGACCAACACCATCAATTATTGTCAAGTAGTCACGACGCGCTCGAGTAACTTATAGATGCGAGAGCACCAGAATGACCGCATGATCTCAATCCTCAAAAATCCCGTCAAACTGCAAGCCCTCTCTCGAAAAGAAAATCGCAGAGAGTGCCAATATACAGTTGTGTGAAACGTTTCAAACCCATCTTGCATCCGGGTAACACGATCAGACGAAGCGATCAGTCTTTGAGATAAACAACCCTCACCAAACGCAACATAAGATCCATCGCAGCGAATCACCACACGAACAACATAGTCCCCTACTGAGCCATCAACTCGCGTATTGGGTAGACCTCAGACAAGACAAGGGCAACATCCGATTAATTCGACAAAATCGAATAAACCCAACCCTAACCCTAGCAAACCCCAACCACACCCTGCAACGAAAACGAAGCAACACCTCGACCGAGCGAGGTCATGACGCTTCTTGACGTGTGATCAGTCGAAACACAAGACGTGTATAGGTTGTGCTTGACGAGCTGGAAGTAGGGAGAAAAAAACCACATCAAGTCGCTCTTGAGCTCGAGGAGGGGATATTGCAAGACCACAGCAGCAGTTGCGCTGGAGCAGAACCAAAGAGACAGATGACAGACATACAGGACTCAACGAAGCTAAGCTCTTGTGCCGGAGGAATATGCCACTTGGTTCGATATATATACAATAAACAACAACCCAAAAACCTACAAACCTTACTCGACCCGATTTCCAAACATTGGGTGATTCGCTCTTCACGAACGGTCGAAATTCCTCAACTCCGGCATGAAGCCCATTCCCTTGCCGGCGTTCTCATCCACCTTCGCCTCCGCCGCCTCGGCACCCTCGGCGCTCCGGCTCTTGACATGACTCCTCAGCCTCTGCAAAATTTCACTGTCCTTCCACCGCTGCGGCACAGGCCTGTACGCCGGCTTGAAGCGCCCGGCAGTCTGCGCCCACTCGCCCGAGTAAGCCTTGTCCTGCCTGAAGACCTCGTCGAGCGACTTGTCGCCGTCCGGCTGCGCGTCGCCGTGAGGTGCAGAAGCATTGGGGGGAGCGGAGCCTTGTGCCTCGGGTGCGGCGAGGTCGGGGCCCGCGCCTTCGGCGTAGGCGGCGGAGGTGGGGGTGGGTTCCTGAGTGGCCCAGTAGTAGATGTCCCAGTCGTTTTCGTCGAGGAAGGAGTCGTATTGTTGGAGCTGGGCGGGGGTCATGGAGCCGAGGTGGGCGTCGGCGAAGGTGGAGAGGAGGAGGTCGCTTTCTAGCGTTCCGCGCTTTCGGCTTTGGTCTGTAGGAGGATGGATCAGTCAGCGCTCGGGTTCTGGGAGTCAAGACGGCGACGTACAGAGGAGGCGGGCGCGGGTGGTGGCGGCGTCTTCGCCGGTGCGACGGATGGGCTCGACCTTGAAGGTGCCGCCCTCGATTTCACCTACTTCCAGCTCGGCGTTGGCGCCGCTGTCTGGGCCTGGCTTCTGGCTGCCGCCCGTCATGCGCTCGGTGTTTTCGGGCACGGAGTCCTTGGGCACGAAGTCCGGGTCGACGCTCGTGAGCATCTCGGGGGGAGGGTTGTCCTTGCCCAGGCTGGGCATGTCGTTGGCGATGGTCGAATTGGTGTTGGTGAGGTGCGGGTTGAGGGGTTTCTCGGTTTGCGTTTTGCGGTATTGCTCAGCCGTGTCGTTGGCGCGGTGGTTTGTGTCGTTGAAGCGACCGGCGGAGGTGGTGAAGGGGCGGAAGCTGCGCACTGCCATGCGGCTGGAGCGGAGGGCGAGGCGTGGTACGGACATGATTACGGTTGGGTGGTGTATGTGGTGGGAGATGCTCAATGGCAGGATGGTGGTGGGAAGTAGATGAAAGCCGGCAATGCGATGCAGTGCGGTCGAGCGGGCTTTCGCCTTCCTGACGAGAGCTTTCCAAGCTCGATACGTCATACAAATGGTAAGCGATTTTGTGGGCCCTTCATGGCAGTCCCCTTCAAGTCACATGAACATCGACATTCATTGGATAATGTGTTCAATGAGGTAGATATTATTGCACTTCATACGAGAGATCTCTAGGATGAAAAATGACAAGAGAAGACAAGTTGTTCAGAATATAATAAAAACGATTACATTCCCAAACCCCATCTCGATCCTCCAAAACTCTGGAGGAGAGAACAACACGAAGAAAAAACAAAGAAAGGGTTATGAAAATAACCTCGTAAATGAACGCCAGGCCCATCCAATATTCCCCATTCCGATCATAAGATAGCAGCAAACGGTTGCAAGCAGACTCTTCCACGAGTCCGAATACCGCGCTTCTTGTGAGTGACAAAGCAAAGTTTTGAAAAAAAGAAAGACCCCTTTCTGAGGAGGTTTCAAGTCCATCCCGTTCAAACTCGCGGACTCAACACTGATATTTACATGCTTGCTTTGCAATCCCACTGTGGGTGCTGTATCATCTTTTAGTTTTTAGTTTTTTCCTGAGCGTATTTGCTCAGCCACTCATAACCAGGTGTTTGCCTGTTTGACTGGAGACCGGCGGTCGCAGTACATGGATACCACGCGATCGAGTTCGTCATTACCGCTGCCGTGCTCCGCACGAACTCCAGGATGGAGGGCTGGAGGGTGGCTAGACTTGATAATCGGTGGCACACCGGTGGTGGGAGGCATTGCTGCTGGCGTTCGTGCGGCAAATGCCTGCATCGCTGGGATTGCCGGAAGACCTTTAGTCGTATCCAGCGCCGCGTTGCCAGGGACTGGGGCTTGCTCCTTGGTTACGAAAAGCCTGGTCGTAAGGGCTGGCTGTGCGGTTGAAGTTGGGTGGCTGATGTCGGCCTTGGGCGTTGTCACCGAAGGCAGAGGTACCGATTGGTGATCTGGGAGCGTCCATGTATGAATTTCGCTGCTGGTAGGCAGGGTTGTAGGATGTTTGCGGCTGCTGCTGGGTTTGCTGCTGCTGGGGCACACGGTCACTGCTGCCCCCTGACCAGGAATCGTCGTCGTCTTCGATGCGAGCTCCACCCTTGCCGTAGCCCTTGCCCTCGCCTCGTGCAGTTGCACCAAGAGCATCGAGCTCAGTGTTCAGCTGAGACTGGGACTTGATGAAGCTACCGCGGTCGTCACGCATAGGCTGATAACGGGTATCAGGGTTCTTGGCACACACGGCAATGACGGAAGCGACAAGAACGATGATAATCAAGACCAGAGAGAAGACGGCGTTGTAGACGAAGAAGATAACACCCATGACACCGGTGACAAGACCCTGGAAATTTTGTTAGCTGGTGGTTGACGTGGAAAGAGGTATCGTATCGTGAAAGCTTACCGGCTGGTTGAAAACTTCGGTGAAGACAAGCAAGAAGATTGCGTTCAAGAAGTTGATCACCACAATGGAGATGTTGAACGCATTCATCTTCTTGTCCATGTAAGGGCGCATGATACAGATGCCGATCAGGAAAAGTGCCTCGACAATGACAAGTCCGATCGCCTGGGCAACGCCGTTCTGTTGTCCCAGTGCGACGAACATTCCCTTAATCAGGAAGTATACCAGAACAGGCACGATGAAGAAGTAAGCAGTAGCCTTGAACTGGACGTAGAGGAAGCCCCACTTGTTGAGTGAGACGGGGTCCGAGTAGAGGATGTAGGCCGGGTTCTTGTGCATGGCGATACTCCTGCGCGCGAGGCGGATGACCTTGGCAGATGCCCAGCCCAGAATGGCGATCATGGTGAAGACGGTGAACACGGCAAGGGCGACAATTGCGGCCGAGTCGCGCTGAGTGAACTGCCAGAAGCACAGTACAACCATCTGCGGGAAACCAATGAGGATAACACGGAACATGATGCCCTTGAGCACGGTGTTCCACCCGTTGCGGAAATCCTTGAACTTGTCGCCCTGCATACGTCCAGCCCTGGTGAGAGCTTCGCAGACACCCTTGAAGATGAGCACACCAAGGACGACAAACATGACGAAAACCAGGAAGAAGATGTAACCAGTCATGAAGATGTTGGTCTCCTCGATACCAGCACGGAAGCCAACACGGTCGATGCCCTTGACAATGACAGTGTTGGAAGAGTCCACGTAGTTGGCGCCGGCGGCGTTGGTGCGAGGCGAAAGAACCTTTCTCTTGAAGTTCTGAACAGCGTATTCCATCGCAGCGGAGGCAGCGTCAAGAGCACGCTTCTGCACTTGGACAGACTGAGTTCCACGGTTAGAGAGAATGGTCGAAGGAGTGCCTCCAGTAGCGCGCTGGTACCAAGTTGCGATATCCTGGATGAAGCCAATACGAATGATACCCATGCTCCATTGGAAGTTCTGGGTCCATGAAGCGACAATAGGCGGAAGAGATACAGCAGTCATGCCGATGAAAGCCTGTGCCTGGAAGTAACCGAACAGAGCCATGGTGTTTGCAGCAACGTGAGCAGCGGTGTTGGAGTGTCCAAGACCGGATGTGACGGCAGAGGAGACGAGCGCAAGGCCAGAGATGACGGCGACGGTCCATGCGACACCTTTCTGATTGACGGTTTTACCGTTGGACAGTTCTGCTTCGACACAGGCGACGGACTGTCCAGTGGCAGTGTTGTTGAAGTAGATTTGAATCTTCGCATCGAGATCGGGAACAGTGTACGTGATACCTAAGTAAATTGTCAATTTCGGATGTTGAGCTTGCCGCGTCGGAATTCAAGGAACGTACCTGGTACCTCCTTCAGCGCTTCTTGTGGCACCTCGAAGTTACTTCTGAGGTCGATGGGCGCCTCCTGCATGGGGCACAATCCGAGCAAATCGGTGTCGCAAGGGTCGATGCTCCTCTGGTAAGCGAGGAATCCGTAAGCGTAGACGAAAGCCTCGATGGTGATGTTGCCCTCGACGGTGCTGACACCGGTGATGTTGAAGCGGAGCATTCCATCGTCAGGAGTGAAGACGACATCGAACAAGTTGGCGCTGAAACTACTGTTCTCCTGGCACTGACCGAGCGACTGCGAGAGAAGTTTGCGCTCGGCGGAGACGAAGGAGGTGAGCGCGAGAAGCGCGGATATTAATGCTGTGAAGGCGAACCGCATGGTGGGCGTGGCCGAGTCGTCGGCAGCGGCGGTGAGGTGTTGTTATTGATATGGTAGAGGTATCGAGGTGATGACAGGCGGCGTGCGTGCCGGGTCGAGCGAGTGGAGGGCGTGATCAATGCTCGCGCAGGTGAGACAGCGGGCGCACGAGGAGAGGCCGGATACGAGCGGTCGGTGTTGTGGTCGCTCGCTCGCTCGTCGGGAGGGAGGGATATGTCTGCTGCTGGGTAGGCGTGGCGACAGCGAGACTTGAGATGGGGCGAAGGTGGTGTAGCAGATGGCAGTGGTGGTGGTTAACGAGAGACGGCAGGTGAGAAGTGGATGATGATGAGAGTGGTGACGATGGAATGGCTGGGTCTGTCTGGTAACTGGGACAGCAGGCGCGGCTGGCTTGCGTGGTGCCAGGGTCTGCTGTGCTTGTAGCGGGCACGATCGGCGTCGTGGCGGGTGAACAGCGAGAGACGGGCTAGGGAAGGTCAGAGAACGAATGACTAAAGAATAATGTGGTATATTTTCAAAAAAGTAATGACAAGAGGGAGTAAGTGAATGGAGGTGTATGAAGGAGAAAGTGGTGGCGACAGCAGTGAACAACGCGAGGTAGCATTCGCCTCCTCAGCCGGGCGTGATACGAAGAGTGTTTTGGCGCGCTGAGGGAGGCTGTGCTACGAGGTAGTCAGGAGAGAGGAGAGGCAGAACGGGCCTTGGCTGTTATGCCATCAGTTACGCGTTCCCAGAAGACTGTGGGGGATCCTGGAGAGCCTGAGAGATCATTGGGTCTAAAGTCAAGTGTGATCCGCCCAGGCCGCGCCAAAATCGCTGCTATTTCTATTATTACGGGTGCATGTACGCAAGAGACTTGCTTGTCGCTGTCCAAACCCTGCTCTCCCCAACGACCAGGTCAGCCCTATGTCATGTGACCTTGTTATATAGTCCTTCCCGCACCGTACTGTATACGAGTCTTGCCTTCTCCCTCTCCATCTGCATCCGTTTGTCTCATCAACAGCACAGATCACCATTGACGACGGTGCTCCGCATCTCCAAACGTCTCTCTGCACATGCCCGCTCACTTCCTCTTTCGCTCTCCTTTGGCGGAAAGCCCGGCGCCATGCCTAGCAAAACAGCGTTGACTAGCGTTCCTCTTAAACGCCCGGTCTGGCCCCTACCCGCAAGAAACACTCGCGTTCTGTTGACCCACTCCCGAAGTATCGTGAAGTTACATAGGGAACGACATTTCATACTTGATGCATCCCATTCGGTACATGTGTCTCTCTTCACGCGCTGCAGCCACCCACGTCACAGACAGAACGTCGGGTGTATTGATAAGACATGATGAACCTCGTGGAGAATACACCACAGCACAACGCACAGCTCTCCTCGGCGCCAGTGGGAGGGTAGCGCCGTGCCTGCAATCTTGTGTGGTGCCGAGGCGACCCAAGCGGAATTTCTTTTTGGAATCGCTCGCCCAAGCACCGCTCTCCTATTCGAGATGAAGCCCATCGTACGAGCCTATGGTATCCGAGGAGTTCACGTTGAAATCCTTGAGCAACTTCGATACTTTTTCGCCATCTGCTGGGCAGCGTGGCAGTCTTTCACTCCAGAGCGAGGACGGCAGCCACGAGGAGCACGATGAGAATTCCCTCTTTCAGTGCTATGAAATGAACCACCCGAAAACAAAACAACAAAAAAAATCTGATGATAATAGTGAACACTCCCCAAAAACGCAACCTCAATACCGGTAAGGACAGACTCAGTCTTCGTTATCATCATAAACCCTCAGCCAGCCAAACCCCCATTCCCCCAGAAACTCCAAGCAGACCTCAAGACCCCAAGTCGATTGGCAGCCAGTGCACTTTCTCTCAGCGCCCATTCTGCCAACACACAAGCCCCTCAGCGAAGAAAAAAAACCAAAACCCCATAAGGAAAAAAGAAGGCGTCTCCCGTACCCACCCCAATAGGCAACTCCGACCCAATCAACCCTCCCCCCATCGACCCATCATCACCTCCCCCCTCAAACCGCCTGCACACCCAGCGTAATCCTCCTACAATCTCCCCCATCCTCCACCCTCCCTAAAGCCAAATACCCATCACAAACCGCCCACTCACTCTGCCCACTTCCCCCACTCCCGCCAGGGAACTCACAAGCCAAAGTCCCATTACAAGCCGCACAATAAGGTGTCAACCCCGTCGGCGCGCCCTCCCCCAGAAACAAAAACGGGAACGGATCGCGCGCGTTCTTCGAGACGATCAGCAGTCTGCTGCCGTCGGATTGCGTGAGTTGGGATTCGGCGTTGAGGCTGAAGGTCGTGGTGTTTGGGTCTGTGGTGGTGTTGAAGGCTATGAGTTCGCCGGTGCTGGAGGGGGAGGGGGCGCGGTAGGCTGTTAGGCGGGTGTTGGCGGTGTCGTTGTAGGTTAGTTGGAAGGCTGTGGGGGCTGGGGAGGCGGTGGTGAGGGTTGTGGTTGTTGTTGTTAGGTCGGTTGCCGTGGCGTTTTCGCTGGCGGTGGACTGGGAGGAGGGTTAGTTGTTTGTTGTTTCTGTGGTTGGCCGGGGGGACTTTGGGGGAAGGGACTTACGATTCCCGTGGCGGTTACGGAGATCGAAACGGAGGTTGAGATTGTTGTGAGGGCTGAGGCGGCTGGGAGGAGAGGAGGTCAATAGGTAGCTTTGAATGGGAGGTTTGCTGGGTTTGGACTCACTGACGGTAGGCGTCACTGTGAACGAGGCCGTCTGGCAAAGAAGTCAGCAAATCAGATCCGACAGGACTCCATCAACATAAGATTCGACATACTCTAATCGTCGTCCGATCCCTAGTAACAGTCCTAGTGATCGTGGCCTTCGGCACCCTATTGCACTTGCATGCCTCCTTGAGACCTTCTGAACCATCTGGAAGAAAAGTCAGCAAGAAAATCCCCAAGAAACTCCTTCGGAAAGTGTCGAAACCTACACAAATCCGAACAAGTAAAAGCCGGCGCAGCCGTATCAGTCCTGGTACCCGTCGAAGTCGCCGTATCGACCGTGGCCGGATTTCCCGTGACAGAGGTGATTTGTCTCCTGATTGCTTTGCCTACAGGAGTGGGCATTGGGACTGGAGTTACCGAGGGTGGGTGCGGGACGCCATCGCAGGTGAAAGCTGTTGTAGAGCTGTGTCGCTTGTTAGGACGGAGCTTGCTTTTGCGGAGGAAGTTAGTCGTGTCTTACCGAGTGGCTGTGTTTGTTATGGTTGCGATGGTGTTGGTCACGGTTGTTGTGCCAGTGTATTCGGTTGAGACTGTGATTGTGGCTACGGGGACGGTGACGAAGTCGGTGCTATGAGGCAATTAGTCTTTGGGACGTAGCAGAAAATTGGACACTGTGCGATGATACTTTGTGTTAGTAGTTGTGACGGCACTGGCCGTGAAAGTCGTGCTCGCCTCGATTTCAGTCAGAGTAGTTCTGTAGGAAGTCCTGATGCAAGTCAGCGAATGCCTCAAGTCCAAGGCCCGTTCGAGTCGTACACCCTCTCAGTTTTGGTGATCCTGTCCGTCGAGCAGAAGGACGTGACGAAAGGTTCTCCGCCATATTTGTACAAGCAGTTGATTGCCTGAGGGCATATTTTCAGGCGCCTGTCACGATTCTGAGCAATCGGATTGGCAATCGCGGGCGCAATGAGGAGGGCGAGAAACAGGGACCAGACGATCATCTTTGGAGTGGACTTCTATGATCAAAGTGAGGAGAAGACCCTGTTGTTTGCCGCAGAAGAGCCTTGATACTGGGTTAAGGAATAACATGGCGGTTGTCACGATGAGATATAGACCTTTTCCCTTCGACATATGCAAGGGAGGTCGTGTATGGATGTCGGTGGCGAGAGAGAGGCGTGGTACCATGCGAGTGCCATCTGGAAGGATACGAGCGAGCGAGCGCCCAATATTGGGCTTTGTGTCACGTTAGAGAGGTTGTATTGAAGTAGTTCAGATGCGGTCAAGGTGGAGGGTGTGATCGTATATTGAAGGCGTTTGCCAAGCGTTGATGTAAATTTTGTTGACAGACGAGAATCTGGATTCAAGCCGTGCAGACAATTAGAACCGCGCATTCGTTGTCCGAGTATGGCATGACTTGACTTTTCTAGATGTTTAGTCAGTATACATGTTAGTCGAAGCATATGAAGACCCCAGGAGGATCCGGGCTAATCTCAACCAGAGGGTGTGAGGCTTGTACGGATTCGATTGGCCCAACGTCTTTGTACGACATGTCCATTAGGTGGCCGGCTGAGCTGATGCGGATTTTCATGACATGCTTTTATTCCTTTGTGAAGTATTCAAGCGGCCGAGGAAACCCGACCTGATATCGAGAAGCGTCGAAATCGCCAAATCTATCCCGCATCATGCCCGCATATCGCAATGCAAGATCGTTCCCTCATACTAAGTCGTTTAGCTCATCTCATCTTCCAGGACTGATCACCCTTCTCCTGGGAATCCTTCGATTCCCACTGAGCAGTGATGTTCAATCCTCTTCCCTCGTCGTCCTTGAGGAACTTGACGTTGCCACTGATGACAGCTCCAGAACTGAGCTGGTTGCCAGTCTTCCCCTTGCGGTCGATAATGCAGGTGCCACATTGCCAGTGAGTGCGCTTGGTCATAGGGCTAGTGCTGAAAGTCACCGCACCCTTCTGAGCGGACAGCTTGTCCTGCTCCTCCGGCTCGATCCGACCTGGCAGACCAGCAGTGGCAGCAGGCGCGGGTGAGAAGACGGTGTCGAACCACGTGCACCATGCGTCCAGGGAGTCAACGTCTTGGTCCAATGTCACCTCGAATGGTACCTGGAACTGCAGGTCCTCTGCAGTCGCCTGGTGCAGATCCCACATCGCCACTGGCTTCTTTTGCCCGGTACTACCAACAACGGTCTTCGCCGGTGGGTGTTGCACGACAACATCGTCCAGGGCACCCTCGAGCATGCAGTGCATGTCAAATCCGTAGACATCATTCCAGAAAGTGACATTGTCGCTAACCCAGTCGGGATCCGCGAGGGGTGCGAGGTGCACGCTAACGTGGCTAGGCACCATGAGACCGTCGAAAGAGCCGTCAGCGCGACGCTTCATGAAGCGATCTCTTGCGCAGAAGACGGAGGGCAACATGTTCTCGAAGAAAAGGCAGTAACCCATCCATTCGCTGACGATGATATCAACGTCCTTGTAGCTGCCGGGAAGCTCGTGAAGATCCTCGACCTTTCCGCGGATGAAAGTGATCTGCTTGTCCAGACCGTTCTCGAACGCAATCTGGCGCGCTTTGTCGATGATGGCGCTGTTGTCGAGGGCAAAGACCTGCTTGGCGCCAGCTTTGGCGCAGAACATGGAAAGGATACCGGTACCGCAGCCCACGTCCATAACAGTCTTGCCGGCGAACAGGTGCTTGTTCTCGTAGACGAAGTCGCGATAGGCCTCTGTTCTAACGCTGTCCTGAAGCATGACCTGGTGGATGTCGTTAAAGCTGTAGCTCTCGAAGTAGGAGTCGTCGTAACGCTTGGCCTTTGCGTCCGTCTCGCCGTTGTCTTTGCTAGGAGCGTCAGACCAGCGCTTCTCGAGAGTCTCGCTGACC
The DNA here is from genome assembly GCA_030772445.1 of Cladosporium sp. MBC 237. Taxonomy (NCBI): domain Eukaryota; kingdom Fungi; phylum Ascomycota; class Dothideomycetes; order Cladosporiales; family Cladosporiaceae; genus Cladosporium; species Cladosporium sp. MBC 237. The sequence continues at coordinate 429,117 of JAPHCH010000002.1, read as the reverse complement.
TGCTCGCGGTAGACGTCAAATTGGGACTGGAGCTTGCTGAGTTGCTCCTTCAACTTCGAAACTTCGTCGGTGGCGTTGCCCTCGCTTGACTCCACGGACTGCTTTCCGTTGGCTTCCATCGATTCGAGCTCGTCAACGCTGAAGAGCAGAGCATCGTCTTCAAGCACTGGCTGCATGAATTTCTCATCCTCCCAAGCGGCCGGGCTGTCTACTGCAGGCTTCGCGTTACCAGCCTTCACCTCTGAGCGGACATAGTTGACAAACTTGATCATGCCGAAAAAGTCAAGACCTGCCAACTGCGTCAGCCCAACAAATTCGAAGAAACTGAAAAACCAGGCGAAAACCGGTTCTGAGACCTACCCACCATGACGAGAGCGGAATGCTACAAGGTCAAAATCGTGACCAGCCTTCATGTGATCCAGAGCCTGAGCAAGAGAAGTCGACGATTCGTTACAGAACAGACACTGAACGCTGAATTCTTCGGTGTCTTCCTCGACATCGTTCCAGCCTTCGCTGTCCTCGCGCACGTTGAGAGCGTCAAATCTTTCGGCCGGATCGTCGTTGTCATCACGGATCTGCTGGGCTGAGGGCCCAGCGTTCACAATGGCATCGATTGAACTCATTTTTGGCGATGTTCAAGGCTTCCGGTAATATTGTGCTGCTGCTGCGTCAAAGTTGAACTTTTGTTCAAAGGGTCCAAAAGTGGGTCCTGTGCCTTGGCGCGAGCGAAGATTGGCCGGGTTTGATGGGGTCTATTTAGTAGGACAGCAACATACTCCAAAATCACATATAACAATAAGAAAGGCATTCGGCCTGTGAGATAGTCATAGAAAGGCTTTATAATTCTGGTATCCCAGCATGGACATCTCATCTATGAACAAAACTAACTTTTCTAATCGCTCAAATGCAAGCACCATCGTACACTTACATAAAGTTCAATTGAATATCGTAACCCATCACTCATCCTTTGGTAAAATCAGACTTTTGCCTCCATTGTCCACCATACCTCCAAATGAGAAATGGTACAGGAGCCAACACCAAAGTAGCAGCAGCAAGAACCGTGAAACCAAGTCCATATCCAATGGCTTCTGACAAGGGCACCGTGACCAGCGGCAGGAAGGTACCCATCAAACACCTAGTAATCAACACAGCGGTCATCGCGGATGCTGAGAAAAGGTTGAAGGAGTCAACAACGTATGCTGTAAGCGGGACCATTGCCATGATAACAAAGACACCCATAAGAGCCACAGCAAGGAGCATGAGTGGCACTGGTAGGATGCATTGAGCCACCCACCCGTAAAGAGCGACGACGAACGGAAGGATGACGCTACTGACGATGATGAGTGGCAGGCGGTTTTCAGGCTCGGATTTCTCGGAGTCGGGCGATTTCAGGGCGTTGTAGATTCGGTCCAGGAGGAGATGGCAGACGGCGAGACCGGTGACAGAGCCAACACTAAAGCTGAGGAAAGCAGATCCAATCATCGCGGGCGTGAAGTTGTATCGGTACCTCAGGATGTCCGGCAGTGTTGTCGACATCACGTAGAAGAAGGTGAAAACCAGAGCACCGTAAAGCGAGAGGATCTGGAGAACGAATGAGCTCCAATAGACCTTGACTGGACGCATGATCGAAGCAAGAAGGCCAAGGTCTGTTTCGGCGATTGGCGACTCGGTGTTATCTGACACCGAGACACCCCTCTTGGCCAACACTGTGATTTTGTATGTCTCGCGGAAGCAGGTCAGGAAAACGATCTCGCAAATAATTGCCAGTGCAATTGCAAGCCACATAGTCGCTCTCCAGCCGTAATTCTCAGCGATAGCACCAGAGATGGCAGGTCCGATAGCACCACCGAGCAACGGTGCGAACATGACGACGGACATGGCTGAGCCACGCTGCTCCGAACGGAACATATCACCAATGATGGCCGGGTTAAGCACGTTCGATGCGACGGTCACTCCGATGAAGAAACGGGCGAAGATCATTAGGCCCATGTTCTGGCTAAGCACTCCCAGTAAGCTGCCGAGGATGAAAAAGATGTTGGCGACATTGAAGACGGGATAGCGACCGTATCGTTCGGACAGAGGTGCAATTAGAAGAGGGCCTGCTGCTTCACCGAGCTCCCAGATGGTAACGAGCAGGATACTACCGGTTCTGTTTTCTTGACCGCCATTCAGATCAGCGATGATGCGACCAGCGACGGGCACGACAGAAACGCAATTGAATGTGCTGTTTGAAATGTCAGTAAGGAGAGTCACACAAACCATATAATTTTTTTTTGCACTCACACTGCGAACGCCATGAAGGCAAGCAATGAAACAACTCCCCATTTGTAAGCGAAGCACCAATCCTCAGGCAAATCAACATCGTCGTAGACATCCTCGCGACTCTTGACCTGCCGAAGCAGCGGTTGACGCTCGTCGGCAGTCATATTTTCGGTGGGTTGCCGCGACTCTGTTGAAAGCATGGCGGGAATATGAGTATGGGTACGGTTGACCCGAATATATAGAAAATTGTATCACAAGGTACTTGGCTAAGTTACACAAGCACAAAGCTACAAGAGCAGGGCGCAAAACAAAAATTTGCCGATGGTGGCGTGCTTTGGCTGGGCTGGAGGGGCCTCCGGGCTCGGCCTCCGGGCGGTTACAAGCGTGAGTTGGGAGAAGGAGCCAGCTATTCCCAACCTTGTCCATGCAGTAAAGCCGCGCCCTTCGGTAAGCAAACCAGGCATGCTCATTAAACATGTCTTTTCTTCCGTTGTCCATTCTTCATTCGTTCCATAAGCATTTATTCATCGAACGCCCAAGAAGTGCGCTATTGTAATCAAGTCGAATTCAGCAAAAATCCTTCCACAATCCTCCACTCTGTTCCAAGACATGTTCACCGCTCTGTCTGGAGAAAAGATGTTGCTGCTATAGCCGATCCTTGGTCTCTCGGCCACGGCTTACAATCGGTAAATCGAAAGCCGATGGCACCTGTCCAGGTATTCTTGCGCTCAGCCTCGAGAGGGCCAGCCATCAAAACCTGATTAACTGCTCTTGAGGTTCCAGTTGGAACTGAGCACCTCGAAAGGAATAAATCTTGCCCTCTCTCCGGAAGATCATGTATCCTTCAAGCTGGTTTTGAGAGATGCTGGCAAGCGGACGCGCCGTGAGGGCATCGTCATCTGGATTCTGCAGCAGACAACGGAACTTCAGGATGACCTGGCCGGGATAGAAATTGGAGGTCTTCAGTCGTTCTACGAAACGATCAACATTCACGGCGTCAGCACGTATACCCTTTAGGTCGAAGGTGACTGAGCGATCGACTGCCGGGCTAAAAACCCAAGGAACGCGTTTGGGGTCAATCCTCGTACATTCGGCCACTTTGTCCTGGAGAGCGCGGGTTTCGTCGTCCTGACCGCGACGATCAGCTCCTGGAACACCAAACCAGCCGCGACGGAGCTCCTCAACCATCACCCAAGCCATCTGAATATCCTCGAGGGTGTGGCACGTAGCCTGGAACTGGGTATGGGCAGCGAGGATGGACTGCTGCTTGGTACAAATCTTCTGCAAGACATCTTGGCGTGCCTTGACATTCAGCGCTTTTTTGAAGTTCACGAGTTCGGGCCCCATGATGTCGATGACGCCGTCCTCGTCCACGCACACGTATTCGTGGATCTTGTCCTTCAGTTCCTGGGGTAGGCTAAAGTACGAGCCTTTCTCGTCCAGCTTTGTGGTCGACGCGTTGCCTTTCGGGTCCTTCGGTTGAGTCGCATCCTGAGTGACAGGAGCATTGTGTTCGCTTTCTCCACTGCGCTTTTCGAAAAGGTTCTGAGAATACATGAGTCTATGTGCAAAAGTCGCTCGGTAACACTGGAATCGTACCTCTCCACTGTGGGTTTGCTTCTCGGTAACGCCTTTCATCTTCGAAGACGCGAAGAATTCGGCCTCTGCCTCCTCAATCTCTTCGCCTCTGATCTTGCGCTTCTCGGGAACAACTTGCGAAGGGACATTGGTGGACATTGATGGGTTCGCTGGCACCTCGCCAATGAAAAATTCGCGCAACATAGAGTACTCGCTCGTCGTGAGGTGCTGCAACATGAAGTCAGCGTTGCCAACACGGGCCGGCATGAAGTACTCACGCTAGGGAACTGGGTGTTCTGCTGATTTGCCATTTTCCAACTGTGCTTGAGACTGGGGAAACTGGGCAGTGGATGAAAATGTTCGTGTGCAACTCAACAACACACTCAGGAGATATCGTGGGAAGTGTTGGCGCGGCCTTGTTGTCATGTTTTTGGCGATCAAGGAAAGTTGCGTGGTGTCGCAGCTTCAAGACCAGGCTTGCTGACCCCAAGAAGAATCCAACCCCAGCCTCCGTGGCGACAAAAAGCTGCGCAATTGCGTCGCCACGGCAAACAACAGCCTAATGCATTGCATCGTTTGATTGGCTTGCAACCGTCGCTTGATTATTGATCGTTGTTCACGACTGTTCACCCTGAAGACACATGAATGGAAAGAGGCCTGCCGTGGCATCTGCTCATGTCTTGAGGCGTACTATCTGTATGTCTCTGATATCATGTCTCTGATGATATCAGTCGAAATGAACCAAGCGTACCAAAACTGTTAATAAGAGCAGCTTAACCGTCTAGACTGCCATTCGGAATTTAACCATTGCCGATGACAGAAAAACGATGCACATATTGAAATGTGAGCACACGAGGGAAATTATATACAGAGCTAATCTTTCCCAACGATCGAACAGCATTCTTGCGACCATATTCGTGTCCGACCTCGTAGGGATTTACTTTGAACTTGTTTGGCCTCCCACTCTTAGCATATTCCGGAGAGACATGCATGTACCCTAGGCGTTCGGAATTAACAACGGTTGTGGTAGTTACAGGAATACAGAGAGTGCCGTACTATGAGTTTGCCCAAGCATGACAACCAGGTCCGTTCAATTGCATGTGTCGAAAAACCCTCCCCGTTCCAACCAACAAACTCCAATCTCTGACCCATTGACCACATTGCGCAAGCATGAACAGCTAGGTGCGTTCATTTCCATGTATCGAAGAACACACTCCGTGTCAACCAACAACACCACTCTCCGACCCGTTGATACGTGGTGATACAATCAACCCCAACGACAAACGACCACGTTCATAAGAGAAAGAACTTCCTAGGCACTCAACTACGCAATGGGTCGAAAACGTTCACTATAGTTTAAGCAAATTGTGCCATTGGGAGGGATTCGGTGGTGCGGGCAAACGGCGAATAGGGAGTACATGCCACGCCTCATTGTCTAAGGCAACAAAAGGAGGTCGGCGAGCTTGCTTTTCTCAGTCGTAGAGTATGAGCCCTTTCCACGTATATCTCTCTGATACGTGACCCTTTACATCTGGCAGAGCTATCTCCAGACCTGGCTTTATAGGGAAGCTAAGATGAAAATGGAGATGATGTTGCAAAGTCTCTTCTAACATGAGCAAGCAGGAAAGAATGAGAGCTACATTCGTTTTGGGTGAACTATGAATGTCTCCAAAGAGAACTCCATCATGCCATGCCATGCCATACTAATGCTCATGCAACCTCATTCGTTTACAGCCACTCGTAGCCCTCACTCGGAGGAAACATGTATGCGACCTGAAACCTGCCTTCAAATCCAGCTTGCTCTGCCATATCCGCCATCGTAGCGGCGTCGTATCCGTTGAAGCCTGGACCAAAACCTAGGCCGGTCAAGTCTTTGGCAGAACGGTACCCCTGAAAAGTAATATCGTGCGCCAAATTGTTAGGTAGCAAGCCACCGCGGCCTGGAACATGAGGCTCCCGCCACCCCGTTGTATAATTCGAGCCCCAATCGGCAAGAGCCCACTCTGATGGCATTGAACGGTATCCAAGCCCAGCGCCATCGATGCCATTGATGAGCTCTCCAAAGCCATTGTACCCAGGGGGTCCCCAGCCGCCCGTGGGCACCCATGATGTATCTCTGGTTGCCTGGCCCGCATAGATTTGTTTCCATACGCCTTGACCTTGGCCGCCACTGAAGTCTTAAACACCGAAACTGCCTCCGTCGCCTGGGATAGTCGACGACTGATAACGCTCCGGCCACACGGTAGCTAGTTCAGGCCTGCGCTGTCTCCATTCAATCCGTTTCTCGTATATGAAGAAAGGTCTTGATATCTAGAGGTAGGATTTGTTGCATCGAAGTAGCCAAAGGGACCTGCACCTGGTTGCCAAGCCATTGCAGATTAACGTGTGCAATTAATTCGAATATCGAAGTTGGACGTGTTCTGTCGTTGATGATCGTTCGATTGCAGTAGCGTTGATATGTTGGTATTGTGATAGGAGAATGTAGAGCAGAGGCAAGCTCGCACGTACGTTGATAGAGGAATTATACACATCGTTGAAGGGGGGTTGAATGGTGTTGTCAATATTGAACATTGCAGTTTACAATAGGTGCAGTGGTTACTATACAAGCTTGTGTCAGAATTGAAACTTTGTGACGATGCTGGTATGGAAACTTGACGCGTCTTGTTCATAGGCTACGTTCCATGGAAGCGAAGAGCGTCATGTTGAACTCTTGATGGACCGAGAGGATCTTTTGGCCACCTAAGATCGTTCACTGAGCGACGCAGGCACATAACGGGCGCTCTCGTTGTAGTGCGATTTGGCACCGTACACATGGTCGCTGGTTTTCACAATGACACAGGCGATTGAGCTCAAGGTACTGGACAAACATAGTCAACCACGTGACCTTTCATACTAGCAGTACCTATCTTGGTCGACCGTAGTCTCATGCTGTCTTCAAGCAGTACCTCAAACCTTCTCGGTATAGTCAACATTGACGGCTGACTTCTCTTCTAATTCTTTTCCCATTTCCGCGCTAATGGACGCCTGCCTGAAGACTTCAGTTTCAGCGGCATCTCCATCGAACACCTTGGCAATTTCTTCAAGTGTCCGTCCTTTGGTCTCAGGGAACAGGAAATATATGGTTGGGATCATGGCAGCCAAAGTACCGATGTACACGAAGTAAAACTTCCATGCAATGGCTTCCAGAGCAATTGGATTGCAGAATTGGTTGAAGCTATGAACAAGTCAGCCAATGTGAAGTCGGCAAGAATGATACGGTCAACTTACAAACCGGCACCAAAAACCGTAGTCAAGTTCACGGCGAGACCCTTTGCGCGAAGAGAAAAAGGCAGAATCTCGACCGGATAAGCGATCGATAGTGGCGTGAAGGCGATGTCGTAGAACGCGAAGAAGATAAAGAGAAATGCAACCGTTGCACTGCCGGCAGCCTTGATTGCGTGCTCTGCAAACGTGGCGCTGAGTGCGGTGACGACTATGAACGAGGCGAGCATGCCACTGGCTGAGACCAGCCAAAGGGGACGGCGGCCGAAACGTTCTGCACTGATTGCACCGCCGAATGCGAAAAACGCGTTCCAGATCTGAAGGGCAAGGTTGATGCCGGCTTGTGTTACGGAGCTGGTGATGCCGACACTCTTCAAAATCGGAGCAAGGTAGTCTGACAGAAATTAGCAGATGCACATTTGCGAATTAAGCTTCGATACTTACAGGATACAATGCCATTGCCTGCCCATTGAATCATGAATCCGACAAGCACACAGATTAGCAGGCGGTGTTTGTTGCCTCTGGTTGCGAAGAAGGTCGACCACCCTGTCGACCTGGCAACTTCTCTCTCCAGCTCAAGAGCCTGGCAGATCTCCTGGTACTCAAACTGGACCAGCTGATCGTCCACATTGCCGTTGGCGTGGTATCTTGCGAGAATCCTGAGTGCATCGTGGTGTCGGTTCTTTGAAACAAGCCACCTAGGGGACTCAGGAACCCAGAGTAGACCAATGAGTTGGATTGCAGGGAAGAAGCCCTGGAAGAGACATGGAATACGCCAACTCCAGCTGTTGTCTACGAAAAGAAAAGCAAGTGACATGATTGCAGAGATGATAGCACCCCAGAACCAGATTGCCTGAAACAAATTCGTAACATTGGCGCGATGCTTCGGGTGGGCAATCTCAGCTGTGAGAGGAGGCGCAGCGGTCTGAGAGAATCCAAGGCCTACACCGAGCATGATGCGTGTCCCAAGAAAGGCGTAGACACCGGAGGTTGCGCACTGGATAATTGCTGCACCCAGCATCAAGCTCGAACCGATGGCAACAGTCAGGCGGCGACCGAGGTAGTCGCTGGCATATGATGCTGGAATGAAGGACGGAAGACCACCAAGACTGATACCAGCCAGGGTTACCCCAAGGAGGCTGGAGCTGGGGTCGCCCAGGTTTGTGTTGAAGTGCGGCATGGCCAGAAGTCCATTGATGAGTGAGCCGTCGTAACCATTGGCGGCAGCAGATGAAAACATGGCGCCGATAGCCAGGTTCAGCCGCCTGAGTCCTTTGTCGCGTATCCAAGAGTCGTTGACGTTGTTGGACAAGGTCTTGTAGACATCGTTGCCGCTGGAGGCAACCACTCCAGAAGGGCCACCCATTCTTTCTAATTGTTCGGCTGAGGAATGGTAAAATCGGGAAACTGCGAGCAACACCGCTTGTGATGTGTGTTATGAAATTCCAAGTCGATGAGATGAGAGTTCTGATGGAGGAGATTCAGTCGCCATGGGGGCAGCGTATCTTTATATCACCTGGTCTCAAAGAAGGAGCTGTATCGTTCTTGAAGCCACTCGCGAGATCCAGCCCGTAGTGCTAGGATATGGCGGCAATGGAACCAGCCGGACCCCATTGTCTGTGACTATAGTTGGAGATCGTGGAGATGGGGAGTGGAGAGGCGGGGGCAAAAGTGTGGAATATGCTTTCGTCAACTGCGGTGCGAGAAATAATGCGGGCTTAAAGGCGAGAATCTCTCCGAAAGTCTCATAACAAGAAAGAATGTACCCGGCGTGTTTGCTGCCGACCGTACCAACACAACGTGAGAGGCTTTCTTATTTGTTTTGACATGGACTTCTTTAGGTCACACAGTCTCTCCGATCAACGGCCGTAAATCCCAACGAGAATCATTGCTTGCTGATGCACACCCCATGGCATGACAGCGCCGAACATACCGCCGTATGGTGATTGCTGTTCGGGATAGTCGCTGGCGGATCTCTTTGTAGAGTATAACATGTAAGCATCGCCTTTGCACACCCTCACTCTTCTGTACTCATCCATCACCACGCCTCACACAAGCAAAATCCCGCCAACATGGCTTTGAGCCCTCACACACAACAGACTTCCTCCCCTCACATCCAGCGGGCCTGGTGGAAAGAAGCTTCAATCTACCAGATTTACCCTAGTTCGTTCAAAGATTCCAACGGAGATGGTGTGGGCGATATTCCAGGAATCATCGAGAAGCTGGACTATATCAAAGCCCTAGGCATTGATGTTGTCTGGGTATGCCCAATCTACAAGAGCCCATTGGTGGACATGGGTTATGACATCGCCGACTATCGAGCCATTGATCCTAGATACGGCACGATGCAAGATGTGGACAGCCTGATTGACGGCCTGCATCAAAGAGGCCTCAAGCTGGTCATGGATCTTGTCGTCAACCACACCTCTGATCAACACGAATGGTTCCGTCAATCTCGCTCATCGAAGACCAACCCTTATCGTGACTGGTACATCTGGCGCAAGCCACGTTACGACGCTCAAGGCAACCGTCACCCACCTAATAACTGGAGTTCATACTTCAGCGGAGGCGCCTGGACTTATGATGAACCTTCTGGCGAATACTACCTCCATCTTTTCGCAAAAGAGCAGCCCGACCTAAATTGGGAATGCCAGGCTATGCGTGAGGCTGTTTACGATACCATGCGCTTCTGGCTCGATAAGGGAGTCGACGGCTTCCGTATGGATGTCATCAACCTCATCAGCAAGGACCCAACATTACCGGATGCCAAAATCGTACACCCAGAACGACAATATCATCACGGCTCAGAACACTACGCAAATGGCCCTCGTATTCACGAGTACTTGCAAGTCATGGGCGGCATAATGAAGGAATACGACGCATTCAACGTTGGCGAAATGCCATGGGTTGAAGATCCAGACGAAATCCTGAGATGTGTTGGATCTCAACGCAATGAGCTCAACATGATCTTCAACTTCGAGATCGTAGAAGGCATCGACCACGGCAATGGAGGGAAGTTTAGTCCTCAAGACTGGCAAATGTCTGAGTTGAAGAGCATTGTCAACAAATGGCAGAAATTCATGTACGAGAATGGGGGCTGGAACGCGCTATATCTTGAGAACCATGATCAAGCCCGTACGGTCTCCAGATGGGGCTCAGATAAGCCTGAACTTCGAAAAGTCGCTGCAAAGATGTTCGCAACTTTCTTGGGTTTGCAGAGCGGGACTTTGTTCCTTTACCAGGGTCAAGAGCTGGGAATGTCGAACATACCTTCCGACTGGAAAATGGAAGAGTTCAGAGATTTGGAGACTCTAAACCATTGGAAAGAGTTGTGCGAAGCCGGCGACGAAGAAGCGAAAGCATTGGCCAAAACTCAATATCACATCAAGTCAAGAGACAACGCACGCACACCGATGCAGTGGTCTGCGGAACGTCATGCCGGCTTTACCAACGGCCACCCATGGTTCCGTGTCAATGACAGCTATGAGATTTGCAACGCTGCGACGCAGGTCGGCGTAGCTGAAAGCCCTTTCGAGTATTGGGCCGCTATTCTGCGACTTCGCAAAGAGCTGGTAGACATCTTCGTTTACGGTGACTTCGAGATGGTCGATGCCGCGAACGAAGATGTGTTCGCATATACCAGGAGCTACCACGGCGACTCTGTACTTGTGGTGTGTAATTTCCGAGAAAAGGAGGCTCAATGGCATTTGCCATCAGGATTTCAGAGTCCTAGGGAGGAAGAGCTGTTGATCAGTACACACGGAGGCGTGGCGGCAGGCCCGAACGCTCACACCGTTTCTTTACGGCCGTTTGAGGCATTCGCATGCGCGCTGCCCCGTCCGAGTAGTCGGCTTTAGTCTCTACGCGCTCGATTCAAGTGCAATAGATATCAATACGAAATGTTCGTTCTGTTCCTCTTCGTCGAGATTCAAGTTTGCGTTCATCTCCCTGGCGTTCACTTCACGTAATCGTTAACGATGGGTTTCGTCGATCGAATACTAGAGTCTTGAAGACAGTCTGCTTCGTTTATTGGTGCATAAGGCCTCTCGAAATTTACAATAGGATCGATGTACTTTGACTTCGTTTCACAAGATTGAGAGCAACATCCCCCGCTTGCTTGGCGTTGCCTTTTGTGTCCTCCGTTCTTCAGTGTCAACATCATTCCTAAAATTACCTACACGTACATATGTGACACTTCATTCTCGAATTTACGCCATCGTGATGAGCCAGCGTCGGGTTTGTGATGCATGCGCTGTCCGAAGAATTCGGTGTGATGGCCTTTCGCCATGCGCCGGATGCATGAATTCCTCGCTCGAGTGTACGAGGAAACGGCCACGACAGAAGTCTGGCCCCAAAGGCATACAGAAGAAAACACTGGACAAACTTGCTAAGATCAAGCATGTACCTGCACTGGCACAACAGCTACGACCCGAGGATCTACGCCCGTTGACAGCGAGCAATCCTTCTTTTGATGTGCCGACAACACAGACGGAACAATCTGAACCCTTCGACTATGACACTTTCACACCGCTGCTTCCTGCTCTTGGAACATCTCTGGAGTCTTTAGAGGATGCATCGTACCAACAACAGCAACCTGATGCCACTGCATGTTTTGATCAAGGGCCAGCATACCCTTATAAGATCAGCGTCGATCACCTGGCGCTATATCTAGACATTTACCACCACAAACTGTATCCTGTCTGGCCGATCGTGGATAAAGACTCTCTCATTACAAGGATAGAGTCAACCATACCAGACCAAACAACCTACATGGTTGCCTCAAGCGTCTGTGTGGCCACAATACTGCAATTGCAGCTATCCGCCACCGATATGAATGGGATCATCCTACAGCCAGAACTTATCATCGAAGAGATTGAGTCTCTCCGGCGGACCCAGGATTATCGAGAACACCCTTCGCGAGAGGCTCTCCATACGGCCTTCTTCCTACATGTAGCTCACCTTCATACAAAGCGACAAACGACCAGCACTATCACTTTGAGAGAAGCCATATCTATGGCGCACATACTGGGCATGCATAGACCCTCTTACTACGAAACACTGTCAAAGCCCCAAGCCGATGAAGCCTTACGGACGTTATGGCTGCTGTTCATCACCGAGCAGGCACATGCGCTACAATATGATCTACCATGCACCTTGGCCGTTCCTTCAAATCTGCCATTACCACAAGCAAACACAGAATCTTGCATGCTTTCGGCTTTCGTATCCCTTTGCAACATGTTCAGGGCTTTATCCGAAGCTTCATCGACAAATGCCAGCCAAACAGCGCTAGAGCTCTTCGCCTTTCATACACAGCTACTTCGACTCCCAAAGCCAACGCATCCATACAACGATCTACAAAAGGCCGACGTCGGAGTTACGCAGCATTGGACACGGTTGCAGCTGTGGAAGCTAGCAGTCTCGCGCATCTCCATGACTACAGACCCAAGCGGCGAGATCACAAGCCTTCTCTTCCCTCTCCAGGTGGTGCGAGATCTTCTGAGCGAGTTATCAATGACTTCAGTCGACAGTCTCGAAGCCCACGGTTCCGGCATGGAGCTCAAACTATTCGAATTCGCAAACACAATCGTCGACGTCATGGTCTGCATGCCCAACAGATGGACGCATGACACCCGTATCGGCCCGCGAGAGTACTTGGTGCATTTGGGAAAAGTTCTTGGGGGATTCAGAGGCGGCAATGAGTCTTTGTTGCCTCTTTTGCGATCTCGCTTTGCTGAGCTTGGGCTGGCGTTGCCTGATGTGCCTAGGATTATGGACGTGACGTATGAGAGTAGTGATAGTTCTCGCGCGCGGGTTACGCACATGGGTGATGAGAGCACGCAGGAAGACGGTGACGGGCTGACGCACCGGCAACACTGTGGTGATGGTATGAATGCACAAACACCGGAGTTCATAAGTTGAGAGTGAATCACACCATTTGGTCTAGAACTTCGACAAACCTGCTCATTCTTTCAACGATTGATCTGAATAGCGCGTATACTAGCGATTGTCCAATTTTGTAAGGTGCATTCATTGGTCATACATCTGGACATCGCTTTCCCACCACGTTCTCTTCATCCGTTGATATCTCGTCTGGCAACAGCTAGCTGCACTTCAGTTTACTCCACTGTCTACCTTCTGCCTATCAATCCATTCTTTCGCCCGATCTCGGGGATAGCCGATGCAGGATAGGTTGTTTTCTCAACCCATTACCCCATGGCGAATGTCTCGACTCCGTTTGACGAACTATGTGTCGCCACGATAAGTGCTGGACAAGGCCGATGCTGAATTCGCCAGCGCTATCTTGGTATATTCGCCATCACAGCATCAAAAGAGCGCTTTTGTAGCGGTCTTTTCCGATGGCGCACTATAGAGAGGCGCTGCGTCGTCGGTACCTACCGCTGCTGGTACAAGAGGTTCTGCTCTTATTGTCTAAACCCCGCGTATTCTTCGGCTAAATGTTGCTACCGTCGCGATATCGTTGCCTAACGGTCCAGATTGCGACGTTGATCCGCGTCTGGCCAATTTAGACACTGCGCCCAGGCTAATGGCGAGCTGTCTGTCTGCAACATTGAATGAAGCAGAGCTGTGCTTGTCGACTTGTCTCCAGAAATATGATTAGCAATTGACTCAATCGCCTCAAGGCGGTTCAAATGTAGAGTTGCCGAGACTACTGTGATACGTCTCGCGCACGCTTGGTATGTGGTTGGGCTCATGTGTCTCGCACTACGCTTGGAAGCTTTGCAAAACATCAACTTCTTGGCGCTATAGGCTGTTGTAGAATTCCAGTCCACCTAAGAACCATCTGTGTCGGGCTTTGTTTGGATCCTGGGTGGTGCCTGGTACATTGCGTACGGCTATACGCGGAACAAGGTCTGGGTAACGAGCGCATAGCATCTCCCAGACAGTGTCGATCTGTACTGGGTGCCAATTTGCAAGCCAGGGCCACTGTCTCAGCTTGGCCTCCAAATCCTCGCACGTGTTGATGCGGGCTTTTCGAAGAGCCTTGTAAAGCAGTCCTATCATCTCAGTGGTCTGTGGTCGCTCGTGCGCCCGCAGACTGGCTGCCAGCGTGAAAAGTACCCATAGAAGAGATTCCAGCCCGGCGGCAATGTACCACTGTGTGACCATGTCGTCAAAGCCACCGATGACTTCGCAAGCAAGGTTAATGAGACCCAAGTGCGTTTCCCTTGCCTGAGGCGTGTAGAATCGCGCTGCCATCCAGACATGCAATTGTATCGCGGATGAAATAAGCATGATAGGTGCGGTCAGATAGTCTTTCTCGTTGTTTTTCGCGCGGGCTTGCACTACTCGGAGGCCGTATTCCAGAGCATAAACTTGTCCAAAGGGTGGGGTCTCTGATGGGGCGACAACTTCGGAGCAATGGCAGAGAGCGTGTAGTTTTCCTAAGAGGTCCGATGCCATATCCAGTGTAAAGACAGGTGAACGTGGACATTGAGAGGCATTGATGGCACCCAGCCGGAATGCTTCTCGTTGATAAGATTGTAGCGACTTGGGTACTCCACGGAAAGCCACCGGGACATAGAAAGGAAGATTCGGTTCGGTTCTGGTGAAAAGAGCTTGACGCAGATCTATCCATACGCAGTATAGCCAGGCCTGGGGTGATATGTTGGGCATGTCGATGAACTTGCGCACAGCGCGGAGGTGCGTACCAGCTGCGTCGAATTGGTCATCGCGAATGTCGAAGTAAGCCAGAACCGCCATTGCGAATACTGTATTTGAATCTGGTCCGGTGGGAGATTGCCTGATCTCTTTGACGATGTCCTGGATAATCTGGCCCTTTCGCTCGTAATACTCGGGCTTGGCTCGTCCGCCACCCAGCGTTGCCTTTTTGTGCAAGGCGAATGCACCCAAGACCGAGAACATGGATTCGCTGCTCCGGCCCATGTCCCAGATGTCTTTGACCCAATTGTCTTGTACGGATCTAAAGAACTCTCGGTCATGCTCAGGCAGTTGGCACGCAAAATACCACTGCCCTATTTCTTCGACATCCTCGCCATGCTTGCCGAGTAAAACACTCCGGGATGGTGATCGACAACGAGAGAGTGCTGTTATGGTACCACTTGAGTCGGAGTCCTCTGATTTCAGCTCATCTAGCTCGCGAGCCTTGGTGTTTTCGGACTTGATTTCCTCATCGTAACTCTCGTCGTCCTCGTCAGCTGTCCAGGGAGTCGCACCAGTGCCATCCAACCGTTCCGGCGCCCGTAACCGTTTGCGACGTGCGATTTTGCCCTGAGGCCGGCTCTGGCGACGTGGGAACGGCTTCTGAGCGGGCTGGTCCACTACGGCGAGTTTCGCGGCCGCTGCCTGGCGGGGAGACAATTCGTGCGAGTCCCAGCGAGCCATGGTGTTGTTCATGTCCGTGGGCAGCTCGTCTAGTGATAAGAAGCCGTCATCGTCAAGCGCGTGGGTCGCCATGCCGCCTACGGACGAACATTGCAAGGAGTTGGTTGTCGCGGACAGAGAGCCGCGCAGGTGTGTAGATTGCTTACAAGCTATCGAATGTTACCTTAACGTCTAGTCGCGGCTGAGCCATTAGTTGCCACGTAGCCCCGCACGGGGACGTCAAATAAGGTTAAACGCCATCCGAAGCAGCCTGTCGCAACAAATCGATGTCGGAGATAGACTTTGGGGTGGAGTTGCGATGTGCGAACTCTCTTGGGGTACAAAACGATGGGATGGGAGAGTTGCCATTAATCCTCACCAACTCTCGGCCTCGGAGCGTCACACTGTCAACAAATCACTGTGCACCGCAGGAAGGGCTCACTTCCCGCAAAACCCGGCATCGAGTCGATGACAACAGCAATCCCTGCACCAGTCTGCTGTTCACATGTATCCCTGCCAGGCTCGCCAGCCGTCTGTGCCAAAATATCTACTTCTTCTGGACTTTGCATGCCTCGCATCCTTGCTGCCGGGTCAAAGTTGATATTATTACACCAAATCGCACCGTCCACTCGGAAGTCCTGCCACCCCTGCAGCACTTCCCGCCTGCCGATCATTCCTACTTGGCGAGGAGATCACATGTTTATACCTTCCAGCACTCCCGACAACGGCTCGATGGAAGTGTCCAACATGGTATCCTGCAGCCAAGCGAGCATTCTGGACGCTGGAACATCATCTTGCCATGGGGTGCGCCACCAGTAAATGGCTAGGAACAAGGCACCTCACAACAGTTGGGTACATTCGAGCAGGCTCGCTTGGATAATTTCCGTCATGTGAAACCTCCTATCCAACCAGCAACTCCAGACCTACAACAGCTCAGGCTCAACAACGCCTGTCTGCTCGCTTATCAGCCCGTACGTCTCGATTCTCCGGTGGCGAGCAAAGTCAAAGGTCTTCTCTTTCCCAGGCCTGCAGTCGCTCAAGTCAATCTCTGCCACAATCAGCTCGTCCTCCCTCGTCTGCGCCTCGGCAACAACATGTCCCTCTGGATTAACGATACTGCTACCGCCAATCAGGTCATATTTCCCATCATCCAGACCGCAGCGTGCGGACGAAATCGAGAAGCAAGCGTTCATATAGCTGTTCGCTTGCTGGACGAGTCTTGAATGGAAGAGTGCTTCTTTTTGCGCTTGCTCAGGTGTCATTGGTTTGGAACCTCTCAGGTGCATCGAATTGCCACCGGTGTTATACCCGAACATCATCAGTTCGGCACCCTGGAGAGCATACATCCTCCATGCCTCTGGCCATCTCCGGTCATTGCAAATCATCATCCCAAGGATAGGGTCGCCTTTGCCTATCGTGCTTTTTCCTTCTTCGACCGCCGACTTCTTGGCGGCATCCTCAACGAGTCCTGGAGCGCGGAAGGCTTTGAACCCGAGGTTTCCAGGCGTAAAGTAGCGCTTCTCGAGTTGATTGTTCGCATTGGGATCTTTGAATGGCTCCTTGGTTCCAGGAAGATGGATCTTGCGATATTTGCTCAAGATCTTGTCTTCGCTTGCTGAGTAGTAGACGCAGGTGTTGTAGCCCGTACCGTCCGGAGTGCGTTCGGCATAGCCGAGTACAATGTCTATCCGTAAGCTCTTCGCTTCGTCGAAGAGTAGTTTGACGTCCGATGACTGCGTGATGTCCTCGCCGTGCTCGAAAAAAATGTCTAATTCCTCCTGCGAAGTGATCAGGTGGCGCGGGAAGAATGTCGTCAATGTGGCTTCGGGGAAGACGACGAGTTGCACCCTTTTGTCTGCAGCCTCGCGCAGTAGCTTCAAAAGTCTGGGAATGGTCTTGGATTTGGGCGTCTCACGGTCGATGGCACCAATTTGGGCGGCTGCGACAGTAATTTTTCTCGCCATATACGAAGATAGTGGTTCAGTGAGGTTTGTTGTAAACAAAGATCATATTATCAGCAACAGGTTGGGCTATCTTGACGTCTTTTCTGTATATTGGCCGTTGGCCGCCTTGGTATGCAAGTTGCCGGCCGGCCACCACCACCCCGCTGAAGATGTGCCTATCGTTGCCCGAGCACATCTTGCTCTATCTAGCAGGTCCTTATTGTCAAACAAGATAATGACATGTTGCTTGTCTTTTACTATCCCAGATAGAAGTCAATCATACACACTTCAACCAATGTAAAACGTCCAAACAGGCGACATTTGCTCTTGCCACTTCCCCCAAGACAGACGTTAGTAGGCACAGCGAAAGATATACCTCAAGGAGCTTGACATAAAATGGATTTCGATCTCATTGTGACAGGCGGCATTATCGTAAGGTCCATACACCAGGAACAAGAGGTAACGTACTGATCTTTAAAAACACTTGTAGGTGACAGCCAGTGAAATCCTCCCGGAGGGCTTGCAAATTGGCATCAAGGATGGCACTATTATCTGCATCGGCAAAGCATTGCCAACACCCGAGAACACCAGAATAATCGATTGCGAAGGAGCATACATAACACCAGGCGGCGTGGACTCACACGTTCATTTGGCCCAAAAGAATGCGCCAACTGGAGATGGCTTCGAGACTGGCTCAAGGAGCGCTATCGCAGGCGGAACAACGACAATCCTGGCTTTTGCCTCCCAAGAACGAGACGACACTTCTCTCTTCCCTGAGCTTGAAGACTATCATAAAAAAGCGCGAGACCAGAGTTATTGCGATTATGGCTTTCACTTCATCCTCACCAACCCAACACAGGAAATCTTAGAAAACGAGCTTCCTCGACTCGCAAAGGACGAAGGAATAACGAGCGTGAAGCTCTACATGACATACGAAACCAAGAAACTCGGCGATAGACAGATTCTGGACATCCTATTCGCATGCAAAGCTTTGGGAATGACGACCATGATCCACGCCGAGAGCCACGACATGATTTCTCTGATCATCGAAGGGCTGGAGCGGAACAAGAATACAGAGCCTTATTACCACGCCATGGCTCGCCCGCGCATTGCCGAAGACGAAGCATCCTACCGCGCCATTTCGCTGGCCGAGCTGGCGGACGCTCCAATGTTGATCGTGCACATGTCGTCCGAAACGGCCATGGACCATGTCAGAGATGCCCAAACCCGCCTCCTACCCATTCACGCCGAAACCTGTCCCCATTACCTCTTCTTGCTTTCATCAGAGATTAAACCAAAACCCCACGACCACTTCTCCGGGGCGAAACACGTCTGCTCGCCACCGCTCAGACACCACCCTCAAGATCTCGAGAGCATGTGGCGTGGCATCGCCAACGGCACATTCACCACTTTCTCCTCAGATCACGCTCCTAGCAAGTACGACCATCCTGGCGGCAAGCAGCTAGGTCTCGTAGACGGCATCCCACGCTTCTCCAAAATTCCCAACGGCCTGCCTGGTCTCGAGACCAGAGTCCCATTACTCTTCTCGCAGACACCAGCTTGTCGGCCGGCGGAGAAAGCGCGTCTAAGCTTGCAGCGCTTCGTACAGTTGACAGCAAGCAATCCAGCGAAATTGTACGGCTTGGATGGCCGGAAGGGAAGTATTGCGCCGGGGTATGATGCGGATCTGATCATTTGGTATCCTGGGGACAAGGGCTCTCGCATGATGACACAGAGCCGGCTGCATCATGATATTGACTATACGCCTTTTGAAGGCATGGAAGTGCGTAATTGGCCACGCTATACGATCTTGCGAGGAGAGGTGGTTTGGCATGATGATGGTGAGGGCATTGTTGGTCGGAAAGATTTTGGCCAGTTTCTGAAGCGTGGTAGAGGCGAGGTGTTGACGGGTAAGACTGGGAATATTCCTCGGGGTATGGTTGAGGATGAGCGGAAATATTGGCTGTGAATAAACCGGTTTCCGCGCAATCGAGAAGCTCAGATCGGCCTCTCCAGACAAGCATGTAGATCGTCTTTAGTGTATAGCTGAGGGTGTGACCTTCCACTCGGTTCGATTGCAATCATTCCTCGGGTATGGGCTTTATTCCTCTACGAGCAATGCGATCTCGAATCTCATCCAGAGCCTTTTCAGGGTTCCACACCTTGGCATCTGGCGTCTCGAAAGTGACACCGCAGTGATGTGCTTTGCCCCAAGTGCCGTGGCGTCGAAGACGACGAGGCACCGGCGATTCGTCAACAGAATCCTCCGAGGTCCTACACCTCTTCGCCTCATTCTCTGCCTGTCTTAGCCACTCTCTCCATTGCTCAGTATCGGGAACAGTAGTATTGAACTTGACCCACGACGTGGACTTGGTGAATACGATAGTCTTGAACAAGCCTTCGGCGAACGTGGCAGACTTACCGCCGGTGGACAAGTGTTCTTCCTCGATCTCGTAGCCGGAGAAATCGAAATTCCACCCACGAGGGAGCGCAGCGGCCATCCAATGGACGATGTTGAGGAGGATGTATGAGGCTGCCCAGGCGATTTGAAGCTGGATTTTGGCGTTTGCCAGACTAATGACGCTGATCATCAAGACGAGTGTGCCCAGCAGTGAGACTGGAATGAAGTGGCCAGCGTTCTGTAGCTTGTATGCGACCGTATCTGGTGCGAACAGAAGCTGGTGTGCGAGGAACTCCTCACACTTTATTACGAGATAGGAGCCATTGGGCCATCGGATTACCGTGTCGCCAGCAGGATCGTTGACTCCTTCAGGACGGTCGGCAAAATTCATCTGCCAGCGGCTGATCAAGCCTATGAGCGTCGATAATAGTGATAGGAGCATGGTTGCGATGAGGGACATGCCGTCGCCGTAAACTATTGATAACACGAAGAGCGCGATGGTGAGAATGCAGCCGAACATAGTTGCTAGGTTCACTGGGCCGTAGAGCGATGCCCGCACTGAACCACCGCCTGTAGTGCGTAAGGACCCTTCATAATCGACCTGGCGGATGCGTAGACAACGGACCTCGAAGGGTTGCATCTGGAATCCGCTAGTGAGGCGGTTAGCACGCATCTCATTAGTAGAACGTGGGTGTCTCACAAAAGCGCAGCAGTAACATGGCTCAAGTAATCTCTCTGTTGTCCAGAGTAGACGGCAGTGACTGAAGCACGCACGCTTTCTATGTTCTCGGGTCTTTCCACGTAAAGAAGAGAATGTGGCGCTGGCATTAGGCGCGGGAGGTAGAAGATGGAGGACAGAGAGGCCAGCCGTGCGGTCTTCCTGACCGCATCTTCTCCTAAGATTGCCAGGAAGCCGACAATATCCAATTGCAGGTCTACCAGAGTCAGCAGCACATACGGGAGATAGAGAATTACCAGCCACCTCATTCTGACACCTTACCTTCTAATTCGCCATCAAACCATCTCATAGACCAATTCCGCCCCGGGCCAGAAATCAAGACGGAAGGCTCAATTTCCTCCATGTCGACGCAAGCTCCAGAACTTTGGGTTGCGACCTGTAATTCTGTGATACAGGCGTCAAAAGTAGCACACCGACCATGCTCGTACGACTAGGACGGGCTGAATGTTTGCTCGTAGGCTCGGTGAGTTCAGCTGAGCATGCATTTTGCCGTGCCTGGTGCGTGTGCTTGGGCACTATGCTGCCCTAAGCCACCGCCCGCAGATGCGGCCGCACCTAGTTTCTCGAGTGCATGGGTGGACAGACAACTGAACGAGCAGGCAAATCGCCTTGTATACTTCTTTCGCAAAGGTTACAGCGCCTGAGTTTGAAGCCTCAGGTACTTCCAAGTCTACAGACACGTGACACCGGAGGCAAGGTTCCGTCCATGCGAGGAACGCTAAGAAGTAGTCGGTACTTACAGTTCACCTTCTGGCGAACACGCGAGTCGAGCGGTGTCCGCTTCAACATCTGCACTAGTCAGATTCCAATATGTGGATCTGATCCGCAAGAGCGTCAGGGCGAGCAGGGGTGCAGAGAGCCGGTTGCTCGGGGCGGACAGATCATTTCATCCGAGAGAGGAGGCAATTAGACTGCTTCCATTATTAAACATAGTTGATTATTCAGAAAGGAGCAAATAATTTGCGTAGGGCTGGGAGTGCCCAAGATGCTAGAACGTAGTTGGTAGGATTTCCTGCAGGCACGATGCTCGCTGTTATTTGGCGGAGTGAAATCATAGGTAGCAATTGATTAATATTGTACAACGATTGTATGGTGTCACGTGGGCAGAGTTCCGACTTCACAAGTCGACTACATTAGAGCAGTGGCAGCCTGCCAAAGTTTTCTTCACTCGTCGAAAGTCTCGAAAAGCTCGGAAAGTATCACTGCCTCCTTCACCTGCCGTCTTGTTCGAGAAACTCTGTCCCAAGATGTTGAATAGCGGTGGCGAGAAGCGCATCATAATACGTTCTATAGAGTTCGTATGCCCTCGCTTGATTATTGACATTGCTTTTGAAGTCAGGGTCTACTTGCCGGCACTCCGAATTGATGAGGCGTTTAGTGGAACGCCGGGTGGATCTGTGAAAGGACGTTGGCGCTCGCGTGGAGATCCATCCACGCCAGCCTCGCAACTCGTGTCAGCATCAGTGGAGACGAGGTGATTGACTGAATCATTTTTGCTTGCGTACCTCCGGTGCGTAAATCCGGGAATCTCAATGGTAGATAACATCGCGATCCAATAAACTTTCGCAGTTGACGGCTACAGATTGCAGAGAGGAAATCTGCCAAGACAAGACGTATCAACGGTAGGTCTGATACCTGCGTATACGGAGTTCGCGAGCATGTGATACGATAACAGGCAAGACTGATTGATAATCCTACCTCCCTACGGGGGACGAGTACTTTTGGCAAATGGAAAATGCCTAGAAATAGGGCATTCGACGACAAGGGGTTGCGTAAAGGCTGACTAGAAGGTTATCCCCACAAGACAGCGGTGCGGTGCCACGTTTTCACAAGGCGACACCGATCTATCATATCCACAAATGCTTGACATTGATGAGTAGTTGTGAGTGAAAGGACACAGGTGAGGAGCGGCATGTCTCATATGGGAAGGCCGCCGCTCGGAGATAGGAAGGAATTAGTATATGCTGCCCTCAGTGGGACGGGGTGTGGGACGTGCTAGGCAAGATCTGGACGGCGGTGTTTTGGGAAAATCTTAAAACGCGGATTGGGAGCGGACTGGTTTGCTCACGTCAGCGGCGTGCAGCATATAGACCTTATTGTTCTAGCATACTGAAAGTCAAAAGAGGGAATTGCTTGAAAGTCAATGGACGGGTGAGAGTGACTGTGAGTTCTGAGATAGCTGGACAAGGCCTTCCGAAAACAAATGATAAACAAATCCATGATGGCCATGTCTCAGGCGTGAGCAAACGTTCCTGGAGTGCATCGGAAAGTCGATGCATGGACTGTGCTTGGCGCGAACACAGATATGACGCCTTCTTTCGTGCAGTCCGCCTCGCCCGCGGAGGATGGATGGATCCATACTTTCACTTTGACTGAGGTCCACCACCCACCACAAACGGCCGATGGAGTGACATTATTCAGCACCGTCTAAACTCCGTCTTTTGCATCAGTAGCCATGGCGCTTTGGTAAGAAAGAGTACCTCACCTACTCTACCCTATTTTCCTTCCCTTCAATCTCTTTTCTCTCCCTCCAGACATCCCATTCCCATTGACTCGCGTGTTTACACACGGCCACATCGGGCGTAACAGCAGCGCCAGACGCCGCACGCTCTCAGTTTCTTTTCCTCTACACACTCAATCCAACTACTACACCCTCTCTCGAGTTTCATTCACACAACACCCCCGACAATGTGGGGTTCAGGCGTCGATGAGCGCAAGCTCACACGCACCGACACTGGAAATCTGCCGTCCCAGAACGCATGGCACAGCGGTGATCCTCACAGCGATGCAGACCGTTTGCACGAGCCGCACGAGCCGGCCGAGTCTCAGGAGGACATCAACCGCAGCGGGACATGGGGCGAAAAGGATGTTGGCGGAATCAACGAACAAGATGCTATGAAAGATTTTCAAAACATGAGGAGTGAATTGACAAACCTCGAACGATCCCGGACTCAAGATACCCAACGCTCGCTGAAGAGGACCGTCAGTGGTGCCAGCGCAAAACGCCAGAAGAGCAAAGCAAGCACTCGCCCTCAGACATCACACACCAACAGAGAGACCGAAGGCGATGGAACTGACATTGGCGACCTTGAAGCGGGCGTTGATGATAAGGAGGACGAATTCGAGCTCGAACAATTCATGAGGGAAGGCCACTTCGAGAAGAGAACAGAGGGCCAGTCAGCGAAGAAGGTCGGTGTCATCTTCAAAGACCTCACGGTCAAGGGCGCTGGCGGAGGTGCTTCGTTCGCAAGAACTCTGCCTGATGCCATCATTGGCACTTTCGGACCTGATCTCTACAACATTGTCACGCGGTTTGTCCCTCAGCTTTCTTTCGGTGGTGGAAACCTCAAGACTCTGGTGCATGGATTCAATGGTTGTGTGCGCGACGGAGAGATGCTGCTTGTTCTTGGTCGACCTGGTTCCGGCTGCAGCACTTTCCTCAAGGCCGTCACCAACAACCGCGAAAGCTATGCCGAAGTCACTGGAGACGTTTCTTACGGCGGTCTTTCTGCTGAGAAGCAGAAGAAGATGTACCGCGGTGAGGTTGTTTACAACCAAGAAGACGACACCCACATGGCTGTCTTGAACGTCTGGAAGACTCTCACTTTCGCCCTCATGACCAAGACGAGGAAAAAGGCCCGTGAAGAGATCGACGTCATTGCTACTGCTTTGATGAAGATGTTCGGCATTTCTCACACCAAGTACACTATGGTCGGTGACGAGTACACTCGCGGTGTCTCTGGTGGCGAGAGAAAGCGTGTCTCCATCGCCGAGACTCTTGCTTCCAAGTCAACCGTCGCGGCCTGGGACAACTCTACCCGTGGTCTAGACGCATCCACCGCTCTCGACTATGCACGCTCTCTTCGCATTATGACCGACGTTTCCGATCGCACAACCCTTGTCACCCTTTACCAGGCTGGTGAGGGCATCTACGATGTGATGGACAAGGTTTTAGTCATTGATGATGGTCGTCAAGTCTTTATGGGTCCTGCGAAGGAGGCTAAGCAATATTTCATCGACCTCGGTTTCGAATGCCCCCCAAGACAGACGACGGCAGATTTCTTGACTGCCGTTACCGACCCGGTTGAGCGTCGTTTCAGGCCAGGATGGGAAAGCCGCGCGCCAAAGACTGCAGAAGAGCTCGAGAAGGCTTTCAAGGCCTCCCAGCATTACAAGATGTTGATGGCGGACATGGCCGATTACGAAAACCACATTAAGGAGACCGACTACGCCGACGCGAAGCAATTCGAGGGCGCTGTTCAGGAAAGCAAGTCGAAGCATGTGAAGAAGTCTTCTTCATACACTGTCAGCTTTCCCAGTCAAGTCATGGCTTGCACCAAGCGCGAGTTCTGGCTCATCCTTGGTGACACCACCACGCTCTGGACGAAACTCTTCATTATCATCTCTAACGGTCTCATCGTTGGTTCTCTCTTCTACGGTCAATCGCTCAACACTTCCGGTGCTTTCAGCCGTGGTGGTTCCCTCTTCTTCAGCATTCTGTTCCTGGGTTGGCTGCAACTGACTGAGCTTATGAAGGCAGTCAGTGGCAGAGCTGTGGTTGCAAGGCATAAGGAGTACGCCTTCTATCGCCCCTCTGCAGTCAGCATTGCTCGCGTTATCACAGATCTTCCGGTCATCGCTGTCCAAGTCGTCATTTTCGGTATTATCATGTACTTTATGACACAGCTGGATGTTGATGTGAGCAAGTTCTTCATTTGGCTACTCTTTGTCTACGTCAACACCATCCTCCTGACCGCTCTATACCGCATGTTCGCCTCGCTCAGCCCGGAAATCGACACAGCTGTCAGATTCTCTGGTATCGCACTCAACTTGCTCATTATCTTCACTGGCTACGTTATCCCGAAGACGCAATTGCTAAGCGACTACATCTGGTTCGGCTGGATCTACCACGTCAACCCCATCTCGTACAGCTTCGAAGCAGTACTGGCAAATGAGTTTTCTAACAGAGTGATGGAGTGTGATCCAAGCCAGCTGGTACCTCAAGGCCCGGGCATCGACCCTGCATACCAGGGCTGCGCACTTCCTGGCGCTCAGGTTAACGCACAAACTGTGGATGGCGCCGAGTACCTGAGCACGCAGTACAATTACACACGCAGCCATCTTTGGCGCAACTTTGGTGTCGTCATCGCTTTCACCGTTCTCTACCTTCTCGTCACCGTTATCGCCAATGAATTATTCCAATTCACTGGCAGCGGTGGAGGTGCACTCATCTTCAAGAAATCGCGCAAGGCGAAGAAGCAAGTTAAATTCCAAGAATCTCCTGCCGATGAGGAGAAGGGCGGAGCGGCGGGTGCTAGTGATAGCAGCTCATCCACGAAGAAGGAGTCGGCTATGGGACAAAACGCTTCGGACGAGAAAGCACAGGATGAGGCTCTTGCTAACATGGCAAAGAGCGAGTCGATCTTCACCTGGCGCGATGTCAAATACACGGTTCCTTACCTCGGAGGTGAGCGCCAGTTGCTCAACGGCGTCAATGGTTATGCTAAGCCTGGTGTAATGGTGGCTCTCATGGGTGCGTCTGGTGCTGGTAAGACAACTCTGCTTAACACTCTTGCTCAACGTCAAAGCATGGGGGTTGTATCTGGTGAGATGTTCGTCGATGGTCGCCCGCTTGGTCCCGAGTTTCAGCGCAACACTGGTTTCTGTTTGCAGGGTGATCTCCACGATGGCACCGCTACCATCCGCGAGGCACTTGAGTTCTCCGCTGTCCTTCGCCAGCCCGCCAGCACTCCCCGCTCTGAGAAGATCGCATACGTCGACCAGATCATCGATCTTCTTGAACTTGAGGAGATGCAAGATGCTTTGATCATGAGTCTCGGTGTTGAACAGCGCAAGCGTCTGACAATTGGTGTCGAGCTCGCCGCTAAGCCCTCCCTCCTTCTTTTCCTGGACGAGCCCACATCTGGTCTCGATTCACAGTCCGCTTACTCTATTGTTCGTTTCCTCAAGAAGCTGGCCGCCGCAGGTCAAGCTATTGTTTGCACCATCCACCAGCCTTCTTCGATCCTCATTCAACAATTCGACATGATCCTTGCTCTCAATCCTGGTGGCAACACTTTCTACTTCGGCCCTGTCGGCGAGAATGGACACGATGTGATCAACTACTTCGGCGAGCGTGGCGTCCACTGCCCTGAAGACAAGAACGTTGCAGAGTTCATTCTCGAAACCGCGGCAAAGCCTGTCAAGCGCCCTGATGGTACTAAGATCGACTGGAATGAAGAGTGGAAAAATTCGGAGCAGGCCGCAGCCGTCATCGAGGAAATTGAAGGCCTCAAGCTCACAAGAAGCAAGTCCATCCCGGAGAAGGTCCGCAAGGAGCAGCAGAGAGAGTACGCCGCCCCTGTCTGGAACCAGACCTATGAGATCACTGTGCGCACCTTCAAGCAATACTGGCGCGACCCGAGTTACATCTACGGCAAACTCTTCGTCTCTGTTATTGTTGGCATCTTCAATGGCTTTACTTTCTGGCAGCTCGGCAACACCATTCAGGACATGCAGAACCGCATGTTCACGGCTTTCTTGATCATCACCATCCCGCCTACTGTCGTCAACGCTGTGGTTCCGAAGTTCTTCACCAACATGGCTCTGTGGCAGGCTCGCGAGTATCCCTCACGTATCTACGGCTGGGTCGCATTCACTACCGCACAAGTTGTTGCCGAGGTCCCCTGGGCCATTATCAGCGCAGTCATCTACTTCGTGATCTGGTACTACCCGACTGGCCTCCCGACTGACAGCTCTACTGCTGGATACGTCTTCCTGATGACGATGCTATTCTTCCTTTTCCAAGCCAGCTGGGGCCAATGGATCACGGCCTTCGCTCCCAGCTTCACGGTCATCTCGAACGTGCTTCCTTTCTTCTTTGTCATGTTCTCGCTTTTCAACGGTGTTGTTCGTCCCTACTCCGAGCTACCCGTCTTCTGGCGCTACTGGATGTACTGGGTCAACCCATCTACTTGGTGGATCAGTGGCGTTCTCGCTGCCACCCTCGCTGGTCAGCCCATCGAGTGCGCTGAGTCGGAGACTGCCGTTTTCGACCCGCCACCCGGACAGAGCTGCGAGTCCTACGCTGGTGCCTTCGCCCAATCTTCTGGCGGATACCTCCTGCAACCGGATGCAACTCAGAACTGCATGATGTGCCCATACTCGTCTGCAGACAGCTACCTTTCGACCCTCAACATTAGTCCTGAAGACAAGTGGAGAGACTTTGGTGTTTTCTTGGTCTTTGTCGCTACCAACTACATGCTGGTATGTTCCTCACAAATACTCAACCCATATTCCAAGCAATCTGCTAACACATCTTTCAGGTCTACTTCTTCATTTACTCCGTCCGCGTCAAGGGCTGGAGCTTCGGCCTCGGATACGTCTTCGGTGGTCTTGGTGCTCTGGTCGAGTTGATCAAGAAACCCTTCAAGGGCTTGTTCAACAAGAAGCAGGAGTAACCGCAACACTCATCACGAGCACAAAATTTCTTTCTTTCATTCTTGACTTTACTTCTCTTTTGGTTTTCTTAATCATGGGACCCACAGGACACGGGGCTTCCAGACAAAAACGGATAGATCTTATGCGAAGGGAGGGACGAGAAACAAAAAGCTTTCCCCGGGGGGTTACGGCAAGATGTCATTGCTGTCCTTTAGCGTTGGCGTTCTGCTATTCATGTGCTCGATCTCTCAGGAGCGACACGATACTAGACTGACTTTAATAGTGTTTTCTTTTTCTTTCCTCTTGCCCTTCTTCTTCTTGGCGATTGATGAATAGTAGAGCTAAGAAATAATTGAATTTTCTTCCAGTGAATAGAAAAACGGAACCCATCAAGGTCATTCAATACATTATCCTCGTTCTTCGTCAATCACCCTACGTGTCGTCTCACAACCATACTACACGACCCTCTCCACTCTTGCAACCACCACTCACAACCCAGCACCGACCAAGAACCAAACCGTCCCAGCAAAACCCACCAAACCCGCGACGCCTACACCAACCAAACCATCCCGCAAAGAACCCTGCCCATTCGTCGTCGCACTCGCCGGCACATCGCTCGAATCGCCTCCAGACAAAGCCGAAGTCTGACTAACACCACCCGCCGCAGTCGACGTCCCCGAGGCCGAGGAAACCGTGGAAGGCTCCGAACCAGCTCCGAAGCTATCTGATGAGTCGGTAGCTGAACTGCTTCCTCCGCCGCCTACGATTGGAACGTCGGTCGTGTCGGCGCCGCTGCTGGCTGTGGTTGTGAAGCTGTTGGTGAAGTCGGTTGTGTAGGTGCTGGTTTCAGCATCGAATGTGCTGGAGGGGATTCTGGTGCTGCTGATGCTGGTGCTGGAAGCGAAGCCGGAACTGAACCCTCCTGACACGGAGCTCGAATCACTGCCGGACGAGGAACCCGACCCCGATCCCGATGAGGACGGCAAACCTCCGCTGCTGCTGCTGCTGCTGTTGTCGTCGCCAGGGCAAGTCGTTGTCGAGTTGTTGGGATCATAGCACCAAAAGTCATTCCCCGGACACTTGACGTAGGTACTTCCAAAGCACGCCTTGCAATCACCCCCATCGCTGCAAAGCTCCGGAATGGTGTAATTGAAATCGCCACCGCTGGAAGTGTCGGTCTCGGGCGTGGGAGTGTTGGAGCCAGAACTACTGGAGCTGGAACTGGAATCGGAGGTAGAGCCCGAGCCCGTGCAGCTTTCGATGCCGTAGTAGGTGTCGCCTGGTTTGTAGCAGTAGTAGGTCGAGCCCGGGCATTGCGTGTAGCCGCTGCCGAAGCAGGAGGCGCAGTCGCCTATGCAGCGTTTTTGGAGGTCGAGGGTCGAGCGGCGGAGGATGTTGGAGGGGGTTTGGGGCGGGGTGAGGGCTGAGGCGAGGGTGAGGGTGGTTAGGGTGAGGAGGAGGTTCATGGTGGCTGGTTTCATGTTGGTTGGAACGCTCGTTGGAGTGGTAAGTTTGTGTGTTGCGAGCCGAGCGATGGTGCGTCTTGGTCTTGAAGAATCGCAACGCAGTCTCGAAACAAATCACGAAGAAATGCAACTCGCTACGCAACTCGACAAGAACCGCCGTTCACTTTTATATGACTCCCTCCAAGAATCCCTCCAGTCCAAACCTTCAAAGCACAGGCTGGGGCCTCAGCTAAGCCACGTTCCCGCACTAGCACAAATCACACAGCAGCCCTGCACCGGGAACAAGCCAAAGATCAACAACCCCAGCCTAGGAAAAGCTCGAAAGAAGAACTAGCAATAACCTCAGCTGAGACTTGTGGTTACAGGAACAAGAGAACTCCTCAGCTGCCTCAAACCTCCAAGCCTGGAAGAGCCCATCTGTGCCTGAAACGCGCCGCATCATGCGAGCCCGCATACCAGGACACAATAGATTGCTATTAATGGCGAGGAGCAAGGTCGTACAGCATGTCATGCAGGGTAGGGACGTGGGCATGCAAACCAATCAAGCGGGTTGTGGCTTGAGTGGGTTTGGTTTTTTCGCCGCGTGACCTTCGCGTGGTCGTCCTTCTTCTTGACTAGTGGTTGTGTACAGACGCACGAGCTACTAGTACTATGCAGGTCTGCGAAGAGTTGGGATGGGTGTGGGAGATAGGGACTGTTCTGCGGTCTGTGTTTTGCAGATTAGTTTCTTGGAAGTCGGGCGAAGGATTGCAGTTCCTGAAGCTTGAGAATTCTCCGATGCCTAATGTGTCTAAGCTTTTGTTTGGAGGTGAGGTGGGAGGTGGGCTGCTGGCTTGGTATGTCTCCCGGAAGTATGTCGCGAAGGCAACGAGAAGGTGTTTGAAATGGTGTCCGGACGCAACTCTTTACCAAATGGCAGGACATTCTTTGACAGTGACTGTACAGTATGCAGCGGACACCAGAAAACATCGAAAAACTCACGCTCTATCCATACCAAACACCCTGTGAAGATCACTCCCAAGGATTTCCTTCCTGAACACAGACTTGCGGAGAAGCAAGCGTCCGGCTGAAAGTCGCTAATTGCACATCACCCCATGGCTTGAACTCTGCATGGCGAGGCTGAGCCTGAGGCGCCTCCATCTTGGGTTAGATGTTCAGCGCACACCGGCGGCTAAGCAGGTCCCTCTGCATTTCGAGGAAACTAGCAATCAGCCATTGCAAGGATGGTGGGCTTGGCTTGCTTGCTTGTAGCATGGGTTGGACTGCGACGCGTGATATTGTTCATGTCGGGATATTGGGCGGGATTGATGCGTCCTATTGTTGTAGCTAATGTGTCACTTTATGCCTGAGGTTACCTACGAAAATCGACTGACCGGCCCTAGGGAGACGATCTCTCAATCAATCAGGCCTCTGGCCTTTGTCCGCCCAGCTGGGTGCAACATTGCTACAAACGGCCACATATTCTTCCCAGCGATCCTTGTTCTCCACCACTCCCTCGCCGGTCCAGAACATCGTCCAATTGGAGTTCGGGATCGTCCATGATCCAGCTGCGCGCTCGAAATACCATTTGTTGACCGGGTTGTCGTTCCTGCTGCGCCAGCACACACCGTGTGGGAAACAGGTGCGAGCCATGGCCTGGAAGACAATGTCGGCCACGCCAGCGGAGCCTTGAGAGGATTGTAGAACTGCGAATTTGTCGAGGTAAGGAACAAGCTTCGTTGGATCGTTGGAGCCCGGTGCTTGCTCCCATGTCAAGATGGCGCCACCTTCGTAGTCGCCTGCGACAATCAGACCAGCTGTGCGACCGGCGATGCGATCGAGGTAGTGATCGACGTCGAGTTTGCGGCGGAAAGAGTCCTCGATGAGAGCTACCAAACGGGGGAAGTTGATGCGCGGATCTTCGCGAAGGTTGATGGTAGTGTAACCGGCTGACGGCGCAGTCCAACCGACCCAGCGGTCAGCAGAAGGAATGATGGTCAGCGGCATGCCCTTTTTGACCAAGGTAGCCGCAGGTCGTGTGGCCTTTGTTGAGTCTCCATTCGAGCCGGACGCGGAAGGGAGACGTTCTAGTGGCAAAGACGACGATACCATGGGTTTGTTGGTGAGCAAGTTGTGGATCAGGGTGTTTTTTTGTTGCCTCGTTCCCGTTCTGATGGGTTCTCCTGGGGTTCTGCCTCTCGACGAGACGGCAGCTTCCTCTGGTGTGATGATCAAGGCTGATGAAGATGATGGCAACATTGAAAGGCACTGCCGGGTGATGTCCAGGTTGGCGAGATGCTGCCTGTACTGGGCTTCTGGGTTGCCCGTGTTACCGTCTACCAATTCTTTGCTGATGCCGTCGAATTCTTGATCCAGGTTGATAAAGATGTGTGCACCGTCTCCGCGGTCTTTGCTCGGAATTCCTCCGACGGGATCTAGCATGATGATCCTGTCCAAAGAGACTGGATCAGGGTACTCGGTGTTTCTGCCGACTGTCGGTGGTAGGCCTTGTCCTGATAATTGCGCAGCTAAGGCTCGCATTACTTCGGCCAAGCTTGCTGAGGTCAAGTGTCCGGACTCAGAATAGGCTATGGTAGGGACGACAGTCACGGCGCCGCGCTTCAGTGGGTGCAAGAGAAGCTTTGGCATGTTGACATGAACGCCAGTGCCGCCCAATGAGTCGGGCATGTCTGCACAGCCCATGGCGTCAGGCACATAACGCGCACCTTCGGGGCTGTGGTTGGAAATGGCCTGCACCAGACGGTCGCCCTGTTCAGACAACATTTGCCTCCTGGCGTGCATATCCTGGTGATGCATCGGTCCTAGGTCCACGCAATCGATTGCAAGCAAGATCCGCATGTCGAGCCTGACGAGTTGAGACAGAGTAGCTGCAATGCCATCCAGGAGTTCATCGTCCATGTTCTCGGGCGAGCGAAGCGACACCAAGGCGGCATGCATGGCTTTGCGTTTGATGGGCACCTTCTCCGGGACAAGCTCACGCGTGAATTGCGGCGTGTCAGCGATTGCTCTGGCCGGAGCATATAGACCGCCCAAGTTGACACCCATCCTGTCGACGCGGTCCTGATCACGGCGGTGCCGGGCATTCCTTTCATCCTGCGGTGAAGGTTTGGGTGGTGAGACTTTCGGTTCTTTGAACCTGGAGAGATACTGCTTTGCATCTCGCTTTGTTGCATTGGCGGAGAAGACGTTCATGAAGAGATCCCTCGAGGCCTGGGGGTCTTCCTCGACGCGGCCAGCGGGAGGCTTTCCATTCCTGCGAGGGCCAGCGGCATTGCCAAATTGGCGAGTAGATTCGTGGGCGGAGAGGCCAGCGACGGATTTCTTAAGTGCCCCGAACGCGTTTGCCTTTCCAGACGCCAACATAGAGGTAGTCATTTTCCATGCCTAAGCAAGCAGTCACAAACGGCGGGCTGAAACGGGCGATGCAAGGCAGAAGAGCGAGTCAGAATGGGATGTATCAAGAAAACCGGGCGCACGGCGCAGTATAGGCCATTGGCCGAGGTCGGTGGAAAAAAAGTGATTGTCCTTGTCTCGCTTGCTCACGAGGCGAGAATGGGCATGACGGTCAGTGACGGTGCAGCTGGACAACCCTACCAGCCGGTGAGGGAAATATGACGGGTCGGGCAGAAATGTGTATAGGATGCTCGGGCTAAAAGGGAGAAGTGCAGTAGTAGTGCACTACTGATGGGTGAAGTCGTGTGTAGGCAAGTATGGGTAGCAAGGGCGTAAGGGAATCTCAAGCCTTCTGACACATCAAGGCAACAAATCTTGCCCTATCAAACATCGCCGTTGCCGGCGGTGAAATGCACTATCAACGAGCCGTGTTGCTTTAAGCATCAGCCAATTTGACAATCCTCCTTCGATCGTCCTACACTACTATATATTATCATTCAAGGCCCCGGCCACTGTTGCGTCGCCTCAGACTTCACGCCTGTTCCTCACGTCTGGTGCAGAAAATGCAGCCTCCACCGCTAAAACACCGCTGCTCGGTCGATTGTGGCGGCTAGTGGCGGCTGTCGCCGAAAAGAGTTGGGAAGTGAGAGAATTACGAGACAAAGCCCCTCCAAGCACGAAATCCCTTGTTTTCCCATCTGCAAGGTAGGTTGTATACCTGATTTTTCCTCTCTCTTGTCTCTGTTTGCTCTTTTTCCACCGCACGCCATACCACACACACAATGTCTCACCTTTCATCCCGCGCACCGCGCCAGCCTCCCGCCGTCATGGAGAGCATCCTCGAAAACATCGGCCAAACACCTCTGGTTCGCCTGAACCGCATTCCCGAGTCTCTGGGTGTCGACTGCAAAGTCTACGCAAAATGCGAGTTTTTCAACGCCGGCGGCTCCGTCAAGGACCGCATTGCTCTCCGCATGGTCGAGGCTGCCGAGAAGGAAGGCCGCATCAAGCCTGGTTACAGCGTTCTCATCGAGCCCACGAGCGGAAACACTGGTATCGGCCTTGCTCTGGTTGGAGCCGTGAAGGGTTACAGGACGATCATCACCCTCCCAGAGAAGATGAGCAGCGAGAAGGTTTCCGTGCTGAAGGCGCTGGGCGCTGAGATTATCCGCACACCCACCAGTGCCGCTTGGGATGCCCCGGAGAGCCACATTGGTGTTGCGAGGCGGTTAGAAAAGGAAATCCCCGGTGGCGTGATTCTGGACCAGTACGCCAACCCCAACAACCCGCTTGCACACGAGATGGGCACCGCAGAGGAGATTGTCGAGCAGGTTTCAAAGGTGGAGGGTAAATTTGCAGCACTTGTTGCTGGTGCTGGCACTGGCGGCACCATCACTGGTCTGTCGAGGGGTATCAGGAAGCACCACGGACAGGACGTCAAGATCGTCGCAGCCGACCCCATGGGATCCATCTTGGCCGTGCCCGCCAGTTTGAACGAGGAGGGCAAGGACAAGCCATACAAGGTTGAGGGCATCGGCTACGACTTCATTCCCGATGTCCTTGCTCAGAAGGAGGTGGATACCTGGTACAAGACCAACGACGTGGACAGCTTCTACTGGGCTCGCAGACTCATCCGCGAGGAGGGTTTGCTCTGCGGTGGCTCCTCTGGTTCCGCCATGAGCGCTTGTGTGCAGGCTATCAAGGGCCTCAACCTGGGCAAGGACGATGCCATCGTTGTCATCCTCCCCGACAGCATTCGTTCTTACCTCTCCAAGTTCGTCGACGACGACTGGCTCGCCGCCAACGACCTTCTCCCTCCCTCTCCTCCGACCAGCACACCCATCTCTCCCGAGCTCAAGCCCAACGACGCCGCGGGCCAAGAGAAGAAGGTCGTTGTCAACGGCCACGACAAGCCCTCCAGTTCGGAGGAGAAGCCCAAGAAGAAGCAGGACGACTACGCTGGCGCCAACGTCTCCGACCTGCGCCTCAAGCCGATCCAGACCATCGCCAGCACCTCCACAGTCGACGAGGCCGTCGAGCTCATGCGCGAGAAGGGCTTCGACCAAATCCCCGTCACCGGCGCCAAGAGCACCCGCCTGGTCGGCATGGTCACCCTGGGCAACTGCTTGTCCTACCTCTCCACCGGCCGTGTGCAAGTCTCCTCTCCCGTCTCCGAAGTCATGTTCAGCTTCTCTAAGCTGGACGAAGTCAAGCCCCTCGAGAAATTCCCCTCTCTCACCGAGGGCGACGAGAGCAAGCGCTCCTTCGTCGAAATCACCATGCAAACGCCCTTGAACATCCTCGCCCGCTTCTTCGAATGGAACGCCGCCGCCGTCATCACCGAGAAGAACACCGCCAGCGGCGTCGAGGGCCCCGCTGGTCTCAAGGCCGTCGCCGTTGCCACCAAGGTCGATCTGCTCACTTACCTTGTTAAGCAGGGTAGGATGTCGCAGAATGGTCAGAAGTAGGGAGAGGTGTGAGATTTGGAGGTAATGATGATGGATGTTGGATGAAGACAATTTAATGGATATGGAAAAAATTTATTATAGAGCATGGCGTTGGGTCGGGTGGGATAGATTATTAGCCAAAGGCTCTCAACACCTTGGGGCGCGGAGGAATACTATTACTGCTTTGATGCGTTTTTCAATTCGATACCTGGCCGCGAGGTCGTCACTTTTGAGTACGCGAAAGCTTTTCACTTCACTTTTCTCCAGACTTTCTTCACGTCCTAGTACTCCCTGAGGTGGAGCGGTGCATTGAGAAATGTCGACTGGAATGCTGGAGTGTCGATCAATGACAAGATCGAGATATCTGTCTGAAGGCTACTGGCGATGTTTGTGGACACAACTCTTGCTGTGAAAGGTTGCTGGCGAACGACTCTCACCTCTCCCTCCACCTTCATCACATGTCAAACGTGGGCACAGGGTCCGTGCTTTCTTCCGTTTGCTTTCTTGCTATCTTGAAGAGGCGACCTCTCAGTCATATCCTTGTCATTTCAAGAACTCACTCGTCACTCGATAAGATAGATCATCATCCCATCAAGCCTCTCTGGCTGTTCGATAACGATCCCATCACAGCACAACCATTGAATCCGCCCTCTTTCTCAGCAAACACCAAGCCACGAGCTCAGCACATCTTTGGTGAATAACCTACACATTGAAAAGCTCACTTCTCCTCCTTTTCTCAACAATTGTGAGGCCACGAGCCAATCACTTCTTACGAATTAAACATCTTACACATCCAAGACCTCGAAAAAACTTCAAACGTTCCGCAACAAACGATCATGGCCAACAGCACACCGTCCACCAAAGACTTCCCCGTCGAACTCTGGATGCGTGTGTTCGAGCAACTTGACCACACCAATGAGTGCGCTCGCCCGAAGCGCATCAACGCATATAAGAAAGCTTTGGCCGACGGTGCCACAGAAATAAAGGCATCAAAGGAGCTACCGATCTTCGAGAGGCGTTTTTGGACGATTACCAGAGCCTACTACGCCATCAGTCGCAACAGTCGCGCAGCAGCGTCCAGACTGCAGCTCACTCCAAAACTCTTATCCTCTTGCAAGCGCCCGGTGATGATCGCCATCGAAATGGAGCACCAATGCGACCTCAGCCATCTCAAAGAGCTCATGCCCTCGCAGCCAGCTTACATCCAACTCCTCCACAAGTCGACCCTCGATGATTACGCATTCACCATGCGACCCGGAGGCATACACTATCAGACAATGAGCCTGCACATCAGAAATTCGATCTTGTCCTGCCCTCCTTTTCTCGACGACACCAATCATATGGTTCTTCTTGCTCCTTCTCCACGTTCTTGCGACTGCTGTCCGGACTGGTATCTGCTCGAGTATGCGGTTTGCGCCAAAGAAATCATTGAGAATTCTAGACGCTCGAGGGGTATTCCGGATGCTAAGATTGAAGTTTTTCTTTGAATTTTTGTGCATGACACATGAACGCGCTGTCAACTTCATGCGATCAGAGTAATACAGCAGATCTGTGTTGGGTGTACACCATCGGTGCTTCGGGGTGAGAGGACGTGTGAGTATAATACAAAAAAGCGTCCACAACAGGCATAGCCCTAGCAAGCGCGTAATACCAATAATAATCTTCACTACTGCACTTTCTTACCACCACGAGTAATCTGACGCTGTCCGACAGCATCGTTGAGGCGTCCAAGCATGTCGACGGCCATGAAAACAGCTGCGAGAAATCGTCAGTAATCAAACACCTACCGGAAAAATTGAGAAGCGTGAGCACGTACACAAAGCCAAATAAGGCACATAAAGCTTCCCCAACTCCATCTTCTGCTCATTCCGAAACTCGCTCCAACTCATATAATCCGCAATACAAGTCGCAGTCGTAACAGCCGTCTGAACAGCGTACACGAGAAGCTGAACCGGCACCTTTGGATCGTCTGGAAAACAACAAGTCAGCTCAATCTACCCTAATCGACCCCTCAGCAAAGGACGAAAAGCAACAACATACCCCTAATCAAAGCCCCAATAGCCCAAACAGACAATGGAACGTGATAAATCAATTCCATGTACATGTACATGTTGAACCAAGCCGGAGGCTGCGTGAAGAAGCGGTCCGCGTACGTGGCGATGTAGAATTCGCGGAGCGTGGTGATGAATTGCGGTTTGAAGGCTTCGGGGTAGAGGGGGGCGAGGTCGACGCCTGCGAGTTTTTTGTTAGTTAGGTAGATAGATTCCTAGGCGAGTAGACATGGACAAACACATTTGTCCATTCGCTGTCGGCTCGGGGGGGAGAAAGCTTACAGAATAGCACCGGGACGTGGATGATGAAGAATGCGAGGTAGGCGAAATCGCGCTTGCGCGAGAAAATGCTGGTTTTGGTTGCCATGTTTTTTTTTTGGGTTTTGGGAATCGGTATATTGATTTTCGTGTTGCTGCTGCACTTTTGAGCTGTACTTTAGGGAGAGAAGTGAAGCCAGAGCTCGGGCCTCTAGCCGCGGTAACGGGCCGCCTGTCAAGTCACCGCACCCCTTCAGAGGCTTGTCGACGGGTCTGTGGTTCCGCAGGATTGTTGTACTTCCATTCTTGCATGTACCCAATCAGTATCCTGACCACATGACGGGATGCTAGCGGCTGTCACGCCGGCTGCTTGCATACTCGTGATGGGATCAGTCCCGCAGCCTCTCCGACGGTACGTCTGAGGGCAGACACACGGTGAGGAAGACGGCCACTGGCCCATTTTGCGCGCGTATATGCGGACAGCCGCTAGCGTCTCGTCATGGGGTCAAGATGCTGGTTGGGCAGATGGGGAATGGATATCAAGTTGGCGCGCTTGGGACTTGTGTTGTGTGGCGTGATCAGAGAGAGATTCTTAGGTGTGCATACAGTCTGCAGACGAGAGGTTCTGGCCTATCTCGATTTGGTTGAGCTGCTTTATGAAGGATGAGCGTAGCGATGCACGGCAATGTTGGTCATTGGTTACGGTTGAGACACTTACATTCCAGCAGAGGTGGCCGGCCGCTGCTCGCTGATAGCTCGTTAGGTGGGTGACGTATGGTATGAGGGCGAAATGATTCCTAAAGTAAGAGATGCCACCAGCTCTCGAGTACAGGGTAGTTTCTTGAGATACTAGGTCTGATGATGCAAGCTTTCAAGTCATCACACTCGTTGCAAATCGATGAAAATCTAAGACGCAATAGCTGAAGTGGAAATACAATCCAAAAGGCTCGCAATTGCCATAGAACTAGGCCATTGAGAAGAAATGGAGCTTCAGCATAGCTCCTATTAGCCATTTTAAGAATTCCCGGCCCAACACGCTTAGCCAGCACGCCAATTATCCTCCAGAAAAGAGATATCCTGCCCGTTATCGTCGTTCAGAGCTATGCTTGAGAAACTCTCCCCCACCAGCAATTCCCTTCCCTCCTATTTCACCACCCGATATGACATGGAAGTAATCCCCGAAGCAGCATAATTTGAACAACCCGCGACCGGCCTCGCCCGCAACTCACTGGCAGGCGGGAAAATGAGAAGAGGGTTACCGCTGCAATCGGCGGTGTTGAAAAATGTTAGGACTTTCGGAAGGGAAAGACAGTATTAGCTTGCGATTTCCATTGCCGTTGTGGAAGAAAGTTGGGATTGAGAAGGAGAAAGCACTCACAACTGGCACCATCATCGTCGGCTTCTGGGCGGATCATGAGAGATTGGTCGTGACCCCAATCGTAGAGTTGGTATCTCTGATGCAGTTTGTTTGTTAATCTATGTATGACATGTTTGCACTCAATCAAGTTGAAGGATTCGTACCATGCACCCATCGTTGCCTACAGCCTGAGGGAAGACGAGAATCTCCTCATCAGAAGGCTTGTTGCCCGTGATGGTACACTTATCACCAAGCCACACAGTAAAGCGGAAAGCCTCGCAGGCGACGAACAAGCTGGAAAGAGAAATCAGAGCTCCAGCGAAACGCATGCTGTGTCTGTTCGGGGTTGAGGGGAAATGGAACGTTCGATGGTTCTTCCAGATGCTCCCAGGAGTCTGTGATGAGAGGTGAAGATCGTCGGGACCAGGGGTGGGGGAGCTGCGAGGTAAAAGTAGGCGAACGCTTCTCGGGAGATCGGTAGGTTTACATTCCTCATGACGCGCGCTCTCGCCATCGTAGGGCGCTGGGGATGCTCGGGATCTAATGTGTCTATGATATTTCGGGCGGTGAGACAGGCGATCAGATTGAGCCGTGCCACCCTCTTGCAATCTTTTTGCGCGGGCGTGAAGAGTCGTCACTGTCGTCCACCCCATCCTCATCCCTTTCTTCACCTGTGCCTTTGCGCTTGCTGGTGGCTTTTGCCTCGCGCTTCTTCTGTTTCTCCATTTTACGCGCTTCTGCGGGCAGGGAAAGGCATGCGTCTGTCTCGGCGTAGCCATAGAATGAAACATCGCTCTCATCTGGCAGAAGTGAAGTTGCTCTGACACGCGTGCTCGCGATAAGGTCCAGACGAGCACGAGCATCGTTCTCCAGTTCCAGTCCGTCGGTATTCTCGAGCATGTTGACAACCCTGTCCGATAGGGTCACAAGGTTCTTCAGCGCCTGTTTCAAGTCTTGAAAGCTACCGCGTATACGCGCCTCGGCAAGCGTCTGTTGCATGCCATTGAGATCCGCCAGAGTGGGTGTGCTATCTGTGGCCATCTTTTCTCTTCTGATTTCTTCCTTGTTGTTGTCTGCTGTAAGGTCGATTATTGCATGCCCCACGGGAGTGACAGGAGTGAGGAGTTGTTCAACATCGGCAGTGAGATCAATTGGGTCCTGAGGTGAATCGGTATGGGAGATGGCAGCTCTCATCGATTCGATGAAGTCACAAACTGCGGCATACTGGTCCCGGAAGACTTCGTAGTCCTTCACTTCTGCATCGCCACGGACAAGATTTCCTACCCTCCAGGGGATATCGCCAAGAATCGTTCCCTTATTACCATCAAAAGTTAATTTGAACATATCTTTCTCCCTCTTTCCATGGTTCAGATTACGGATCATGCGTAGGGGATCAGCCAGGAATGCGGTCATGTGGGCGCGCGAGAGATGGCCTGGTTGGATAAGTCTGCACTCGTGGATGAAGTCACGCCCATCTTCGTTGTACGGCCATACATCGGCGGTGAGGAAATTGCGGGAAGTGGCGTCGTTTGGCATTTTGATAGCGATATTGACTTTCAGGGAACGCAGGTTGTGGTCTTTTGGGATGCGATGGATAAGCGAGAAGAGTAGGTCCTGGACTGCGCAGACTGACGATGGATGGTTCCCTGAGGTGACTTCGATTTGAAGATCTTTAGCGGTGGCTAGGTCGTCGAGTACGGGGGCAATTGCGACTGCGTCCTGATAGATCGGATGGGCATACGCAGAAACTTGTTTAACAACTTTGCCAAAGTAGAGTGGAGCTTTTAGGTCATTATCCTGCCAACCCTGGATGAATGCACGGTATGCATGGGCCCTGTCACCCATGGCGTCTTCGATTTTAATTTGGCGAGGCATAGTGCGGCCACAGTGGTGGGTGTTCGATGCGCTCTTGCTGGATCTTGGAGTAGGTTCGTGGAAGCATGTTTGTTCTTGTTGCGTGTGGAGTTGACCTCAATACGACTCATCAAGACTTCGACGTCAGCAGAGGCAAACAGACTCTCAAGATTCACTTGAACCGGAAAACCAGTCACTGATACTGGCATGAGTCCTGTCATCAATATCGAAGGATAGTGGCCACCCTGTGGTTTGTCAAATATTTCAGACATTCACTCAGACATGTCTTCATCAGCCCCCACAGAAGCCATGTCGAAATCCTCCAAAGCATCGCTCCCAATTGCTTTCACTTTTGCCAGTAGTTCTTTTGCGCGCCTTCTCTCCGCACTTGCCTTCTGCCGATTCTGCTCGGCAGCAACACGATCAGCATAGTCGGCTGGGCCATTTGCATCGGGACTGGACATGGTGCTGTCATCTGGCCTGTTTGAGCCAGTTTTGGCGAGCGAAGCATAGAGATCTGACAGCCACATCGCCATCATAACACGCAGTCGTAGCAGCGGCTCGCTGACGTCGAAAGGCGGGTTTAACATAAGCTGGTCCAGGCGGTCCGCGATTGGAATAGCATCCTCGAGTTCGCGTCGTTGCAAATCCTGGTTGTCGGAAGTATGTGGCGACCTGCTACGATTGCTAGAATTGCTCTGGATACTCTGTATGGAAGATCTTCGTTCCTTGGCCGCATTGTCTCGCAAGTGCTTGTAGCGTGCTTGTACTTCGTACACCCAGACATTGAACAGTGCAGGGTAGAACACTCTGGAATTTACTGTGTGTTGAGTGTGAGGCGTATAGGGATACTGCAAGACCAAGCGTTCGTAGTATTCCCGTGCCAGTTTGAAGCCTTCGTCGGAAAGTTGAGGCAAGGTGTTCTGTCGTCTCGGGTCGTCTTCAATGGAGCCACGTCGATCACCTTGATCGTTAGCTCCAGCAGCCAGATTCGATGATTCGTTATTTCCTCGCCGCATCAGGATTTCCGCACCAATACCCCAGCGGCCGTGTTGGCGAACATCAATTCCTTGCCCTCCAACTTCCGTACGTACCAGGAGACCCCAAGTACGCGAAGCACGGTCCCAATCTCCCTTGAGCATGCATCGATGCAAGATCACCGTGAGATTGTCAAGATGCTTTCGCTTCAAGGATGCCGATTGTTCCTCAGCCTCAGCCTTTGCCACATACAGCGGTGGCTTGACAGCTGCAAGCTCTTCTTGGGATGATCTCCTCGGAGCATCTGAAGACTTGACAGCAGCATGCGGGAATGGAAACCGCGGAATGGGCTGTTCGCGCGAAAGGCCAGCAACGAGGTAAGGATCGGTTTTGTTGACAGGTACGAACCCACGCGATTGATGAGGCGTCAGGTCATCGGAGTCGGAAGATTGCCCGAGAGAAGGAGCATCGCTCTCTTCCCCTGCATCATCTTCTCGCTTCCGCTTTTTGGCTTCTCGCTTCTGCTCAAGGGTGAGAAACGTATGTTGGCTTTTGCTTGGGCGGTATACAGGCGCGAAAGCAGACATGGTGTCGGAGTTGAAACGGACGAGTGTCGGACGAAACGGGTTCGCGACAGGCGATGGCGCTGTAGCAGTAGTGTATTAAGGCGTAAGGAATTCTGCTATGCTCTGGTGCGTTTCATCTGATGCGGTTGGACAGCGCCAGCAAACGAACGATGCGCGGTAGGCGAGAGGCACAAACTCTTTTTTGCGGCACTCGTGCGAGGCCACGTGTGTTGGGTGTTGGTGCAGTGATAATTGCTACTGCAACAACGTTCTTTCAGGTGCTGCCGTGTATGCCATGCTTCGTAGAAGTTTGGTTGCGGACTCGTGGAAGAATTGGGAGATGCCGAAAATAGCAAGGGCTTGAGTAAGTGTCTCGAGT
Source organism: Cladosporium sp. MBC 237 (assembly GCA_030772445.1). NCBI lineage: Eukaryota > Fungi > Ascomycota > Dothideomycetes > Cladosporiales > Cladosporiaceae > Cladosporium > Cladosporium sp. MBC 237. The sequence goes on along the minus strand of JAPHCH010000002.1, from coordinate 386,401 downwards.
CGATCAATTAGAGAAATCGGCGCCACCACGCGACACGCCCAATCACCGACGTCTGGGATCTGGGTGGAGCGGTGCTTCTCAGTTGAGATGAGAATGGTGGTGAGGTGTATTGATAAGTATTTATTTTGTATTCATTTGATAGTGAAGTTAGAGTTAGCTCAAAGCACCCGTCGTACAGATTGCCTTCACACACATTCATCTGAAGATACTCCACCCCATGCAGCTCTTCCCCTGTCAATCCAATTCACTTACACCAGGGCAGTCAATTTTGAGAGAATTGCCTCGACCGCCAACGGCCAATCCGTCGATGATGCCCTGGTCCCGCCCGCCTGAGGTATCCACACGCATAACGTGCGACGGGAAGGTGATCATCCCCAAGCGGGCGGCGCGCGCACCCAACTAGAACCAAAGCAAACGTTCGTTCGTGACCTACTGGCGAGACTGGCTGGCTGGCTTGGAGTTGAGTCTGGCAGTCAAAGCACCGCGCTCACCACCCTCCGAGTCTCCGCCCACGCCGCAACATCCTCTGCCACCACCCTCCGTACCCTCCAGCGTCTCATCTTACCCTCTTACTCACCCTTACCTGACCTTTGCTGAAGACACGACACGACGCACATGCGCGCCCACATGCACAGCTGACCGATTGACCTACGCCAACGCCTATCGCTACACCCTCAGCCCGACCACCGCTCCGCTTCGATACCTGCTCACTTTCGCCGATTACCACACAACTCACTCTATTACTCGATACTACGACCATCTTTTGCTATTGTCAGGAGGAGGGAGTGCGCGTCGACAACCACCACCTTCAACATCACCTGTGAGGCTATGCAATAGCCGACTTGCAGTCATGGGTCAGGGCGCTTCACAGCCTCTCCGAGGCGGCGACAACCAGGCTCCTGTGCCCGCCACCAACGACAACGCCGCCCACCGCCGCACATTCTCTTCGTTGGGCAACCTGCTCCGCAATCAAGACTCGCCGGCCGTCAGTGATGATGCAGACGCCGGTAGTTTGCTGAGTGGTGAACAGCCTAGGCGCCGGCCGCCTCTGCGTTCAAGCAGCACCAACAGACTCTCACGCCTTCTACTACCTTCCACAACACCCTCGTCAAGTGATGCGGGCTCGTCACGGCGATCAGCGCTACGGAGATCGCGCACCACATTAACTAACATCTTTCGGAGAGACGATCCAGTTGTCGGCGACAGTCGGCCTAATCGTCCAAGGAGCATCATGCAGCAGCGCGAGTCACAGGCACAAAGACCTCCAGTGAATGACGAAGATGACGGATATCAGACTCCCAGGCTGCCATCAATAGATCACAGCTCCACATTCGAACAAGATCTCTTCGACTCCGAGCACCCGCCAAGATCCGCTGGCTCGCACCGCCTACCTAATATTCGCTTCAACTCTCTACGCCCCGACCGGCCGTTCAGGTCCATCACATCTTCACTTCGAAGGAGGCGCTCGCCTCCACCTGATGCCCTGCGAAGACCCGTAGGCGCCGAAGACCAAGCAACTATGCTGAGCAGATTACTGAGCGTGGCTGCCGCTGCAACTGCTGCTACTTTGATGGGCGACGATCATCAAGCGCTGAGCGAAGCTCGAGGCCTGACTGGCGGTACTGGAATCGGAGAAGTTGGTGGAAACGGCGAAGACGGCAGCTTTGACGGATTTCTCAGAGCTTTACAAAACGGTAGAATTGCATCAGCCTTGAGACAGGGTGGTGACGGACAAGAGAATGGAGAGGGTGGCCAGTCTGGGCCTTTGAACTTCTTCCGCATGTTCCGATTTGGAGCATCAGGTGCGAACGCAGGCTCAGAGAGCCCCGAGTCACAACCGCAGGGGTCTAGTGATGCGTCAAACAGTACGGACAATCGAATGGTGCCCATTATTATTGTTGGCATTCGATCGATATCACCGAACTCGAACTCCGGTGCTAGCGGTGGAGCTGATGAACTCCCCCCTTTCATCGATGCACTTGGCCATTTCCCCTCACCGCTGCCAGCGCATGGCCTTGGTGCCCATGGCCACGACAGCATCGACTCTATCCTTCGCCCGCCCCAGAATGGGACTAGCTTTCGCCATCGGAGAAGAGCCAGCATGGGTGGCTTTGGGATGGGCAGGAGCCGGATCAACGATAGATATGATGACCAGAGAGACCACAGATCGCCCGACCGCAGACGCGAAAGGCCATGGAGTGTTGCAAGCTCTAGCTCGAACGCAGAGCCAAGGCCTCCACCCGCAACACCAGCATCCCCTAGTCCCGAACTCAGTCGGATCTCTAGTAGGAACAGCACGCCCTCACACTCACGACCCGCATCTTTTGTGGCAAACAGCATTCGTGACTTTGCATCCGATTCACGTAGGAACAGCACATTGCACCGTTCAGCTGCCAGCCCACTATCGAGTCACACAGAAGAAAGTGCGTCTCTACGCTCGAGTCGGTCAAGCGACAACCTGCTATCCCAGCCTCGAGAGCCAGAGCCCTTCCGTGGTCATCGCCGCTCAGACACTGCTCCAAACATTCACTACCCTCGTTTCGCCTCCGGTCATCCCCGTCGCAATGGTGTAGTCGAGCCTGACAATCTGCCTTCTTTGTCGCGCACGTCGTCTGCCAATGCTACAGATGGCAACCCCGCCAACAATGAGGATCGCAACGGAGATAGCCGAAGCTGGATCATCTACGTGCTGGGTGGATCTTACCCGGAAAATCACCCCATCCTTACCACACCCAGTCTATTCACCGAAAACCCAACGTATGAAGACATGATGCTGCTCTCAACTCTCCTTGGGCCTGCAAAAGCGCCCGTTGCAACCGAAGATGACGTGCAATCTGCGGGCGGTCTCTACGAAATTGTCGTAGTCGACTCGCCACAGGTTGGAGAAAGTGCATCTGCTGCTAGCCCTGAACGACTCGTGGCTGTCGTCACACCCGAAACCAAGGGCGAGAACGATCCCGACAGAGTTCCACTTGAGTTGGGCCACCGCTGCTTGGTGTGTCTCTGTGATTTTGAGGTCAAGGAGACTGCGAGACGACTGGCGAAGTGTGGTCACCTTTTCCACAAGGAGTGTATCGATCACGTAAGTTACTCAGGATAGTTCTCGATGTGCTCGCAGAAAGCTAACGATCTCACAGTGGCTGACCCAGGGTCGAAACTCCTGCCCTCTCTGCCGCGGACAAGGCGTCGACGAAAAAGAAAAGGCAGCTTCCGCTGAATCCGAAAGCCTTGACGACGCGGCACCCGCACCTCAACCAGCGCCAGAGGTGGCCACGGCATAATCTTGCCGCATAGCAACTCACCACAACCTACCCTAGTCTTTCGGGGTTTCTTACTACAACTTGAGCCTGTCTGGCTCGTTTCCTTTTTCCCTTTTAAATCTGTTCGGCGTTATCGTGCGAAATCTCCCAAATGTCTCGGTCTGGGCAGATGAAGCCGGGGTTGGTATGTCAATATGGGACAAACATTAGCAAGCGGGTGGAACAGGACGAATTGACGATTTTCCCAAACTATTACTTGGCCCGCCTGAAGTGCGTGCGTGCTAGGCGAGGGGTTTTTTCTGTACTGGGCGGACATAGCGTGCTATTTTTTGGTAGTAATCGCTCCAAGACATTCGTGTAATGAAAGATTGAAACTTCATTTGTTCTACCAGAGTGCTACTTGGATATGTATATTGATTTACTCGATTGGAGTGACCAGGATGGTTTGGATAGAACCCTGTGTGGAGGAGAGAGTGATATCGAGCCCGTGCGCTATCGATAAGAATCTGCAGCCCTTCTTTTGGCGGCCGCTTGGCAAAAAAGTTCGAGACGGCAAAGTAGCGCATTTTCAGGTTCCGCCGCCTCTTTTGGCTCTCTCCGCTCCGCCTCTGTTGTCCTCTGACATCCTCCTCTCCACGGTGTTTTACGACTCCCTCATACACCGCCAAGATGAAGACGACATGGAAGGATATCGCGCCCGTGCCGACGTCGCAGGAGTTCCTGGACATCGTCCTGTCGCGCACCCAGCGTCGCCTGCCGACCCAGATTCGCTCGGGCTTCCAGATCACCCGTATCAGAGCCTTCTACATGCGCAAGGTCAAATACACCGCCGAGACCTTTGGAGAGAAGCTGTCCGCCATCCTGGACGGATTCCCTAGACTCGCCGACATCCACCCTTTCCACAAGGATCTGCTCAACACCCTCTACGACGCCGACCACTTCCGCATTGCCCTCGGCCAGTGTAACACGGCCAAGAGCTTGATCGAGACGGTGGCCAGAGATTACGTGCGTCTGATCAAGTACGGTCAGTCTCTGTTTCAGTGCAAGCAGCTCAAGCGCGCTGCGCTGGGTCGCATGGCCACCATCTGCAAGAGGCTGAAAGACCCTCTTCTCTACCTCGACCAGGTCAGGCAGCATTTGGGCCGTCTGCCCTCCATCGACCCCAACACCCGCACTCTTCTCATCTGCGGTTACCCCAACGTCGGCAAGTCTTCTTTCCTGAAGAACATCTCCCGCGCCGATGTCGATGTGCAGCCGTACGCTTTCACCACCAAGAGTTTGTTCGTGGGTCACTTCGACTACAAGATGCTGCGTTTCCAGGCGATCGACACCCCGGGTATCTTGGACCACCCGCTTGAAGAGATGAACACCATTGAGATGCAGTCCATCACCGCCATTGCGCATTTGAGGAGTGCGATCATGTACTTCATGGATCTGAGTGAGCAGTGCGGTTACAGTGTCAGCGCTCAGATGGCACTCTTCCGCAGCATCAAGCCGCTTTTCGCCAACAAGCTGGTTTTCATCGTTGTCAACAAGATCGATGTCACCAGACCCGAGGATTTGGATGAGGCTACCCAGGCCGAGCTGAAGGATCTGCTGAGCATGGCCAACGTCGAGATGCTCCAGACTTCTTGCGCGACCATGGAGGGTGTCATGAACGTGAGGAACGCTGCTTGCGACCGTCTTCTGGCCGAGAGAAACGCTGCCAAGCTGAAGTCCGGCACCAACGCATCCGGCGATGTCTCTGGCCGTCTGGGCGACGTTCTCAAGAGAATTCACGTCGCGCAGCCGATTGGTGGCGTCACCAGGGAGACTTACATTCCCGATGCCGTCAAGGACAAGATCAAGTACGACAAGAACGACCCCAACAGACCCAAGCTTATGCGCGACATCGAGGAGGAAGAGGGTGGTGCTGGTGTCTTCAACGTCAATCTCCGCGACAAGTACCTGCTGGAGAACGACGAGTGGAAGAACGACCGTATCCCCGAATACTTCGAGGGCAAGAACGTTTACGACTTCATCGACCCCGAGATCGATGCCAAGCTGGCTGCTCTCGAGGAGGAAGAGTCCAAGCTTGCGGAGGAGGGCTATTACGACAACGAGGAAGACGAGGAGCTGGACGATGCCGACGAGGCGGACATCAAGTACAAGGCCGACTTGATCCGCGAGAAGAGACAGCTTATTAGGAACGCAAACAAGATGAGGAAGAGCTTGAAGAACAAGGCCATCATCCCCAGAAACAAGAAGAACGTGGATTTGGGCGATATGCAAGCCGGTCTGGAGAGCGCTGGCTACGACACTTCCGCCATCGAGGAGAGAGCCCGCAACGCCTCCAGACCTTCCAGGCCCTCTCGCAGCCGCGCCGCCACCGAGGACAGCGCCATGGACATCGACGCCACCCCCGAAGAGCGTCTGCGCAGCAAGTCCCGCGTCGCCACCAGAACTCAAGCCTCCAACCGCAACGCCACCGGTATCACCGATGGCAAGGCCCAGGAGAAGGCCGCCAAACTGGCCAAGCTCGTCCAGCGCCAGCGTAACCGCATGGCCAGACAGGGTGACGCCGATCACAGAGAGACGGCCAGTAAGGCCAAGTGGCTGCTGGCCGGCAAGCGTGGCAACGGCAGCACTAGGAGTCGTTAAAAAGCGAGAAAGAGACGTCGCTCTTCTTTTTGGGATTCGCGTACTTGTTCTTCCTGGCTTCGGCCTTACGAGAGAAAGGCCCCGCCGCTGCGGTGGGCGCCTTTTTTCTCGGACAACTTCATCAGCGTGCATGGCGTTTTGGGGGGTTTTCAATGGAGTCTTTCTGTGCTGGCAAAATGAATGGATGGGGTTATGGCTCGATACAACAATAACATCTAGAAAAATTGTGAGCCTGATTAAGTGTTCATAGATTGCAATGTAATTCTCTTCTGTGTGAATTGTTTCCCTGCACAAGTCAACAACCTTTGATAGCAGATACTACATGTAGTAATTGCAGTATTTTACTCAGGAACTGAACCTAGAGACCTCCCACCCGAGCCATCTCCTACCAGGCTGCCTCTAGGGCCCTCGAAGCCGTGTAGACGAAGACGACCAGTGGCGCTCGTCTGCTATCGAGACCCACTATGGGTCCCCGACTCCCCGGTCAAGAAGGATGGATGATGTAAAGATCCAGGGCAACTTGATAATCCGTCTTGTGACTTTTCCATCATAACTGGTCATCATATCCGTGCGACATCCGGCTCTTCCTCCATTTTGGTGTGGAGGTCAAGCTAACATCTACTATATAGTGTTTTCTTCACGTAATAACGTATTCGATTTCTGTTCCTTTGTCTTGACGATATATCTATACATTTCCCGGTTTACTACTCGTATTCTTCTCTGTTCATCAACCTACCACTTCTTCACCGACCTCTTCAATCAAACCACTCCCTCACCATGTCCACCGAACCGCGATACAAAGTCCTCGACTTCAAATGCGCCCTCATAACCGGCGGCGCCGGCGGCATTGGCCGCGCATTGGCAGAATACTTCCTTTCTGAGGGCAAAAAAGTCATCATAGCCGGGCGAACCGAGTCGAAACTCCAAACCACTTCCCAGGAACTAGGAAACATCCCCTACTACCTCCTCGACACGGGCGACACCTCCCAAATCCCAGACTTCGTCGCCAAAATCACCCAAGAACACTCCGACCTCGATTGTCTCGTGAACAATGCCGGCGTGCAAAGGCCCCTGGACGTCAACGCCATGAGCGCAGATGAGTTCCTCCCCAAAGCCGATCAAGAACTGCACACGAACATTTTCGGCCCAATGCACCTCGCCATCCACCTCCTGCCGCATTTGAAAGCCCACTCGGCCGGCGGCACGGGCGCGGTGATCATGAACGTCTCGTCCGTGCTGGGCATCAACCCTTTCTCCATCATCAACCCGGTCTACAACGGCAGCAAAGCCTGGATGCACTTCTGGACTATGAACTTGCGCACGCAGCTCGAGAAGGACAGGACGGATGTGCGGGTTGTGGAGATTTTGCCGCCCAGCGTTGGCACCGATTTGCATCGTGAAAGGCACAATCCGGACGATAATAAGAAGGCCAAGGGCGCGGATGCGTTGACTGTGGAAGAGTTTATGGAGGAGGTCAAGGAGCAGTTGAGGGAAGATAGGGATGTTGTTTCGGCGGGGATGGGGAGGGAGTTGGTTGAGAGGTGGTATGGGGCTTTTGGGGAGGATTATAGGAAGGCGGAGGCGAAGTAGGGTCGGGTGTTGGTATGGGTTTTATGATTAGATGATATACACTTTAGAGCATTGAGAACATTGAAATGATTTTAGCGATGCTGCTGAGAGTTCCTGAGGGCCGCTTTGGAAGTTCACTTGAGATTTTCGTTCATGGTAGATTGGAACTTACGGAGTAGAGATGATACGTGCGAGTCCCCGCTGCAAGACGGCCTTGCGGAATCATGCGTCCTCTTGCTTTTCTATCGCCCTTCGAACCTCTCTCGGAACATCATACTCGCTCAATTGGCGATCGTACTTGGTGAAGAGACCAATCTTGCCTGTGTAGTGCAGTGTGTCAACGACAATGTCGATCGTTTCAAGTCGAAATAGGGAAGTCACTCACCACTCAACCAAATGAAGAAGTACATCAGCATCTCTTGCACGATCCCCATGTCCTTTTTCATGGCACCTCTCTTTTGGGCTTCCATACGAATCCACCGAAGTCTCGGTATGCGCATGTCGGAGTACAGTTTCAGGGCAAATCGCCAACCTTCTTGCTCGCGATCTTGGTAGTGCGCGAGTAACAATGCTAGTGTCTCGCAGTCTTCTAGTGCCATGCTTGCGCCCTGTCCACTGCCTAAACATTCATGTCAGTTCTGATCTGGAAATCTTTCCAATGCATCATTGTCTGCTTACTTGGTTGAAGAGCATGCGCTGCATCACCGGCAAGCACACACCCGCCATTCTCCCAAGTCGTTAGGTCAGGAGTAGTGAATGTTGGATAAACATTCTCGATCTGGACATCGTCCAGAATCCTCTGAATAACCTCATTTTTCCACCCTCGATGCCGCTGCTCTAGCTGCCGTTTAGCATCTTCGCGATCAATCTGCCGCCAGTCCTTAGGACACTCCGCGAGCGTATACGTCGACCACCACGCCGCCTCTTTCCCAGATTTCCTCGGATCCCTCTCGTCCGACGAACTATACCCGTACCCGAAGAATCCATTCGCCCCAAAAACAACATTCATCATCCCACCCCCCACACCCTCCAATTTCGAACCATCCACAAACCCGCCCACACCCGTCAAACCCTCGTAGTCCGGCGAGACCTCCCTCCCAAGCACAGCCTTCCTGACACAACTCCAAATCCCATCACACCCCACGACCAAATCCGCTCTGACCTCCTTTCCATCCTTGAAGAAAACTCTACACTCCTCCCCCACACCACCAACCCTCACATCCACAACCTTAGCCCCACCAAAAACAACACCATCCGGTACCCGCCCCCTCAAAATCCGCCAAAACTCATTCCTAGCAATAAAAACCCCACCTCCACTCTCACTGACCTCCGTCTCGCCCAAACGCCACCCTCGCGCACTACTCATTCTCCAACTCCCCATCCAGTGTCCGGAACGGAGAATTTCGTCTTCCAGAGAGGGGTCGAGACGGCGCAGGACTCGGAGGCCTGTGGGGGAGAATCCTAGCGCGCCGCCGATGAGGGAGGCGTTGGAGGTTTGGATGTCGATGGTGGCATTTTCGGCGGATGTGGATGTGGCTTGGGGGGTTTGGGTTGTGGTGGGACGGGTTTCGTAGATTTTGATGGTGTGGGTGGTGGTTAGGTGCAGTTTTTGGAGCCAGAGGTAGAGGGAGAGGCCGGAGATGCCGCTGCCGATTATGGCGATTTGCATGTTTCTTGTGATTTTTATTGTTCCTTTCAGGGTGTGGAGTCTTGGAAGGTGAGATTGTCTGATCTTGAACTAGCTCTAGGTCCAGCTAGAATGTATCGATCGTTGGGATCATCAACGACTTTCCGAGGGGAGGAATTCGGTCGCTTTTGATGGACAAAAGGTTTCTCAGACGAACGGTTCAATCGCGTTAATCAATAATTGCTGCCTGGAATTCCGCAACCAGAAAGTGTGTAGAGTGGAATAAGTTAAGAGGGAGGAGCTGAATGAATGACTTCAAGGTTTCGCGAGTCGCGTTTCGCTTTCGGAAAAGGCACCAAAATGGTGGGGTTAGAGTACCAGAGAGTCATCCACAATATCACCTGATGTTTACCTAAAATATCTCGAGGGTCGGCTTTTATCGTTGCGAGAGCATACTGGCGGCATTTTGTGGTATGATTTTTGCATTGCGGTTTCCTCATGAATCTGTCGTGGTTGGCATCGGAAATGATTTCGGGCTACAATGTACTTCCAAGCAGGTGTCAGGGATTTGTATCACTACCTCCGTAGCATGCCGTCGAAGACCGATGCTGCTATCGTAAGGGATGGAATGAGTTTAAAGTATGTTGCAGGGTATCATGCTGTGCTATTTACTCGCACAAATGCAAAGGTCTTTTGCATGTGCATTGCTGTAATGGCTAGAGACTCACAGGCCGTTTCTTTATTCACATTACTGTACACGCTGGCTCATCAGACCTGCCACCTCTTGAAGTGGTAGTCATAGCAGCAGTCTTCGCAATGTCTTCAAAGACTTCTCTGCAGAGCTGCAAAGTTGTCAGTCAAGAGATCCGTTGTGGAATAAAAAAGATCCGACAATTCTTACCTCGCCCGTCAAAGCACTGCATTCGCAATATCGATCACATCGCATTTCTTGCGCGATTCTGAGCGCTTCTTGTGGATACACAAACTTCCGGCCGTTCAGTACTTGCTGGTCCTCCGGCCCTGTGGAATCAGCGGCGGGTCTGACATTGCCACCGTAATCTTCTCGGCTTCGCACATCTCGCTTGAGACCAAGTAGGATGACTGGAAGTAATTCGTTGTCGTTGAAGTGGGTTTCAACGAGAGTCTTCCAATGCGTATGGACGCTTTTCAGAGACTCTGGGCTTGCGATGGAATAGCATAATATGACGACTGCGGGCTTGAGTAGCGTGTAGTTCTGGGGAGATGCTGTGTCGTAGAACTCGAAGCGATAGGGTCGTCTGTATAGACTGATGTTGAAAGGAAAGGGCTGGTCCAGGTCGCGAAGCACTGGGAGGGCTTCTTTGGATGCGTGGCCGCGATTGCCTAACGTCAAGCGGCTGAAGATTGCTCAGCACCGATTTTTGTACGAAGAGCCGATCATGTTGGAGTATGCAAAGGAGCAACGATACTGCATTGAGAGACGTACGATAGGAATGTCGACTTGCCCACTTCAGCATCACCAAGGAGTAGGATGGGAACCTCGGGAGCGTCGCGAGTGGTAGCTGCAGGGTCTGACATTGTAGTGTGATTAAAGAGCGGAATGGTATATACTTGTCATCAGGGTAGAGTGAGGTGACAGTGGCATCTGTGTTATCACCATCTTGCACGTGCACAGTGAAGCAGAGGCAAAGAGGCGATAAGGATAAGGAAGACAAGACGGGATGAGATGACCACTCCCTCCAGCTCGAGCGCCCGCGATTCCCCGCCATCACCTGTGCCTGGTGCCGCACGGACCACGCTCTGTGACGAATTATCTTCCCGCGCAAGAATCTCTGCCCTCGATGCTTGTTGTATTGGAATCATGAACCACCAACTCAATTCCACCCGACCACCCGTCCGACAACGAACATCCTCGGTGTCTGTGCCGACAGCAAAAAGAGCTCGGTACTCGACCATCCTGCCACTCGCCCTCCCGCCTTAGCCAATCTTGCTCCAAACCTAAGCCGAGCAAGCAATCTCTGAGCAAAAGTGAAGAGCTTCCAATTAGCTCCACTTAGTCAAACCTCACTTGCTCGCTATAAACTCATACCTCACCCCCGACGACACTCTCCTTCAATCCATTCGCCATGGTCCGCAACATCGTCGTCTTCGGCGGGTCCTCCCACCCGCAGCTCACCGAGAACATCTGCACCCACCTCGGCATCCCTTCGTCCAACATCGTGCTCAACAAGTTCATGAATGGCGAGACCCGCGTCGAGATCGGAGACAGTGTTCGCGACAAGGATGTCTACATCATCCAATCTGGCGGCGGCAAGGTCAATGACCACCTCATGGAGCTGCTCATCACCTTGAGCGCATGCAAGACCGCCAGCGCCAGACGAGTCACCGCTGTTCTGCCCTTGTTCCCCTACTCGAGACAGCCCGACATTCCCTACAACAAGGTCGGCGCACCTCTGGCTAGAGTGCCTACCAGGCCCGACGGCGAACACAACTACACTTTCAACTCAAGACCCTCGAGCCCTTACCCCGGTGGACCCGAGAGCGCTGGCGTCAATGGCGGAAATGGAGCTAGCTCTCTGCAGAGGAAGCTCAATGGCCTTTCGGTATCGAAGAAGTCGGCACCCAGGCGCAAGGACACTCTGGAGAGCGTTCAGTCCGATACTAGCGCTACCGATTCATACCTCGATGGTGACGCACCAATTGCACCCGCGACCAGCAACCCCACCTCATCAGCTGCTCCTCCTTCTATGCCTGTGCAGAAGGGCTACAAGCAGTGGGTTGCTCAAGCCGGCACCCTCGTCGCGGACCTTCTTACTTGCGCCGGCGCAGACCATGTCATCACCATGGATCTCCACGATCCGCAATACCAGGGTTTCTTCGACATCCCGGTCGACAATCTCTACGGCAGACACATGCTCAAGAAGTACATCCAGCAGCAGATTGTCCCCAGACACGGCGGACCCGATAACTGCGTGATCGTTAGCCCAGACGCTGGTGGCGCAAAGCGCGCGACAAACATTGCGGATTCACTAGGCGCGGACTTTGCGCTCATCCACAAGGTAGGAAGAGTAACTTGATTGATCTTGCAGTGCATCTTGTCTAACAACTCACAGGAGCGTCGTCCCACCCAGATCTCAGATCGCCAGAATGCGAGTATGCTACTCGTTGGCGAAGTGCGCGGCCGCACCGCCATTCTCGTGGACGACCTGGCGGACACCTCTAACACCATTACTCGTGCCGCCAAGCTCCTCAAGAAGGAAGGCGCGCAGACCGTATACGCGCTCGTCACCCACGGTGTCTTCTCCGGCGACGCCGTTGAGCGCATCAACGCCAGCGCACTGGACAAGGTTATCACAACCAACTCCGTGCCTCAGCAAGAGCACCTCGCCGCCTGCCCCAAACTGGAAGTCCTCGAGATCGGCAATGTTTTCGCCGAAGCTATCCGCCGAGTCCACCACGGTGAGAGCATCAGCGTGCTCTTCCAATACGATTAAAGACGAGAGTACTCATCAAGATGCTCCGACGAATTGAGTGAAATAGAACATTCCAAATTTTCTTGCAATGCATGCACGCGGCGTTTTAATGTTGGAAGGTGCAGGTGCCCTACTCTTTTGCTTTTTGTTCCATTTCTCCTTTGGCTTGGCGGCGAATGAATTAAGAAAGAAAAACATCAGAAGCTCCCACGAGCCACGTGAGGAAGATATAGCTAGCCGCTAGCAGCGTGTATAACCTGCTGTAACATGAATCTTCTTTTGAAGCTTTAGATTGCTCTTTACTGGCTGGTCGATTGCGTCTAAACTTGCTCTTGAGAGATGCGGTTCCCGCCAGAGCTGCTTTCTCGTCATTTTGGTTGCGTCTTTTGCGAATGGAAATGAACAGACCTCATCGGAATCAAAGGGTACATCGCATTGAGCATGATATTGGGCGCCTCATGAGCCTTGAAATTTTACGATTGAGAGAGTTGTGAAGTCGGTGGAATCGAGTAGACCGACCCGTACTATCACGCGTGGCGCAGTGAACATCTCGATTTGTCATGTGCGTACGCTGTGTTTGAAGAGAAAAACTATGGAATCTAACCCCCACCGTATCCAAAATATCCACTTCTAATATTACATACCTTATTACAAACTAGCAAAGCCCAAAACCAATCCAACGCCTCTAATTCCAGCAAACAAGCGTTCAGCAACCAAACCCTCCACCCACCCCAAACCTGACACCAAAACCAAAACCAACAAACCCGACCCAATCCAACAAACCGCACACGCCCCAAAACCACTCCCCGCTTACATCCAAGGCACGATCCCACCGCCTCCACCCGTCCTCTCATCCCACCTCCAAGCCCGCAGCGTCTCCGCGCCGACGCTGCGCTTGTTCGCCAGAGCTTTCCGGCGCAGCTCCCGGACGCCCTCGTCTTCGGCTTCGAGTCGCTCGAGAGTCTCGGGGGCGCTGTCGAGGAGGTGCTGCAGGTGGGTCAGGGAGGATTGGCGGATGTGTTTCCAGACTGTGCGGGCGGAGTCATTCTCGTTCTCGTTTGAGGCGGGGGAGGGGGTGGGGGGTTTGGACGTTGTGGATGTTGATGCGGGTGAGGTTGGGTTGGGATGGGTTGGTGCTGTGTTTACGGTGGTGGGACAGGTGGTTGCTGAGGGAGTGCATAGGTTCGTGGTTATGACTTTCTGGAGTTTGGCAGTTTTGGCCGGCGTGGCGGTCGAAAGTAGAGAGCGGAAAGAATGCGTCGAAGGACGCGAGCGCGACGCAGTGTCCGAAAAAGGCGAGCATGGCGCCGTACTGGACTGCTCCGAGGGCGTGGGAGATGCTGCCCCAGTGTCGACTTCGAGAGACGTGTCCGAGATCAGAATCGAGGGCTTATCGGCTGCGGTGTCGAGGGAGCGCGATCTCTGCGCGTGGAGTTGGTTTTCTAGCGATCTGCAGATTTCATCGATGGGGTCTTCGTTTGATGCTGTTGGGCCGAGGTGGTAGTGGATTAAATCGAGGGCTTGTTGGGGTAGGCAGTGGGCTGAGATGTAGTTCGCGAGGCGTTCGTGGACGTTCGATGGGTGTGTGGAGGGCTCATCGCGGGAGGAGCAGATACTCCAACGAGAATCTGCCTTGGGTCTGCGGATTTTGCAGACGGTTCGACACGTCACTGTGTTGGCCTCGTGGACTAGCGAGTGTTTGTAGCGAGCCTCGACGTGAAGAATGTCCTGCTCGAGAGTGCCGACTATGCTCTGGATCTCTGCAAAGAGAGATGCTTGATCGATGTCTTCGGGATGTGTGGATCGACTCGGTCGGATGCGAGGGACGTGGAGTTTGATGAAGAGGAGGCAGGATTCTCCTGGGAGGAGTTCTTGGGTTGATTTACGGCCGACCATGTCGATGATCTTGCTGCCTGAGTTGGGTTTGTAGCAGATTCTGAGACTGGTGACTTTGCCGATATTGTTGTTGACTGTATGACTGGGGCCCGCGGGCTGCTAGCCTGAGGCGGATGAAAGGTCCACTGTGTGAGTTTCGACGACGGCTTCTACTGCGATCCAGATGACTTTGTTCTCTCCGGAGTCAAGGACTGGTGTGTCGATTGCAACTTCCAGCCGGACGTAAGAGACATCAGCCAGGACTTTAGCTTTCTCCTGAAGCTGTTGGGCTCTTTCGGCAGGTTTTGGAGTAGTATCAAAACTCGCGGGGTGTCGCGGTGGAGGCGATTCTGGGGCGGAAGAGAAGCGGTGTTTGAGTACGACTCGTTCAGGAGTTGGCGTGCCAGATGGAGGTGTGAGTTCCTCCAGCTCTTGCACAAGTGCTGTGGTGCTCACGGTACTGTCTGTGAACGAACGATGTTCGAGCCTGTTTGGCACACGATCATTTGTAGAATCATCCGCATTGTCTCCTGTGATATCAGTCTCGCTGGCCACGCTTTCGCGACTCACATCGAAGCTATATGCTCGTCTTTCTGGCTGAGCTTCGATCGTGGGCTTGCGTCGACCCGAGATCCGCCGTAGAAGACTCGCTTCGGACTCCATGGGACGAATCGTATGCGTACTGCGTGTTCGCGCAGCGGCGCTCTTGAGACTGGACAGCACACGTTTGCTGACAGATCTGTGACGGGCTATCTTGGGTTGCTCGGTCGCCGGTGCATCTGCGCCGTTTGGCGACAGCAAAGGTTCTGGAGACAGACTTCTCAGACTGCTTGGAGCTTCTGACCGATTTGGACGAAGTGGGTACGTGTTATTTAAAGGGATCTCTGTCAGATGTAGTTTGGCAGCCTCGTCTTCACCGGTACATCCAACGCAAGGAGGTGGTACGTCGCCGAGACCTCCATCTTTCTTCAGGTTCTCCCTGGTCTTGCGAACGCGTAAAGGAGTGTCCGGTCGCCTACAAGCCGAATGATCGCGCTGGCGGTGTAATGCTGGCTTGTCACTGGGCGATAGTGGTCTGAGTGGTCTAATTGCCGCGTGCTGTCCTAGACGTGCGCCTTTGGGGGTTGGCGGGAGATTCTGACCATATCAGCGCTGGGTAGAGGACTTTAAGTCTTATCTCTCTCACCTCTTTGAAGCTCGCCATGGCGATGGCAAGCAATGCTTGTAGGCTGCTGTTGTTATCATTTTGATGACGCGGCAAGCTGGAGGTCTACTTCACTCGTGTTCTTCATGGGAAGGGACATTACTGTGCCGCAAAACACGGCAGGCTTGCCTGTCATTGGCTTGGTATCACTTCACCTTCCCTACAATGAGATAGCAAGCGTTATCTTTAGATACCTTGTACTCAAGTTGTCCAGCGAGCAGACAATTAACTGATTGGGTGTTCCATTGACGACACGTCCCTGCCATCGCTATGATCTCGCAAAAATGTTGGGTATTCTCGAATCGAGACGATCCCAGTGAGATGTCTCTTCGTTGAAAGCTGTCTCTCTACGGTCGCTATGCTGGTATCACTGACCTTGATGTACCGAACCCACCACTCAGCCAGTGAGACTCCTCGACTCTATGCAGTGTCTGCTGGTAGCGGCATGTTACCACCAGCGACGCATACCGAATCCACTATTGTCTCTGAAGACAAAATGCTTCGTTTCATGACAAACCCGGCACCTGCGCCTGCACTTGAGGCATAATACTCGCCAGAGCCTCATCGTCCATCTTCGTGAACGAGATCTATTCAATCACACACGTCAGCAAATCCTCTCCCAGAAAAGCAAACCTCTTTCGACAGCAGAAATTCAGAAATAAACTCACCACCTCCGCCCCCTCGCCCCCAAAAAGCGTCCCCTCCGCACGACTCGCAGCAACAACCTTCCTGACGCGATCCTCCCAAACGCCCGACCAATTCCACTCGCCGGGCCTTCTAGCCCCGCCGGGCTGCGCTGCTCGAGGCGAAACACTCCCCTCACTGCCTCCAGACTCTCCAGCCGAACCGCCAATCTTCGCTGGCGACTGCGCGCGCTCGCCGAGGATTTTGGCGCGGTGGCTGCGCCAGGCGTGCCAGGCGCTGGGGTTTGCGGCGAGCGAGAGGGGGACGTCGTCGATTATTTCTGGGACGGAGAAGAGGAGGCGGAGGAAGTGGAGGAGGGAGGCGATGTGTGGAGGTTCTGTGGTGGGGGACTCTCGCGGTGTCGTTCGCTCAGCATCCCCTTTCCCTTCTCCCTCCCCCTCTTGTACACTCTCATCTCCACCCCCAACGTGCTTCCCAAACCATTCCGGAAACGCCTGGCTCAACACCAATCCCCCCGGCGGTAATTTCTCCTCATCCGCGGCGCTAAGCGTGCCTCCCCTCTCCCTGGTCGAATGTGTGTAAGTCGTCAAAGGCGTGACGAGAGGGTGGAAGACGTCTTGCAGGAAAGTGACCACGGGCGCTCGGTCGGGGTATTCGTCCGGGAAGGCGATTTGGAAACGGAGGATGGCGTTTGCGTAGGGTCCTTTTTGGAGAGGGAGGATGTGAGTATGGGCGTGTGGGCTTGGTAGGTTGGAGGGATAGGGTGCGACTGGTGTGGTTTGTAGTAAGTCACCTACCTTTGCGCACGA
This sequence comes from Cladosporium sp. MBC 237, assembly GCA_030772445.1. Lineage (NCBI taxonomy): Eukaryota > Fungi > Ascomycota > Dothideomycetes > Cladosporiales > Cladosporiaceae > Cladosporium > Cladosporium sp. MBC 237. The sequence goes on along the minus strand of JAPHCH010000002.1, from coordinate 369,320 downwards.
ATAGCACGCCTGTCCAGAGGAGCGGCTCTTCGGGCACGGGTGCTACGTAGAGGCCTTTGAGGTTTGCATGCTTCAAACTGGCGCTGTGATGATCAAGGAGTCTTGGTCAGCTTGCTGGCCTTCTTGTCCACTCTGCGGCACAAGAACGTGGTGGTCACGCCAGGGCGTGTGCTGCAACACGGCGCCGGCGCCTTGCAAGGGCGAGCGGAAGGAATTGAGGATTTCACGTACAAGTCCAGACACAGCTTCTGTCGCGCGAAGGCGCGAGAACGCAGGGGCATGATATGCGCATGTTTCGGTTCAGTCGTGGTGAGTTGGCAGTGTAGTAGTGAGTGAACTATGGGTGTGCGTGCGTGCTACACCGAATCCTGGGGATCGAGCTTGAGGGTGTGTATCACGACATCTATCTTGCGACTAGAACGCACAGAAAGCCACAAGAACACCCAAGACCAATCTGGCCGAGCATCTGCGAGCAAAAGGGATTTGTTATAACGTGCATCTTAGGCCAGGCGAGCATCAATCTCAACATTTGACAGATTCGTGCATTTGCGCATGTAGCGAGTGAGCGCTAGTACCGAAAAGCCTCCCTGCGAGCCTGCCCTGGTCTCTCTGCTGTAATCCCTCACTCTCCTATGTACGTGACATCACATTAAGCTATTGGCATCGGCGCCCTCGCAGCTCGCGCGAGAATGTGATAGAGGCAGACTCACGTGATCGATAGTTCATGCGGGCCTTTTTCTCTTGAACCCATTGCGATCGATCCGGCGGCTTGATGGACCAATTGCAAATATCGATCGGGGGCCTTCACGGTGTTAATATTCCGAGGACGGAGCCATTGGAGCGCCTGCATCTCCACGAAGAGGAAAACGCCCGATGAGCCCTTGGACCCAAACAACCGGCCTGGCCGGCGTGCTGGGAACTGGGGCGATGGGGGGGACTGGAAGGGCTATAGGAGGTAACGGTGCATGATAAAACCATACCAGCATTAGCAGGACTCCATAGAACGATGTGCTCGCGCATCGCCCGAAGGAAACCTTCTTTCATGTCTCGCAAGATTAGCCGCAGGACAAATCAAATAATCCTGCTCTCGGGACAGCACACGATTCGCCGGAGACAGGACCGCCGGACTCAAGACTAGGCCGTAATTGAGTTTTGGCTACCGGGGCACCTACGGCGCGGCGAGCGACCCTCTCTTCCTTTGCCTTGCGTTCCCTTGATTCGGAAGCTTTATGGCTGCGCAACGCGCCGCCGTTGCGCTCCAGTCTTGCGCAGCCCCGGCCGTCGGGATCACGTATAGCATGCACCCGATCTTTATAGGGATCCATCGTGATGGATTCCTGGACATGAGGATCGAGTGGGAAAGATCTCGCAGTAGCAGTATGGAGTAATGGCACGACCGACTGTTGATCCAGATGGCGATGGCGGCGCTTGTTGGGGCGTCAAGAAGCGCGCCTGGGAGAAGTTCGAACCTTTCAAGGCACGCCATGCCCCAATTAGCGCGTGTAGGATCGCGGATGGGAAGTTGGCTTCCCCGACTTGCCGCGAGGATGGGTCTTTTGCTTTGTCCCGCTCGATGGATGATGGTTGAGTTGCGGGAGGACAACAATCATGATGTGATGAGAAGGTTTTCTGTGTGCTGGGCTGGAAAATTTGTGTCGACGGTGAAATCTACCGAGACGGTGGGCTGTGTTTGATGAAGCAAGCCGATCGATGAAATCACATCTACGCAGCGGTGTAGGCTTTCCTCGGCAACCAGCTCTGCCTGGGGTGTCACAGGGTCACACCGCTGTGCAGCAGCCGATATGGCCGTAACAATTTACCGAGTAAGTGACCTGGCGGTCTGGCGCGGTTCGTTAGCCGCTACGAGTCACATCTATGTTTGTTGCAGTGCTACAGCAGACAGATTGAAAAAGAAAGAAAAAAGTTGCTTTGTTGATGCGAGAGCAGCACTGCAGCAGTGTTTGATGAGCGGTCAGCTGGTGGTCGCGAAGGCGTAATCCAGATTCCAAAGGCCACTGCCTTGAACTAGGTTTCTCGGAATGCTGCCCATTGGCTTTTTTGCTGTAAAGTTGAAGGTTTTGTCCGGCGTCTGCCATGCTTGCGTGTCGCTGGCTAGCTTTCAGACTGGGATCTATCATGTTTGCTGGATGCAAGAATCGCCTGGACAAAGCAAACGCCACGATCACGATATACCGTGAATGAAGCTGTGGTGGGATGATCGGCTGACGTATCACGCTTCGAGAAGTATGCCCATCGGGGAGTGTCCGGTTTCTCAGTCAGAGAGCATTGATTTTGGTTCATCATACGAGATGGCGCTTGCATAGATAGGAGCAGGAACGCTGCATCTAGAACACCATGCTCTCATGTTTATAGTACATATCTTGATGTATCATGCCTGACAATTTTCGCAATTATTGGGTCAACATACTCATCAATGGTGGTAGGTCAGCAGCGCAAGACAGGCTCACGGTGTTGCTGGGGTGGAATTATGCACACTGCGAACGACCGACGATCCAAGCTCTCGGGGCGCCGTGTATATTGTGGGAGGATACGTATGGTATGGAACCGCACGCCGACTTTATGTATCCACACCACTTGCGCTGCTGCAATGGAGTAGTCGAAATCGGGTTGCGCAGATGCCTGATGTCTTCTAGCGTACAGCATTAGCGCGCACGACGGGTTTGTGCATTTGCTTTGTCTCGCTTGTGCAACGCAGCGGACAGACGCGAGGAGACATGAACACAATTTCTCGTGCATCTGACAGATCACATCTCCCGGATCGGTGGGGCTCTACGACAGCCCAAACGGTGGTCGCGCAGGCGCATCGCTCGATAGAGATTTTCCGGGCGCACGACAGGTCGAATGGAAAAAAGCTTGCAGCTGGCTGCATGCAGTGATCGATTACGGGTGCATAGCCTAAGCCTCGCCATCCATGACGTCGGGGCGATCTTGAGCCCCAGGCCCGTCGAGCTGGGATGGCGGCGCTTGGGTCATGTGGCCGGCAGTAGTGGCAGTCGCTAGAATAGGAGTCGAAGGATTCGAAACAGAGCCGTCTCAGAGTGGGCGGCGAATGAGAGGCAGCAGACGCCAAATTTCCCGGGCCGGACGGCGATATGCAATCCAAAGGCGTTTTGGATCCAAGCGGCGAGTTAGGGCGTCCGGCTGTCGGTGTTGCGGCTCGCGTGGGATCCTTGCAAGCGCCGAATCTTGCAGCAAATCAGAATAGTAACCCGGTGCGTTTTGTGTCACGCCTTTTTAGGTCGCTGGGCGCGCCCGTTTGATCTGCTCACCGCCCAAAGGCATCCGAGGGACTGTGACGAGACAAAGGGCGAAACGTGGCAGCCAAAACGGCGCCGGGCAAAGGCGGTGGAAACACGAGGTCACGGCATGCGGTGCCGCGGTAAGTCAGGGCAGTAGTCAGTCGGTCAGTAGTGGGTTGGGGCCCTGCGGGAGATGCCTTGGGTGGTCTGCGCATACAGCATGGTCGTGAGCGGGGAGCGAGAGGCTGGATCCTTGAGTCGTAGCAAAAGTGCGGTACATTTTTTGACTCGTGGCGGGCTAGCAAGCGTGGGCCGCGAGGTTTGGCTTTGGCAGGAGATACGTAGCGGCGGAGACGGAAGCGTAACCGGATACTCACGCCAGCGTCTCCCGCATATCGTGGCGCGACAGAGGCAAATTGTGACAAGCGAGCGATGGCTGAGCAACCTTAACCATACGTCGACAGACAGGCCGGCGGGCGGGTTGGCAGGCATGCATACAGGCATTTGCATCGATTGCGATGACAACACGTTCTCTGAGCAGCCCTTGCAGGCGGACTCTGCTGGCTTGCTAGCTGGCTGGTAGGCTTACCACACCGCCTCGCGTTGGGCGTGTATGCCTTGACTCGGCCCAACACAGGGAGTTGTTAGTCCTGTGACAGGCCGCGATGGGTGTGCGGTGACGTGCGACAGCAATGGGCGGATGCGTGAGTTGGAATGCCGCGGGTGGAAGGAAAGGGAAGGGGTGGATGCATGGGTTGAATGCTAAGTGGCGATCCCGTGATTTGGAAGCCGTGAGTAAGGCAAGGCACATACGCATGAGATACGCAAACATACTTCACGATCGGGAGAGAGGCATGCGAGCTGGTGGGTAGGAATACAGCAGCATAGAAGGTACCTTAGATGAGCGTGTGAGATTGATTGCCTGAATGCATCAGTAGACGCGGGCGCGGGCGCAGGCGCAGCAGCAAGCACAACAGCGAACAGCAGCAGCAACAGCACCAGCAGCACCAGCAAGGCTGAACAGATGGGACGAGTTGCTGGGGTGGGATTTAATATGGGCGGACTGAGGGGCGTTCGCCTCGCGGCGCATGACAAGCGTGCAGGCGGGCGACCGGGAGTATGGCGCTGACGCCGGGGCAGACGTTCCAGGATTGCTAGCAGGCGGTTAGTGAACTTCCTGCGGCGTGATGTGATAGAAAAAATGGTACGGGTCGGCATCCACCCACCAATCAATGACCATTCCGGCAACCTGGCATCAAGGCCCGCAGCCGATATTCCAGGTACGGTCGACGCTAGGATCGAGGTTCGGGGTTGTGCAGTGATGACATGGGTGCATGCATGTGGTGGACTGGGTGCTGGTGGCCCTGGCCCTGGTCGCATCATTCAATCTCTGTTTGCACCCTACTAGGTCATGCTACTGTGCGTCTTGCCCTGCCCTCTACGTGGTGTGCTCGGTGCTGGGAGATGGGAGGAGAGGGAGGTGGAGGTAGCGAGGTAGCTACAGGTATGAGGTACTATACGGTAGTCAGTACTCGCGTACTGCAAAGTAATGCAAAAGCTAGGTACTGTAGGTACGTGGCACTGGGAAAGTGGGAATGTGAGCCGTCCGTCATGAGATTTCTTTGCCTCTTGTCGACATATCCCATGGTACAGGTCCGGCATTTAGACCGTGCATACGTGCTGCACATGCATACATACGACATGTATCTTCCATCTCATCTGGTAAGCATGCAGGCAAAGTCCCCAAATGCATGCCCTGGTAGCTGCCGACATGGCATGTACGTACATACACCTACAGACACACCTACCTGACAACTTTGCGGTCAAGGGGGATTGACGGGCCACAGTCATGGACACCGGCTACCAACTGTGTCACTGACTCTGGGTCTGACTTCGAACACACATCCACCCACACGATACCTGGACTGTAGGAGGGCACATACCCTCGACACCTTCTAGCTCCTCTCACGCTCCACCGCGGCACTCACTGGCCGCTAGCCCCATACTCGCCGCCGGCAGTCAGGGGCCGCCTGGCTGCCAGATCTTGCGCCCCGGAAGCTTGCCCTGGAAGCGGCCCATGCCCAAACCTCGAGTGCTGTGAGTGTGTCTCTCCCCGTTTGCTGGTTTGTTTCGTTTGCGTGAATGTGGACCCTCTCCAAAATGCAACATGCCTGCCTTGCGCCGCAAGCTCGTGGCACATCCCAAGCCAAAGGTCACCGTCCCCCATGCCCTGTCCATCGTCGCAGTTTATAGTAGACCCGTGCCCGATTTATTATTGCTGCTGGCTACCCGGCGTCACCACCGCTCATCTCTTATTACATACACCTGCTACCAGACACCGCGATTCCTCCTACTCCTACTCCTCCTACTCCTCCTACTCTTCTACCACCGTTCCCAATCCTCTTGCTCTCTCGCCTGCTGTCTCACTCGCTGCCTGACACAACACATCAATCGTCGTCATCGTCACCACCATCGTCGACACCATCAACCACCACTGCTACCGCCACCTCAATCACCGCCCAACAACTGCAGTGTGACAGCCCGACTCCTACCCACTCCCCGTTCCATGGTACCCTGTCTGAGCCTCACACCTGTGCCCCAATTGCTCACTTAAAACCCCTTCCCGACCTCGCACCCGCGCCTTGGACTCTCTGTCTCACTTACGCCTTCACTACCGCAGCCGACCCAGACCCAACTTTCGTTGCTGCTCCGTTGCACCGCCGCAACCTGTGACCCTCTGCGCCGATTATCAGACCCTGCTCTGCGTCACCTGCTCTCTCGCCGCCATCGCTCATCATCACTGCACCCTCGGTCTGGTTCGCACTCGCCGCCCTTCCAGAAAAACCTTAATAGCTGCCTCGCGCTGGTGAATGCCTGGAGCATATCGCACCATCGCTCATTCGATCGAGAGTCCTTTCCTCCTAACATAGACTTCCACCTCCCACCTCGCCAGGCCTGGTCACAACCTTTCTCCTTTGCGCATTCCCTTCCGCAGCTTGAGCTACACATACGCCATGTTGTGCTTCGGACGCCAGAGTCGAAAGGACTCAACACCGCCCTTTCCGGTGCGCCAGATGCTTGTGCTGGGTACGTCCAATGCGTCCAAATTCTGGCGTGATTGCCTCATTGGGATTGATCACTGACGCAACATGCAGCCCTATGCCGACTATGCGAGCCAATCGCATTCATGTCCATCTTCCCTTACGTCTATTACATGATCGAATCCTTCCACATGACCGACGATGATCGCAAGATCTCCTTGTACGCCGGCATGGTCACCTCTGCATTCGCCTTCGCCGAATTCTCGTCCGGCATGTTCTGGGGTCGCGCAAGCGACAAATACGGCCGCAAGCCAATTCTGCTTACCGGTCTTGCTGGAACAGGAATCAGCATGATCGTTTTCGGATTCGCACCCAATCTGCCTGTTGCTCTGATCGCTCGAGCTCTTGGCGGTCTTCTCAATGGCAACATTGGTGTATTGCAGAGCACCGTAGCCGAAGTCGTGACCGTCGAGGCGCACCAGGCCCGCGCTTATTCGATCATGCCAGTCGTCTGGTGCATTGGTTCGATCGCTGGATCCGCAATTGGTGGCATCTTGGCCGACCCTGTTCGCAACTACGGCTGGTCAGAAGGTACCATCTGGGCCAAATTCCCGTTCCTCCTCCCCAACGTCTTCTGCACCGCCGTTGTGATTTTCGGCATGCTCGTTGGAATTCTCTTCTTGGAGGAGACCCATGAAGACAAGAAGCACCAGAGGGACAGAGGTCTGGAGGTTGGAAGATGGATTCTGAGCTTGGTCACCAAGAACACTCCCACGCAAGAACTGTCTGGCCGCAAGCGCGATTACCTAGAGGAGACTTTCACCCTCATGCACGAAGATATCGACTGCCCTCCCGATTACAAGAGCACTGCCTCCTCCCCGGAATTGTCGCCTAGCTCTGCGCCCGTCGGCCTGCCGCCACCAGCCTACCAGTCTATTGAGGGTTCGCCACGCAACTCAACCATGGTCGAGCGCGTCGATGAGGAGGCTATGGCTCTCGAGGCGGATGCCGCGAAACGTAACGCCAGCCTTTCCAACGCGTTCACGAAGCAAGTGAACCTGATCATTGTGAGCTACGGCATTCTGGCATAGTAAGTTCTTCCAGCCTTCCTGTGACGAAATCCTGTCCTCTCTAACATACCTTAGCCACACCATTTCCGCCGAACAGCTTCTCCCGGTTCTGTTCAGCTTACCAGAATCCGACACTGCTCCTTCGCTTCCCTTCAAGTTCACTGGTGGATTCGATCTTCCTACTCGCTCGATTGGTGGCATTCTCTCTGCCCAGGGATTGATCCAGGTCATTGCCATGCTCTTCGCCTTTCCAGCACTCACCCGCCACCTCGGAAGCCTTACTCTCTTCCGCATCACCGTTCTCACCTACCCATTCCTCTACATTGTTACGCCGTACCTGACGCTCGTCCCTCACACCCTGCGCATGCCCTGCGTCTACCTTATTCTTATCTGGAAGGTGTGCGCACAGGCCTTCACCATGCCCTCAGCCCTCATCATGCTGGCCAACAACACCCCATCTCCCAAGGTATCCGGCACCCTGAACGGTGCAATGGCCGCCTCCGCCAGTCTTTGCCGGACGTTCGGACCGACCTTCTCTGGCCTCTTGCAGTCAGCAGGTCTTTCACTTGGCACTCTTGGTCTCCCCTGGTGGACCAATGCTGCCGTTGCAGTCATTGGCGCTCTCATTGCGATCTTCATGAAGGAAGAGAAGCGTCGCAGCTTTGAGAACGAGAAGGAGGCGCCCATCTACGAGGAGCCAGAAGAGGACGACATGCCCAACGAAGGCCCCAACGCGTCCCTTGAAACACTCCAATCCACTCCAAGCTCGCCTCTTCTTACCCGCTTCGACCGCCGCAGCAGCGCTTTTTAATCACGAAACAAACTCTTTTACGAGATCTTCCGCAACTCTTACACCACAATCTTGTACGATGTGTGCATTGCCTGCTACTCGGTTTCTTTGAGCGTTCATCATCGGCACAGAAAAGGTCTTTTCTTACTGGCATCGTCGTTACTCCAGGGTTGCCCGGCCAGACTGGACATGGATAATACGCCCAACATGCGACGGGCTCGACATCTTTAATTTAATGCGGTTGTTGTTGGGGTATTGTCCCGACATGTTTTCTTCAACCAACGTTTATGCATTGCGAGGCTTTGAGGCCTGGTCTGGCCGCGCGGTCGACCGACTTTTTCCACACCAAAAGGCGTTATTCTTTTTTCTTTTTCTTTCTTTTGTTGTCAAACTCCATCTTAAGATACCCTAGGACAGCTTCGGCGTATATTTGTTTCTCTTTTGGGTAGGAGCGGGTCCGGTACAAAGCGTTGCATTGGCTGGGTTTTGGGAGACTGGAAGGCAAGACGGTTAGCATATGTGAGGACCAGGAGAAAGTATTGGGAAGGTCAACACGGGTTGCTTGGGTGTTAAGCGACCAGGGGCATTTTGCCGAGAGGAGGGAAATCATCCAACAGAATAGATTGTATTACTAGTGCATGAAAGACCAGCGAGCATGATGACTGAATATCCATTGTCTTGCTTCCGCAGATGGACCGTCAATATCTCACAGTGCCTAGACGAGCTTCCTCAGCTCACAAACGTGCTCTTGGGTCGTCCACTTTCGAAAGCATTCGAAGGCACTGAATAAGACCATTACCGCTTAGAGCGCTAAAGTGATGACCCAGCACCTCAGCGGCTAGGCGAACGTCTCATGTTAGTCACTTGGTAACTAACATGGACGCTGTACAACATCGCGTATGACCTTCTCGCAGCAGAACGGCGGCTTCTTCTCGCGGCCGTAAAGTGCCTCGAGGGTGGGCATTCCGTTTTACCTCCGTCGATATCCGTGGGCAGCAACGGCCTCGTATATAGTCGACGCCGCGAACGAGTCGCAACTCGCCTCTAGCTTGGGAACATCACCTGCGAGCAAGCAAATCCACCCCCAAAAGTCCCACAAAGCGCGATCCTGCTGGCGGAAGCGTTCCCCGACGCTTCCGACGAAACATCAACCCGTCCAGCCCTCAACACAACACACGCACACGCATCCCGCGCAAAGCAGAAAAAAAGTCGTACGTTTGCTGCATCCTGCTGACGTTTCCTGCTGGGGTGCACGAGCTGCAATCGGCTTTCATCCCTGTCCATCGAGCTCTTCAGCCTAGGGCTGCTCGGCTCTTTTACACATAGTAAGTCGAGAGAAGCCGTAGAGAGGAGCCGCATTGGCGTATGCAAAAGTTGTTCACCCCAAGCCCCGGCCGACTCTGACTTCTGCCCTACAGTTTAAGGCCCGTTGTCTCGACGAAAAACCGCCAGGGTCTCCAACGCCTTTACTACCCATCTACTGCCCGTCCCGCCACGACCACACCCTCTCTACCAACCACCTTGCCCATCGGCCGGCTGCGCCAGAGTATAATCGCATGCGGTCGAAGCCTCTCGCAGGCCCATTGCTGCTGACTACACACCCCCATTCCACACTACTGCCTGACATCGCATCCCGCTGTTGAACTGCAGCAGGCTGGCTTCGGCGGAAGCAGCCGCCCGACTTAGCCCGCCGCCCCTCCACACGCGCAATCAACTCTGGCTGAACGAGTAAGAGGTCGCACGTCCAACAAAAAGAGAGATCAGACTATGGGCGGTCCGCGCGGCGGTAGCACCGCTGCGTCGACTTCCAGGAAACGCGATCGCGAGACGACCTCCGATGCCAACTCCAAAAACCTAGGCGACGACCGCCACAACCAACACCCACAGCATGAAGACGCCCACGCCCACGGCCCTGGTCCCGGCGGCACCAGCTCCAACTTCCGCAACGTCAGCGCCTGCAACCGCTGCCGTCACCGCAAGAACCGCTGCGATCAGAAACTCCCGCGCTGCTCGGCGTGCGTGAAGGCTGGTATCGCGGCGTGCGTGGGCTTCGACCCCGTTAGCAAGCGCGAGATTCCACGCAGCTATGTCTACTTCCTTGAAACCCGCGTGAGAGGTCTGGAGGAGCTCGTCGTACGTCTGGGAGGCACCGTCCCGCCCGTTGAAGGCCATTTCGCCGTCGATGAGACGATCAAGCCGGGGATTAATGTGCCTTTTCCGGTTCTGGAGGGAGAGGGAGGCGCGAGGAAGAAACCCGGCGCGGTGGCGAAAGGGGACGAAAAGATTGCTGAGCGTGTTGATGAGAATTCTGGAATCGACCCTAATCTGACCGATGCGACTGGCGAGAGTGAGAAAATCGACAAGCTGGTCAACAATCTTGGAATGGTCTCGGTGCAAGGAACTTCAGACTCGAGAGCCCTGGAATCGACATCTGGCGTCTCGTTCGCGAGAGTCGTCTACGCTGCTGTCAAGAGCTCCGTATCGCAGCAGACTGGGTCCGAGAGAGGCGGCACCAAGCCTACGAAAGCCATCTCGGCGGACGCTGCGAGCGGTGGCGGCAGTACGATGAGGGATTCCTTCTTCGGACTGCATTCACGACCTACCATCAAGCCTGCCCCGTTCCCGGACATGCAGCTTGGCCGCCGACTGGTCGACTTGTACTTCGAGCACACCAACCCGCAGATCCCCATTCTACACCGCGGCGAATTCATGGCGCTTTTCGACCGCGTATACTCCAAGCCCGCGGATGACAGAACTTCACGAGAGCTCTACCTTATGAACATAGTTTTCGCCATCGGAAGCGGTATCATCATGGATTCTGCTGGTACAAGCAACTCGCCTTACACTTCGAGTGGATCGGATGAGAAAATGGAAGAGTCTCCTAGGAACAAGAGGGCCAAGATCAGTGCGAACCAGCAGTGTCAGCCAGAAGAGTACCATTCTTCGGCAATCGTACACTTGGAGAGTTTCTTGAGTACTTCTGCTGCCTCCGAAGGTCATGGAGGCGGTTTGGAGGAACTGCAGGCTGTTCTACTTCTTGCTGGTTTGGCACTTCTTAGACCAGTCGCGCCAGGCCTGTGGTACATCATCGGTGTTGCCTTACGGTTGAGCGTCGATCTTGGCTTGCATTATGAAGACAGCGACCCTGAACTCGACGCTGTGGACATCAAAGCCGAACCTGATACCGACGTTTCCCCCTCCCGGAATCTTGGACGAAAGCAGTGGACGAGAGATCTGCGCCGAAGACTCTGGTGGAGCGTTTACTCCCTGGACCGTCTGGTCTCAACGTGCGTTGGCAGACCCTGCGGTATCACTGATCAGGTCATTACCACGGAATTTCCTTCCGTGCTCGACGATAGACATATCACGACGTCCGGTTTCCTCAAGCCTTCGATGGAATACTGCCCTCCTACCTCGAAACTTGTGACTCACCACTACTTCCGCCTTCGACTCTTGCAATCCGAAATCCTACAAGTACTGCAGTACAGACAAGCTCAGCAGGCACGTTCGCAGGGAGCAAATCAAGGCAATCAATACATGCATACCGCACTCCCTTCGCCTTTCCTGCAGCACTTCAACTCTTTCCGGGACTGGCGTGCTGACGTCGATAGGCGGCTACGGGAATGGAAAGCAGAAGCACCCACTCAGGCGGAAACGGGTGTGAGCTTCAATCCGCTGTTCTTCGACCTGAATTACTGGCAGGGTGTCATTATGCTGTATCGACAATCACTGGCGGTTCCCGCGCCTTTGGCCGAAGAGCTAAGCGCTTCCACGGGTGAGAATGTGGAAAGCCCCGGAACACTGCATAGAGAGTTGGAAGAAGACGAACAACTCGTTTGCCTCAAAGTGGCGCAGGCTGCTCAGACTGTGTTGAAACTCTACCGGCAGCTGCATCGCTTGAGGTTGGTCAACTATACCTTCCTGGCTACGCATCATCTATTCATGAGTGGTAAGTCTTTTGTTCGGTGTGGGAATGAAATTGCTTTTAGCTGACACCCTTCCAGGTATATCATTCCTGTACGCGCTATGGCACAGTCCAGTTGTGCGCTCACATTTAACTTTGGATGATGTGGACTTCACCATCCTTGCAGCAACCTCAGTCCTCACAGACCTCATACCAAACTGCCCGCCCGCAGAGGCCTGCCGAGACGCTTTCACACGCATGGCCAAAGCCACAATCACCATGTGCATGTCAACGACGGGCTTTGGCGTGGCATCAAGTCTAGGCTCACAGACACTGGACAGCCCAATCAGCTACGTCAGCCCCGGCCAACTCTCCCACGACAGCATGAGTGGGCAACACGCAGATTCCAGCACCGAAATGCAGCAACGACCAACTTCCGCCAGCGAGAGGAGACAGTTCCCCAAATTCGACATGAACCTCAGAGACCTCTTCTCAGACGTCGAGCTGCAAGGTCGCACGCAAACATTCCTACCCCAACAGCAACAGCAGTACGCCAGACCGGGATCATCACAGTACCAACAACAGCAACAACAGCGCCAACAGCAACAACAAGACGCCGCCCCCTTCACCGGCCAAACCTACGCCATCCCCGCCACCCCCGACACCTCCGCCGGCACCGAAGCCTCTCCCATGCAATACCAACCCCAACAACCCGAATTCACCACAAACCGCCCACCCACCCAAGCCTATAATTCCTACCAACCCGCCTCCCTCTCGCAAACAATCAGCCAACAACCCCCCGCAGATTTCTCCTTCGACACCCTCGACTTCCTCGACACCTTCCCCGACCCCTCCTCTAACGTCAACGTCAACGGCAACAGCCTCGGCACCAGCGGCGCGGGGAACGCTTTCTGGCCTAGTGGAGAGGTGGATTTGGGGTTTGGCACTGGTGGACTGGCGGGTTGGTCTGGTGGTGGGGAGGAGTGTGGGGGTGCGGGTGGGGTGGGGAGTGGTGGGATGGAGGGTGTGGGAGGGGGAGGCGGTGGGGTGGACCTTTTCGATGGGTTCTTTTTTGGGGGTGGGGGTGGGTTTGGGGCGTAGTTGGAGACGGACCCAAGCGTGTTCGGGTGGGTGGTTTTGACGAATTTATGAATTGCGATGAGGAGGGAAGAAAACGAGAAAGGGAAGCGAGGTATGACCAAACCAAAAAAGATCCGGAGGGGTTGTAGACTGTGGACGTGTTTGTTTGTGGGTTACAAGCACCACTGCGATTCTTCGTTTGTCTTGTGGAGTATGACGGAACGGTCTTTCTTATGGATGAAATCTCTCTACTCAAAAAGAATTTCTGGTCGGTATGAAACGGGAAGGAAAACCAAGAAATCTATAGATGGAAGGTATGGGGGAAATGGATGTGGATAATGTCTGAAATCCCTGAACAACGGCAAGACATGGCAAGATTTACGTGTCATGGTCTGTCACCAAGACGGAGCACGGTTGTGATGCTTTTATGCGTGTACGTATGAGCGATATGGAAACTCCCCTTCTTACCAAAAAAGAAACTCCAGAACCGAGTACTACTGTTGGACACAAGACAAGGCGAGTGATATGAACTCGAACTATGTGCATGCAGTGTGAAGTTGGTTCTAAAAATCCGTCTCGTTCGTTTTTCGTGAGATTTGATGAGCTGGTGTTGTCGACACCGGCAGGCCGGAACTTCAAAGGTTGGTTATGCCGTGGAGGATGGAGGATGTGTTCTCATGCTATTTCATTAATAATATTGGCCTGGAAGATGTTTGTGAACAACATCGTTGGCTTGCGACACACCCAAACTAGGTACCTACTATATCGCCAAATCACTACATGTTTTGTCGTGCGATTTGAGTGGCCCAGGAGACGGCTGCGACAATATCGCTTGCCTTGGAGCGAGTGATCGTGAAATGTCGTGATTATTCTAGACTCGCATTTGAGCCGAGAATCTCTTCTCTCGGCATCCGCTAGACTATCTACCGTATGTACCTAACACATGCACTTTCTGCTAGAGACTCCTAGAGTGCCCGCCTGAACGGTACCTACCGGTCTACTCCGCACCCGCAACACGTGACAGTACTGGCGCAAACCTACCTTACCTCCGCGTGTTTGGCATGCGGTGGAGAAGAAACCTCCAAAGACATGTGCAGGTACTTATGTCGCTTGCGGTTAATGCGTCTTTCCCCGGCGGAACAGACGAATCAAGAGAGCGCAAATCTGAAGTCATGGCCGTATCACAGTATCGGTGCATGGAAGTTTCCGGGCGTGTGGATCTCTCTGTGCGATTAGAAAGATTTCGCCAGTTGGATTCACATGTGGCAGTTGTACAAGAGAATTGCTTCGGGCCGGATGAGGGTACTTTTCGGGATTGCACTTGGTTTCTCCTTGCTTTGTTGCGGTGTGGTAGTGTGTGTGGTTAGCCGAGGAGGTTGGGCTGGATTTGAAAAGCGAGAATGGGATGGGAGAATTGTATGGGCTCTCTCGGCGTGGGATTGATTGGATGGGTCGAGGGCCATTTTTGGTGGCGTGCGGAGCTGGACGGGGGCGAAGGATGCCCAGCTCTGTTTTTGCTGTCCTTTTCCCGGTCTTGGTCACGAGTGCGGAGAGATGGGATGGGATGGGTGGGATCGCGATTTGGTGTTGTTTTGATATTTGCTAGAAGGGTTATTTGTTATATGTGATGGGATGTGATTGCGGGCCAAGCAACATGCTTATCATTTCTGGAGATAGCCGTTGGCGGACTTATACTCTTTAGGCTGCCGCCAAATGATAAGGCGGGCAAGTAGAGGAGATGGATCTACTTCCAGCAGCACTTACGCGAGAAGGCGCAGGCTATGCGAGCCTGTTGGTGGACCTCGTTTAAACGCGATCCTTCTGGACCCGTCGCTCCATGTCCCACCACACTTGCTTGTCTAATGCCACCCTTCTGTTCCTGTCCTCTACCTTCACCTCTAACACTCCTCACTCCATGCGGCGGGATCGCCTGCTATCTATCGTGCCTGTATCTACCTGGAAGCCCCGAAATTGTATAGCAACACGTCCGAAGATGAACACATCACACCTCTGAGGTCATGCAGTTCTGCCAGCGCTCGCGACGGCACGTCATCTCACATACTACGCCCACCGACTCTCCCTGGCAAACTACTTTCCATCTCATATATTCTCTCTACTGGTAACCCGACCTCTACGCAGCTCGGCCCTGGGCCTGAGCTTGCGCCTACCCGCCTACCGACATGTCTGCTATCCTCCATGAGCGCGCCCTCTGGGCCAGTACTCCACCGCAACCGCGCACTCGTCTCCAGGACTGGCCGACTTTGCTTTACAGCTGGTGGGCGACTGCCTTTGCCGCAGTCGTCATCATCACTCGTTTGGTGGGCAGAAAGATCCGAAGCAATAAATTGTTTCCAGAGGATTGGATCATGTGCCTGGCCCTGATCCCACTATTTGTACGCATGGCTTTCGTGCATATAGTCCTCATCTACGGCACAAACAATGTTGCGACGGTCGGTATTGACTACACCGCTGAGCAGATCAGGCATCGAGAGCTGGGCTCGAAGATGGTCCTTGCCGCACGCATTTTCTACGCCATATTCATCTGGATGAGCAAGTGGACTGTCTCGGAATTTCTCAAGAGAATCACCATCCATCTTTGGCGTAGTAGCTATGAGTTCACCCTGCATTGCATTCGTATCTTTCTGCTTGTTACCCTCGTTGGGGTCATCATCGCAACACTCGCCGAATGCCAACCTTTCGAACATTACTGGCAGGTTGTGCCAGATCCAGGTCCTCAATGTCGACAGAATTACGCCCAGCTCCTGACCATGGGCTCCGCCGACATCATCACCGACATTCTCCTCGTAGCATTCCCTATCCCAATCGTACTACGTTCTGGACAAACCTGGCGGCGCAAACTTCAAACCACCGCTCTGTTCAGCACATCCATCGCTTTAATTCTCATCACCGGCTTCCGCATGCCAGAGGTCATTTCAAATCTCGGCAGGCAACAATACCGCACCATTTGGGCATCTTCCGAAATCCTAGCCTCGGCCTTCGTCTCCAACTTCGTTATCATTGGATCTTTCATTCGCGACAAAGGCACCAAGAAGAACAAATACAAGTCCAGCAGTGTTTCTGACTCCATCGATCGAACTTCCACACGCCGCCCTACCATCGCTGCGCAATCAATGAACAGCGAAGAGGATCTCTTCCGCTTTTTGGGTTGCCGTATGCCCGAACACCTTCAAGACAGCCCTGAATCCCTCCCTCGGCTTGCCCCGGTGGCCTTACCAGCTATGAGCTCGCCTTTCGCAGAGAAAGACAAGAACTCAGACGCACCAAGACGGGAACCCATTGAAGGTAGCGATAGCGACATTTCTCCTTCTCAACGTTCCGCTGACGACCTTCCTTTACCATCACCATCTCATTCCACAGAAACAAGCCCAAAGAAAAAGATCTCTTTCTTCGATGTAGGCGGCCTTCTCGAAAATGGGTCCATGAACCCTCCATCTCCAGCAATGTCCCAGTCCCGTTCTGTGACTCTCGTCAGCAGTGGCACATCACATACCATCGCCACGGATTTTGCTCCATCCACTCAAACACCTCCTCGATCCAGGCGTGGCTCCAGAGCTTTCTTATCCGACATGGGCGCCAATCTCACACCCTCCAACAGCCGAGGCGAGAATTTCTCTCACGATCCCTCCATCAGCAATGGCTTCGCCCGCCGTTCTTCCCTCCCTGGCAGCCGCCTACGCAACGGACCTCCCACCGGCGTCTTAGGCCCCATGCTCGAGCGACAAGAGACCCAAATCTCCCTCCAAGACGCCGGAGGCCTCCTCGCCAGCTCACCTTCCAGTCTCGTCCCAGGACCCCAAAACGAGATCCGGGGCGTAGGCCAAATCCCCGAAATCTCAGACGATGACATCTCAGACGACGACATTCCGAACGGCCGACCCGGCCCCGCAGCAGCAGGAAGACTGCAAGATCTAGGCAGCTTTCTCGCAGCAGACAGAAGGCGCGATATCGAACCTTCACCACTATCGGTAAGTTCTTCGCGAACTAGGAGAGCTGCCCAGGATTCTTCTTCCCGAACTAGGAGTGGGATGGACCCAGACGACGAGATCCGGGTGAATTACGACAGCTTGGATATACAGGATGCTGGCGGATTGCTTGGGAAATGAAGTGATTTGAGTTTTGTATGTGTAATGATTTGGGAGGGGATCTTTTGTTCTGTTTTGTTCTGTGTTATGCTTTCTGTATGGCGTATGGGGCATGTGGAGGCATTCGTTGGGTGGTTTGAAATGTCATAGTAAGCGATTTTCGGATGGGGGGGTTTTTGGTCACTGGGTTTTCTTGTTTTCTTGTTTTCTTATAAAGATACCCGATCTTTTTTCTTTGTCAGTTAGGCTGGGGGTTGCTATACAGCGATGTTACTCTAAGGCCGTCGATAGGGTATTTCGAATGTACCTCAAGTCATCCATAGCCATTGTGGTAACCATGCATGTATTGAATTCCTTTTATTGATCAAGTGATGGTGTTCCTACGTTCGTGCTTTTGGAAACATGCCAAAGGCCGTAATTTAGGTAGGTATTTTACGTGTCATGGCTAATTCTCACTTCTCATGCCAACTCGGCATGTCCACACCGTTCATCACTCCCGGTATCATGAATTGTGAGATTAAAAATTCCCGCCCGTGGCATTCATTTCGATCGAGTATCTACCTCGTCATCAAAAGCCATCACCACATTATCAACCCCTCCACATCCCGACAAAACACAACCCCCCAAGACCTCTCCCCCTCACACCCCAGACTCTTCTCCTCCACATTAAGACGCCCAAAACATCGCCGCCAAAACGGGTCGGAACAGGGCTGTCAGGGCTCTGCAAGCGGAGGCATTCGAGCTTTGCACTTTCCGCCTAAAGTGAGAGGTTTGTGAGTGGTGGAACAACAAGTGAGGGATAATATCAATGGCCAAGATGCAATCAACAGCCCTTGTGCTAAAGAAAGTCAGTTGTGACCTCGGATGTCGATGATATGGCGCGGGAAGCAGCACCACCGCTCAAAAGGTATCCCTCCTCTGATGGTCATATAAATTCCCTCCCACGAGGACAAAAGCCAGCATAATCGCCGTCCGCGCCTCCAGCCTTCCCATACACCCAGTCCCGTAGGACTAAACCAAAGCAATGGTCCTCCTCCCCTCCCTAGCCCTAACAGCCACCACTTTCCTCTCCCTCCTCACCCCCCTCACCACCGCCCTTCCAAGCAAAGAAAAACACGACAAAACCCCCTTCTTCTACAACGGCTTCGACCTCTCTTCCCTGGGAATCCAAGAACAAGGCGGTTTCGTATTCAAAGACTCCGCGCGCGGGAATGCCACGAGACCCGTGGAAGACATTCTGGGAGATGCGGGCATGAACACCGTCCGTCTGCGCTTGTGGGTGGATCCCACTGTGCCGTTTGATGGGGGTTATTATCAGTCGTACGATTTGGAGTATACTCTGGACTTGGCTAGGAGGTTTTCTGAGAAGGGGTATAAGATTTATCTCGATTATCGTAAGTAAGAATTTCTTTACTTTTCGCTGTGCATGGGGGAAAAAAACAACAATGCCACTGACAAAACAAACAGATTTCAGCGACTACTGGGCCGACCCCCAAAAACAATGGCAACCGGCCGCCTGGCCTACCACCCTCGGCCCCCTCTCCAAGCGTCTACGAAACTACGTCTCGTCGACCATGCAAGCCTTCTCGGACGCAGGAATCGACCTGGCCCTGGTGAGTCTCGGCAACGAAATCCGCAACGGCATGATCTGGCCTCTCGGCCGCGTGAGCGTCGACGTCGAACCGGCCTCAGCTCGCACGGCGAATTTCACCAACCTGGCGACCCTCTACGCCGCGGCGCGGGAAGGAGTGCGCGATGCCGTGTCCAAACACGGCGTCAAGAAGCCCGAAGTCATGATCCACATCGACAACGGGTACAACCTCACCCTGCAGAGTAGGTGGTTCGAAGCCCTAACCGCGACGGGCAAGGTGCGCGAGAGAGACTGGGACGTCATCGGCTTGAGCATCTACCCTTTCTACGGGACATCCGCGACGCTGGCGAATTTGCGCAAGACGATGGGTTGGCTGGCGAGGAAGTACGGGAAGCCCATCCATGTCGTCGAGACGGATTGGCCGGCTGTTTGCGAGGGTGAGGGGGCTCCTGAGTTGAGTGAGAGTGGAATTCCGGCTTCGGTCGAGGGGCAGTTGGAGTGGGGGCGTGAGGTTGTCAGGGCTGTTAGGGAGGTGCCGAGGGGTTTGGGTAGGGGGGTGAATTATTGGGAGCCGGCTTGGTTGAATAATACGGGCTTGGGGTCGGCGTGTCAGGATGCCATTTTGTTCGAGACGGATTGGAGCGAGTTTCCTGAGGTCACGGCGTATTCGAGGGAGAGCGTGAATTTGTTCAATGTTTGATGGCAGATTCTGGCTCCCCTTTCTCGATGGGGAGCCCGGATATGAAGTGTTAGAGAACTACCAAAGCTGGTGTCAGGCACAAGGAACAAGATACAATATCGATGACATTGAACAATTATACAAAAAGAAATACGAGAATTGCCCTTTCCCAGGCCCCCAAACAAGGTATCATAGCGAGCATCAAACCCAATCCGAAAACACCGCCACCTACAATCCCAGCATGCGCTCATCACTTCATATCCGCCGGCGTGAGCGCCTGGACAACACTGGTACCGTCCATGAACCTCGTCCTGAAAATCCGGTTCGCGTTCGTGAACATGCCATCCTTCAAACTGACCACGATGAACTGACTGCCGCGGAAGCGCGTGCGGATCAGTCGGCCGATGTTCTGCGTGTGGGAAAGGTCGAGGGCGGCGTCGACTTCGTCGAGAATGTACATGGGTGCTGGGGAGTATTGGAGGAGGGAAAGGATGAGGGAGAGGGCGATGAGGGAGCTGGGGAGGTGTTAGTTTGTGTTTTGAGATGCAGGAATTGGAGGGGATGGGAATCTTACCGTTGACCACCTGACAGCTCAGTCAAGGACTGCTTCCAGACCTTGCCCAAGCAGACCTTGACTTCGAGGCCATCACTGATTTCCTTGCCTTCCGGCGGATCAAGTTTAGCCGTGTTGCCTGGCAGAAGGTCGTTGAAGATCAAGCCGAAATCCTCGTTGACTTTTGACCATGTCTTGTGCAGAGCTTCACGCTTGTAGTCGTCTAAGCTCTCGATAGTCTCCTCGATCTTCTTCTTGTCTTTGATAACGGTGCGCATCATCTGTTTCAAGCTTGCCTCTTTCTTCTCTACCGAATCGATGGTAGCCATGACGGCAGGGTTGATCTTCTTCTTCATGCCCTGGAATCGTTCAGTCACGGTCTTGAGGTTCGACTTGGCTTCGCCCATGTTTGCTCCGGAGAAATCGTATGGCGTTCCTTGCTTGCCGAACGAGGAGGCGGCTTCGTGGATCCAGTCATGCTCCTTCTCCATGGTCGTCAGCGTCGCTTGCGCAGCCTGCTGTGCTTTGGAAAAGTTGTCGATGGCATGGCCTAGCTTCTGAGCCTCGAGTTTCTCGTCAGATATCTGTTGAGCCTTCCGTTTTGAGGCGCGCTCAAGATCCGCCAACTCATCGTCAAATCCTGACAGCTTCGCACGCTCGTCATCCAACGATGCCTGCGCTTCGTCGTGAGACTCTTTTGCGGTCTTCTGCTCGGACTCGAGAGCCTGCAGCTCAGCTGTGTGTCCATCCAAGGTAGTTTGAGAGTCTTGTAGCTCCTCTTGCGCGGCTGCGAGGTCACTTCCGGTCTGCTCGCTATCGACGCCGGCATCTCTCATCTCTTGCTGAAGCGGCTTGATGCTTCCTTGTGCTTTTGCCAGTGACTTCTTCAACTTTTCGACTTCCTTCTGGAGCTGATCGAGCTTTCCAGTCTTGTTAGCGGAGAAGTC
The DNA here is from genome assembly GCA_030772445.1 of Cladosporium sp. MBC 237. Taxonomy (NCBI): domain Eukaryota; kingdom Fungi; phylum Ascomycota; class Dothideomycetes; order Cladosporiales; family Cladosporiaceae; genus Cladosporium; species Cladosporium sp. MBC 237. The sequence continues at coordinate 348,302 of JAPHCH010000002.1, read as the reverse complement.
TTTCATGTCCTTCTCGATTCTCTTGACGTCTGCTTCGGCCTCGGCTTGGCGCTGCTTTGATTCTTGGATGTTTGTCTTCAAAGCGGCGATGGTCTCTTTCATCTCGTTGACAGAGGCGATGATGCTGCTTGAAGAGTTGGAGGCAATCTGGCTCTCGGCGAGGCTGATTTCATGAGCTTTCAGATCAAGTTCTTGCTTGATTTGCTTGGCCGACTTCATCTTCTGGGCCTCCTTTGCCATGAGCCTTTCAAGTTCAGCAAGCTTCTGTTGCTCGTGCTCAAGCTCTTGTGTGATCGCATTGAGCTTCTGAAGGGTGAGCAAGACACCACTTCCTTGGGCAGCAGAGCCACCAGAAAGTGTTCCGCTCGGGTCGTAGACGTCTCCTTCGACGGTAACACTCTTCAGGCGAACAGAAGGGTTGAATGTGACGGTCTTTGCTGTCGAAGCATCTGCGCAGATCAGAGTGTTGCCAAATACAAACTCCATTGCCTTCTCGACCTCGTGATCATAGCCAATCAGCGTGAGAGCCAAATGCACCTTTCCAGGTGCCAATTTCTGAGCAGCGTTTACTCTATCTGATGGCGCTCTGGAAGCAGAAATTTTGTCTAGGGGAACAATGGTGACGCGCCTTCTAAGCTTGCCGTTCTGCAACAGTTGCGTACCAGTCTCTGCAGAGTCAACGACAACATTGTAAAGTCGACCTCCGGCGCAGATTTCGAGTGCGGTACCAGCCTCAGCCATCTCAGCGGGTAGTCTGAACAGTTGAGCGACGAGACCCTTGACCCTTCGCCTGTCGAAATTGGGAGATGGGTCAGAGTAAGAGAAGTCCAGACCAGCCACCTTCCTTCGCATTGCCTCAGCATCAGCCTGAAGCACACGAATGCGCTTCTCAATCGCTGCTCGCTCGGCCTGCTGTTCTTCCTCGCGACCGGGCTGGAAACCCAGCTTTTCGAGCTCCTTCTCGAGCTTTGCGGCCTGTGTGCGGAGCTGCTCAAGGCCAGAGAGAAGACCAGTGTTCTCCTTCTCTGCTTTCCTGGCTCGTGGCTCGTCTTCTTTGATGCGCGACTCGAGATGACCAATCTTGAGCTTGAACTGCTCAATCTCAGTGCCTGCTTTGCTTGCACCATCACGCGCCGTAGATAGTTGTCCAGCGTAACCTCCATCCGACCCAGCATTTGACGAAATACCAGTCTGAAGCGTTTGGAGTAGCTCTTCCTTCTTCTCGACTTCAGTCTTCTGTTCCTCAAGGTCCCGATTGCTTGCTGCGTATTGTTCCTGCAATTGTTGGTGTGCCTCCGATTTCTGCTTCAGCTGGTTCTCCAGATCACGAACGGTAGCTTGAGCCTTCTTTAGACGCTCTTGCTCCTCAGACATGGACGCCTTTTTGAGATCAAGTACAGTCGCCAGGCGCACAAGTTCATGTGAATGTGCTTTCACGGCCTCCTCAAGCTTCGCAAATTTGCCGCCTTTTCTCAGCTCCTTGTCGCGTGCTGCACGAACCTTCTCCATATCCTCTTCCAATACGCCAATCTCGCGCTTCATTTTCTCCGCATTCTCCTCAATCGCGTCTGCGCGCTCCTTCTTTGCCGTAAGGTCGGCTGCGCTTTGTTGCAGCTTCTGCTTTGATTTGACGTAGTCGTATGCGACAACCAGCTTTGTCAATCGCTCGAGATCACTCTGTGTGCTCTGGAACTCCAGGAACGTTCGCTTCTCATTGCGTAGCTTCTCCAGCTTTGGCTCAATCTCTTCCCGCAGCAGACCCTCGAGTTCTTCGACCTTAGCTTGCTTCTTCGCCATCGTCTTGAAGGCCTTCTCCCTCCTGTCCTCGAACATGCGTGTGCCTGCCGCTTCTTCAACCATGCCCAAAATTTCCGTGCTCTTCATGTTCAGAACCTTGGTAATGCGACCCTGCATGATCAGGAAATTGGGGTTGTTGATGTTGAGCTGCACGCTCTGAAAGAGGTTCTGAACGGTCTGCTGTTGCGCGCGGTGGCCATTGATCAAGTATTTGCTCGTTCCGCCGAGGACGATCTGTCTGGTGACGCTGATTGAGGCATAGTCTTCGAAGCCAATAGGCGATTTTGCCTTGTCGCTGTTGTCAAATACCAGAGTCACCGAGGCTTTGGTGATGCCAGCTTGGCCGCGCTTGTAAATGAGGTCGCTGGCACCTCCGCTCGCGCGAAGGAGCTCGAAGCGTCCGATACCCAGGCAGAAACAGATCGCATCGAGAATGTTGGATTTACCAGAACCGTTCAGTCCAGTGATAGCGTTGAAGGTGGGATCCCAGCCGGAGATGACTGTGCGTACAGCGTACGACTTGAAGCCATCAATGATCAGTTCGGTGATCCGCATGGTGGCTGCTGTTTGTTAGTATGGCCGACCGCGCCAGATGTTTTCGACGTTGTTTCGTCCCCGCGAGCGCAAGTAAACAAACTGGAAGAGCCATGTGCCGAATGCGGCTTAGCGTTTTGACGCGACGCGGCGAACGTTCCGCGCGCTTATTGCTCACTTACATCGATTGGAAGTGATGACAAGGACATACATGAGTTCTCTTTCCTCTGTACAAAACAAAATATGATTCCAGTCGACCAAAGTCATGCTGCAGATCATACTTCATTGCATAATTAGATGTCATACATGTATTGCTGATTCCTTAGAATTTCACACAACTTATGGGGGTTCTAGCAGAGCATAGAGCCCAATCAAATAAAGCTAAACATCACTTCCATGGTCAAAACGGACAACATGCCAGATAAAGGGCAGTCTGGGCAACCTTGAATGTGTGTTTCATTTGACGTCAAATGCGCATTCCAAAAGTAAGCATTTAACACCATTTGACTGCCAGATCTACATACTGGAATCGCCGACTTCGCTGCCGAAACGTCATACGTAACGCCTGTACTCCTCAACTGCGGCTGTTTACGGGTGATTAAGTCAGCTAGCAAGATATATCGGCAACCCGACTACCGCATAACGCCATATCAACCAGAAGGTCAGAGTCAACAGTAAGACCCATTCCGCGTTGATACTGTTGCGGCTACGTCCCCGTTCCAACCGCCTTATCCGCTAGGGCTCTACTGCTATCTACTTATTATACCATCTCGTTGTCCGAACTTGTTCGATATAGACGATTTGCCACTTTGAGACCAATAACAGTTCCACCACATCAACCACTCCCCTTCAACATGGAAGCAACCAACCCCCCTCGCCTCGCCTGGATCGGCCTAGGAAACATGGGCCGGGGCATGGTTAAGAACATAGTCGAAAAAGGCACCTTCACAGGCCCCGTAGCGCTGTACAACCGCACAACCGCCCGCAGCGAGAAGCTCGCCTCGACCCTCCCACAAGGAAAAACAGAAATCGTAACCTCCATCGAATCCGCCGTCTCCCACGCCGACATCATCTTCACCTGCGTCGGCGACGACACAGCAATCACCCAAACCCTCACCACAGCCCTCGAATCCCCCTCATCAAAGAACAAACTCTTCGTCGACTGCTCGACAATCCACCCCGACACAACCGACAAACTCGCCGAAAAGATCACCTCAGCCGGCGCTCACTTCGTCGCCTGTCCCGTCTTCGGCGCGCCCGCAATGGCAGACAACGGGCAGTTAGTCTGCGTCCTCGCCGGCCCCTCGGCGCAAACCGCGCGCGTAAAACCCTTCTGCAAAGGCGTCATGGGCCGCGCAGAAATCGATTTCTCCGACCAACCCTACGGCACGGCCAGCAGGCTGAAAATCATCGGCAACACCTTCATCCTCAACATGGTCGAAGCTCTCGCTCAGGGCCACACTTTGGCGGAGAAGAGCGGCCTCGGGACCGACAATTTGCACCAGTTCATTGAAACCATGTTCCCCGGCCCGTACACTGCGTACAGCAATCGCATGCGCGAGGGGGATTATTACAAGCGCGACGAGCCGCTTTTCGGCGTCGATTTGGCGAGGAAGGATGCCGGGCATGCGTTGGCGCTGGCGGAGGCTTCGGGGGCGAGGATGAGGAATGTCGAGGTTGGGGATGGGCATTTGGAGCAAGTGCAGAAGCACATGGGCGCGAAGGGCGATATTGCTGGGATTTATGGTGCTGTGAGGCAGGAGGGAGGGTTGGAGTTTGAAAATCAATGAATTAGGATGAAAGGTTTGGTAAGGTTTTCACCGTATCATCACTGGGTGTGCACATTCGGCTAGACTTTGGTTTATGAGTTCATTGGGAACTGTCTCTGTTTCACGCATGCTCTTGTGATCAATCTCCGTGCAGTCAAAGAGCGATGGATTCAACGAAAGCGGCAAATCACAATATTTGCATTTCCGTGGCGATCATATGAACATGATCAAATCTCGACTTCGTACAAAGGCTATTGATACTCGCGCAAAAGCATGCAGAAAGTCTTCAACTATCATAGTAAACCCCGTCTCGTACTTGCACAATAATACTTGTAAACCAGTGAAACAGGAATTTCCCACTTTATCGCTATGCAAAACACGATTTCAAGAAAACAACAGACTAGACGAAACAGACATTTTGTACACAACAGGAGATGAAAGCGAGAACAAATCAAACATTGCATCCTGTAAAAGAAACATGCCCAAGAAATAAAAAGATAAGAAATACTTGGGAATTGTCAAAAGAATTATTAAACCCTGCGACTGACGTTTCCGTCCTTCGGCCCAGCCGAGTTACGGCGACAGTACAAACCCCTCGTGCCTAGTTATTTTTTTTTCTATCGCCGTGTGATGGATAAAATGCATGGAAAAAAGAACAAGTCTTTCAAAACCCCGTCTGGTCGTACAATGATCGTGAAATCCGTCGAAAAAGCAAGCAGCGCTGAACGTTTGATGGAAATGATGCATGGAAAAGATGATGGAAAGAGGTCGGACTGAAGAAGATGGTGCGTAGAATGCAGGGAAGAAGGCGTTTGCTGGCGCGCTATTGGCGTCCACGCTTGCCCGAGGGCTCCTGATCGACGTGGCAGACCCTCACGTGTCTGGTCAAAGCATCGTTGCGAGAGAAGAGTTTCTCTTCCCGGCAATGCGGGCATCTGACCTTCATCTTGCGGTTGTTGTGAATGGTATCTTCATGTCTGGTGAGATCGTAGGGCCGGGAGAACACCGTGTTGCAAGGCTTTCCAGTGGATGGGTTGACGCGAGTACACTTGTGAGGGCCAGCCTGAGAGTTACGGGCCAGTAGTGCAGCAGAAGTCATGCCAGACTCTTCTCCATCCGATGGACCAGGTGACTCGGTCAGGCGCGTTCCAGGCGAGCTTGGCGAGACGGATGCCGTCCCAGACTCTGCACCAGAATCCCTGTTGGCGTGTGCTTGAGAGCGGTGATAGTCACGCTTGTGTCTTTGCAGCGCGGGTTGTGACTCGAAACGCTGAGTGCAGCCGTGGTATGTACATGTGTAAGTGCCAGCGTTGGCACGAGTGTCGGCAGGGCGTTGAACAGGAAGGCTGTTGTTCTCTTGTGATGAAGGCATGGCGTTGCCTTCGCTCATAGAAGACTCCATCGAGGTGAGGTGTGCGGGAAAGTCTGGTGTTGGTTCTGTCAGAGCTCCAGTGTTGTAGTTGTTCATGTTGTTCGCCTGTTGGTAGTTGCCACTTTGGAAAGGAGCCTGAACTGGAAAGTTGCCACCGGAGAAGCCGTCAGCTGAGTTGGTGGCGCGGAAGCTAGTCATGTTCGGCTGACTTGTGGGTTGGTTGACTGAGAATGCTGCATTTCCTGGGCCAAAGAAGTTCGGGGGAAACTGCTCAGTGCCACCAAAGTGTTGCTTGTATCCGGAAGGGATTGTGTCTTGGAAGAGCGGAGTTTGATCGGCATCGTTGTAGTCCAAGAGTGCATCCTTTGGTGAAATCGTCTTAGTTGGCTCTCGGTTCAGATTAGGCCGATGTTGTGCGATTTCTGCCTGCGCCGTCTCTTCTTTTTGCTGTTGCCTCATGCCAGCTTGTGTACCAACCGCAGGTCTTGATGAATTCCATGCGTCAGTGGCTGGTGCTAGAGGCGAACCGTGCCTGAAAGGTGAGCGCTCTCTTGATACTGAAGAAGGAGAGACGGATCTTGCGATGTTGGCGGTCTGGAGACGCTCGTTGACAAGATTGCGATGGGGTGTAAGAAGGTTGGTGTTGTTATTGTTGTTGTTTGAACGTGCGGCAGACGACGGTGCGCCGGAAAAGTTTGCAGGGTTGTAAAGCTCATCCTGGTACGCTGCCGACTCCGTTCGTTGGAGCTGCACGTTGGGATTTGATGGTCTGTAGTCTGGATCGGCGAAAAGTAAGTAATCGCTCCAAGGATCTGCAGCATTAATGGCTTTCTCACCATTGTTGTTCTGTTTGAACTGCTTGTTCTCGGCATCTTCCACCGTAGACCGGGGAGTGGCCGGTGAATCCTGACCAACGCTAGACATTGATTGACGTGATGAGTGTGGAAACTCTGATGGCATATCCTCAAGATTGTGGTGATCAATGGCAAATCCCTTCATAGCAAGGTGCGCAGCAGGAGTATGCGCGACCTGGGCGGGTGTGTAACCAGGCGCGTTGTGGAAGAAAGAGTCGGTGGAATTCAATGGACTCTTCGAGAAAGCGAAAGATGGTTGGTCAGCCTGCGACGCTGAGAAGTCCCAGATATTCGCTGCTGGTGAATGTGGTGTGTACTCGGGTTGAGCGATGTGCGGGAATGAGGTGTTGTATGAGAAGGGACTCGCAGGTCCGGCGGAAGCGACTGTAGATGCTGAAGGCGTGCGCTCGTGTGTGCGCGCTCTTTTCAGGCCCTGCTGGTACTGTTGTGTAGGCGTGCCAAACGGTCCCAAGCTGTTGCGGGATTGTCCTTGGTTGTACATGGACTGTTCCGACTGCTGCGGAGCGAAGATTGGGTCGGCAAATGCAGCCGAATCAGGCGCGTCGGCCCAAGGGGATGGTGACAGGTGAGGAGCTGGGGTGGTGCGCTCCGGTTGCGTGGATTGGGTGTTCGACGCGCAAGGATCGGTACTGACGCCGAATTGCGAGAGGAATGCCAGCGTCTGGGTGTATGCGGTGGGATCGAAAGTTTGGTGTGTCGAAGATGATTGAGAGTCGGAGTGCGTTGAATGTGTTGAGTAGAAGTTGGCGGGTGTGTGGTGGTCGTGGTGGTAGGTGAAGGAAGCCGTCGGTCCCAGAAAATGGCTTCGAGTCGGTGACGACATCAGTTAAGAATGATAGACACGCGCCAAGACAAGAGGGTGGTCCTCTGTTTGTCAGCCTGGAGAGGGTTTTTCGGCTGGGACGGGGCGGGATAAGAGCGGGAGTTGGGTGGTGATGATGACTCTTGCAGTGATTGTGAGAGTCCGAGTGATTTGTACAATTTGACAGCGAACGGAATTAAGGGCGAGAGCGCGAGTAGGCAGGTATATGATCCAAGTCGCTCTCGCCCGGGAAGACCGCATGCCGTGGATATAGAAGAACATCGAACGGAGACGCTAGCGCTGGATTCGGATGTTTAGAGCCGAGGAGGGTGCTGCAAGTACTGCAAGCACAGCCACACGCAACGTTTTGTACAGGGATGCCACGCATGGCCATGCCACCATGGCGCGAGATGCGCCTGGCCTGCATTTTGGTGTGTGGTCTGTCCTGTTTGTCTTGTTTGTACGTGTTAGTAATGCCTGCCAAAAGTGGGTGGGATGTGGAATGCTGCCCAGTAGGAGTCACCATTGGGCATTCACAAACAATGGCTTGCTGATCATTACGACCTGTTACTCAGCCATGCAGTCGATGATACTGTAGCGGTCTCTTCACCACCACCACTACATCCACCACTAGTCACGCATGCCGTACTCCTCGGAGCGTATCAGCTAGCCTCTGTCGACGATTACTTGCTTTGTCACTGGCTAGTCATCCACCATTGCATACGATCGCCTTGCCAAAAATATAGCAGATCTCTCAATCATCCTTCGCTATCCAGGTTTTGGGCGTAGTCAGGAACAGGACGATCTACCTTGTTGATCTACCTAATACTACCCAACCGCATCATGCGGTTGCCAGTCACCCTCAAAATATGATCAATGTAAAGCCATCAATTCATGCTGCAGCCTTTTCAATACAGGCATAGGCTATTCCAACACAGCGACCACCATCGCCGCACTCGCTTTCAAGAATCGTATCTCCGTCCACATTTACATCGGATATACGAGCCTATCCGAGACACACGAGCGACGGTCTCGCGCCAAGCAGACATCGCGTCGTCCGCCTGAAGTCACCATCATCATAGACAAGACACGCAGAGGCTCATCACAACCCTCAACCTCGGCATGACCACATCCCTCTCAAGGCAGTTAAATTCCCACCATCATGATTCGACACTTCGCAAACCTGGTATAGCAGCAGAGAGAAAGCCACAGAAGCAAGCCCACGCTCAACCCCGAGTTCAGCCACAGCAGGCATGCAAGTATGCAACAACCAGCCCTATACCGAGGACAACAGCCGCGCCTGGCCGGCAAAAAAGGACATGCCCGATGAACATTGACGAATCATAGGCGCTGTACGACGGCGCTGAGCCACACGCACCGAGTGGATTTGCTTCTTCGGCCCGACTAGCGGCTTGGGCTGAGCCTCACTTTTTTCCCATGCAAGTCCAAGAAGTACTAGTGAGGTGTGGCCGATTCGCCCGGCTCCGAGGCAGACAAGAGGCTTGCTAAGTAATTCTGGAACTTGCTGGGCCTCACTGGCGTCACTACTTGTCTTTGCATTGCATAATCTACGGGAAGCTTGGCGAGTCATTTTTTGAGAATTAGAGAGAATAGTAGGATGTGACGGAAAATACTATTACGAAAATCATGATGCGTCGATAAATGCGTCGAACTGTCATGTCCCTGTTGCAAGTGCGTCATCTGTCGCAGGGGAGGGTGTCATCGCATTATTCATGCGCAGAAGGAATCAGTCTCCGGGAGGAAGAGACTTGACACGTCGGCAGGGTCGGCTTCGCTGATCCCTTCTTCGTTTACGCGCAGAAGTACGTACTTTTGTGTCTGTATCGAATCGGCAGATGGCAGCGCGGAAAAATACCCACCGAGGAGAGAATAGCATCACACCACTCTTGCTTTTCCGAGAGATTCCTGGAGCCTGGTCGGGGATGCTCTCCGGTATATCAGGTTGGAGGGAAGGTCTTTTAATCCTACCTCCGTGGACGGTTCATGACGTTCATGGTGTACACACCGAGATATCATTACTGATCAATTTGAGGGACTTTTGTCAAGGCAGCTCAGTCGGCGTGTAGCACTAGACACTATTCTCGACAGTAGTGGACCTCTAGCATACAACCGTGCCCAAGTAGGCAACCGAGGCAAGCGAAAAGTAGGAGCAGACATGTAGATCAGGAGGTTCAGGGTCCTGCAGTCACGACTCGCTGGACTTCTAAATCGAAGCACTTCTCAGTACGGTCTAGATCGACAGCTAACGCATCTCAGGACGACTCCATGATTAGGTGGAACTATTCCTCGTCTCGTGACTTGTGATTTTGCGTGGACAGCCCACTCCTCAGCGAGAAAACAGGACTCAGAATACCGGTGAGTCACTCAAAGGCATCTAGACTCTCACCAAAGAACAAGAGACACGTTCACAAACAGCGCACATGACCATAAGAACGAGCCATGGTCACGAGACCTATCGCATACGGTACTCAGAAATAAACAAAAAACGCACCAACGCCAGTCAGTAGCGGGCGCACCAAAGAAAGTAGGAGGTAGCCCAGTCGGCCTAGATCAGGACAGGCCCCCATATTTCTTGCACAAACGCTGCGATCGATTTCACCAGCCACACCTGGGGTTCAGGACAATTATAGAATTTCGCGTTCTCCTTCGTGCTCCCTACCGAGCGAGCCAGCCTACCACCGACCGCTACTGAACCGTTCCTCCGTGGGACTACCCGACTACTTGGTATACAGTAGTCACTTGGTAGCCTTACCAAGATGCCACTACTGTCATCCATAAGGCTGATGAAAGCTGCGAGGCTGCCAACCGGCTTCCCGCCTGCCGAGCTGCTCGCGAAGATCACCACGATGAGAAGCCAATGCCGAGGCGTGTTGGGATTCTACGTGCTGTGATTTGTATTCACCACGCTCTTGCTGCTCGGCACGTCCTTATCAACCTGCGTCTACATGGTGCAAATACTTGAATCCCTTTCGAGCTTTTATCTCAATTCAGCTGCTCGCCAGCGAGTTCGTATGTCCGCAATATCCAAGCTTGCCTGCCTGCCTGACGGAAGATTGGAGTGGTCTGACCAAGCATTATGTACTGGTACGGAGGTATGGAAGGCTGCGTTCTCCGGAGTTTCTGGGCCGCGAAAAGTCCGCGCGCTGGTTGCGCGAGAATGGCAGTTCCTGCGAGGTTGTTTATTTGTCTCTGGGGGTATTAACTGGAGCGGCCATTGCGGGTCTCGGGTCGTTGGGTACCGGTATGGTAGTACAAGAAATCACAAGACCTAGTTATCCTATGCCACTGTGGGATATGCGATCCAAGCACAGGTTCTCCACAAACTCTTTTGCTGGTTCCATTGCAGGTGGTAGATTTGGACTAGAATTAGACCGCCGACGTGATCAAGTAACGTTTGCTGGTGGTATCCATGATCTCGTCGTGCTGTCGCGTTGCTCATACCGGACCCTACAGCACACTGCGATGGCGGTTTTTGAAAAAAGGGAATATGCGGGAGACATGCCGCCGAAAAATGTGGTAGATCACCTTCCCTAGGCATAGTATCCTTTTCGCAGTTACCTCGTCAATCAAGGGCCATCTTATCGGTTCTCGATTCCAGTATTTGGCATGAGAGTTAATCGAGCGGAGTGAGGAGATGCGATCGCACTTCTCACCGATCATTAAGCATGTGGAGTGGATGTGTGCATACCTACGTAAATCTGCTGAGCGTAATTGGAAGTTTTACGCCAGGTAACCTGATTGTGCATTTCTTGAGAAACGCGTCCTTCAACTCCATGACTTTACTCACACACACCTGCATGTTGACTCTCACAAATGGAGAATCGGACTTCAGTTAAAGCAACGAGAGAAGTCACCTGGCGGTCAGTGAATGTGTAGGTCCTTTTCAGAGTTCAGTGATAAGCGAGAATAAAACTTATGGCGACGATGAATCGAGGAGGGATTCGTGAAAAGGCGCGTTTCTGGAAAAATCCCGAACATTTCGATCTCTCGCCACAACCCAAAGACCCTCAAAGTTGTTCATCGTAGCTTCATGACCACTATAACATCCTATGCCCTCGTCACCAGGACGAAAGCCGTTCTTAGCGTTCCTCAGTCACACCAGAAAGTTTCCAGACTCCGCGTGCCCTATATGATCCTCAATGACCCCCTTGATCAATTCCTAGCATACCTAGCAATAATCGCAGCCGAAATATCTCTCCCCGTCCCCTTCGCCTTCGCAGCAGCGCTGATCTCCCGGGCCTTCTCCCGGAAAATAGCACTATTCGCACCCGAAGCCACGGCCACAATACTCTCACTGAGGCATTCGGGCGTCCAGTCGGGTGAAGTCTCGCGGCAGCCCCAGACGCCTATGCCGCCTGATTCGGCGAGTTGTGCGTAGTTGAATAGATCTGCCCACATGGGGAGTACGATTTGCGGGACACCGGCGCTTGGAAGGTCAGTGTTTGCTTAATCAGTGTGTGGTGTGTATGAGATCACTTACGCGATGCTTTCATGGAAGCCGTTCGCGCCACCATGCGTCACGAACGCGGAAATGTGACCTGAGGACAAGAGCGAGAACGGATCGATGGACAGCCACGGCGTTACTTTCACTCGTCCCGTCTGTTCCAAAGACTCCATCAAGGCTCTCCAGTCGAAGTCGACGTTGCCCGTGAATTTGTACTTCCACACGACTTGGATGTCCGTACCATTCAGGGCTTTGTGGATGCCCTCAACCATGACCCGAGTTTGTGCCCGGCTGTAAGTGAACGCAGAGCCCAGATTGATGAGCACAGTCGGTCTCTGGCGAACCCATTTCATAAGCTGGGCGTCTTGTTCCTCAGCTGACGCAGCGGACAGTGTGATCGGGCCAGTGCATGTCACGTTCTCGGGCACAAAGTCCATGGGGATTGTAAGGGCGTCGGTTGTTTGTGTGATCCAGGGTGTATCCGGGCGGTGCAAGCCGTAGAAGTTGACGGGGTCTGGCACGCCGTTTGCTTCCAGGAATTTGCGTTTGGCTGAGAGGTCTGGCATTCTGATCAGGCTTGCGAGCATGTTGAAGTTGAGGTACATGTTCTGCAGGATCAAGCTGAGGGGCACCGGGAAGGGAAATCCGGAGCCCATGCTAGATGGTTTTGTGTCAATGAAAATGCGGTATCAATCATGGGACAAACTATCACTCACGCTGGATACTTCCACAGCGCACCCAGCCAGGGCTGCTCTGCGGGGAAATTATCAACCAACATGTTAGGCGTGATGAAGGCGTGAAGGCGATTCGTCGCACGAGCAGCTTCGATCGCAGGCGGGAAAATGGTATCCAGAGCCACGATAGCCGGGTCGATTTCGTCGATGAGGGCGGTGATCCGTTGGAAATGGGCCAGGTGTTCCTCCTTTGCCCAGGGATCGATGTAGATCTGCATGTTCTTGCCTAGTTCCTTGATGCCTTCTAGACCAGGAGGGGAAACGGACCCAAGCCTGCCATCCTGGTCTGGCAGAAGATGTGGATACTGGTCGAAAGCATCGTAATAGGAAAGGCCGCGCAAAGGGTGGAAGATGATATCCCGAGAGTGAGGGTCATGTTGTTTTGCGAATTGGGAGATTCGATCCAGAGTTTTCTCCAGTCTCGGGAACGAAGCAAAGTGGATTTCTATATTGGGGTGGAATTGTAGTAGGCTTTGCGCAGTTGCCAGGTGGACGTTTGAGAGGCCTGGGTGCTCGTTCACGATGAAAAGAGCGGTGTTGTTTCTTCCTTTGACATACTCTCTTGCCTCGGGTGTTGTGCTTGGTGACTGCTTTTGCAGGAATGCTATGATTACACCGATTACGGCAATGCCAATGAGGCGATACCGGGTGAACATTGTTGCTTGCCTGGGTCAATGGGGAATGGAAAGGGGGATAGCGGTCACTTGTGTAATGATTGAGGTTGTTCTCGCATTGCTCAGATGGACGCTTGGACGCAATCCTTCGCTCCGAAAGTATTTCATCGAAGACCCACACGGTAGCATGTCAATTCAGCCGCACAAGGGTCTGTACTGACAGTGAGGTGCTCGTGGTGGTGCAGGACTCAGCAGGAATTAGCGCAGTTTCGCTTAACGCTTCACGCTTTGAACAACGTCGGCAGAATCACGGCAACTGAGCAGAATGAGGATCTTCGCTGGCTCAACTGCGATTATCTACAATAATGGGTTTACGGTTTGATGAACTGGGTCGAAAAATTTCTACGCGTATCATCAGCTATCGTGAAGATAACACTACTTGTTCGTTAGGACAGAGGATTCGGAGTCATTTCTCCGCGGCTGACATGCTCACATCATACATTAGCGCAAGGCCAACACCCTGGCGAGCATGCGCATGTGTCGCTGTGTGGTGCCATTTGGTGACACGACACGCACTTTGTGGCGAACGATTCGCAATCGTTGTGATAAGTCCTTCTCCGTGGCCCAGTCGATTGTATGATCGTTGTCGCGGACAGCGCGATCACGTGCCGCCTTGTCGAGTGCTGAGGCCAGACTGTGTCTTGCACGGCAGTCATGGCTCTCCAGAGAACTGCGAGGGGGCGTGGCGATGATTGTGTGATGTTTGCAGGCACTTGGAAGCCGTGTCGGCGCACAAATGCTGGGTTAGGCTTTGGTCGGTGACAGCTATGAGGAGCAATTGGCGTTGCAAGCAGTCTCAAGGATTTGTGATCACTTGAAAGGCGAGCTTCGCGAATTCCCTAGGACTTAGCTGCAGGCGAGCGAGCGTGGGTCTGATCCCCGATCAACCTGCAGCAGCAGTAGCACTAGGCGACGCAGCACCGGAGCTGCTTTTCCTTGCACTGCTACCAACGCCACGTGCAAGCACCTCCAACCTACCCGCTTGTACACGGTGTTTCTTCATGACCTGAGCCCATTCTGGCTCAGCGTCAGAGGCCGCATTTCCATTGGCCTCGGCCATCTCCTCCTCGAGAAATGCGATCATCATGCCAAAGTCGGCACCCTGACGGCCAAGACTGCCAGCGCAGTACAGCACCTGAGTCAGTAAAGACTCCCGCGCGGACTTGTCTGTAATATTAGGCATATATTGCTTCAGCGTGTCCTTGAGCATTTCGACGAGATGGAGGACCAGGGACGCCACTGGAGCAGGCAGAGGGAGGAGCGGATCTGCTTCACGTCCTTCTTGAGCCTTGCTGCTTTCTTCTCCCCCTGGCACGTCGTGGGGAAAGACGCTTTTGTACATGCTAACGATGTTGAAACTTTGCTCCCGGAAAATTTCGATGTATCGTTTGACGAAGCGCTCGCTCTGTGTGCCGAACGAAGCGTGTTGTGCGCTTGCTTTCGTCATCTGCTTGTTGATGCGCTGTGTAGATTCCTGGTCGGCAAGGTCACGTAGAGGCTCGAGAGCTTCCAGCATGGTGTGCAATGCGTGGAGTCTGCAAACAAGAAACAATGAGCCTAAAGCACCGTCGCTAGGCTTGTGGCTTGCGGACGCATCGAATGTCCGAGTAGAGAGCGATGCTGGCTTTGTAGAGCTCACACCGTCATCTGCCAACTCGGGTGCTACACGCCTCAACCAACTGACTGTTCTCATTGCAGCAGCAAGCTTGAGTCCCGGGCTCTGTAGCGTTGTAATGAGAATCGTGGTCAACTCATTGATCTCGGCTTCGGCCTGTCTCGAGATGCCAGCGACCAGTCCTGAGTTTGGGTATAATCCCGTCAGACGCTTGATGTGTGCATGGAGATCCAGAGCTGAGGCATAAGAAGTAGCCGAGCTAGATGCTGATGCTGTGGTAGCAGCTCGTGCAGCAGAAACGGTTGACGACAGCAAGGTCGGCAGTTCTAGAACGTCCGAAACTCTGTCCACATTCCGCGAGAGCAGCATAGCTCTCTTCCTCCGCTCCAATACCTCGTTGTCCGTGCTGCGATCATATTTTCGTGCGAATTTGCTGGCAGCCCCCTCAAGTTCAGGCAGTTCTTCCTTCAATTGTCCAGCTCGCTCTCCGAAACCAGGCAATAGGTCCTGGAGCTTCCCCAGATGTGAAGAAGAGCTGATTATGGCTTTATGAGATCGCTTTGAGAGAGCTTGAAGATTCCGTACGTGCGATTGGGCGCTGTGAAGTAGTGAAGCGGGTTCGGTGGAAGTGAGATCGGATAGTGAAAGGGTGCTAAGGCGGTTCAGGTAGGTTGCGATTTGAGCGTTGCTGTTCGTGCTGGTAGGAGGAAGAGGGCGATCATGGCTCGACGCATCTTGCTCAATGTGAGGCGCAAGAATGTCGTAGAGCGGATCCATGGTCGGGTCTCACTCTTGGGTTGAGGACACCAGGCGATACGTAAGTGCATTAAATGAAGCTCCCCCAAGATCCAAACAAGGGCGCTGCCACAGCTCGGCCCCAGAGAGAAGGCGCGGGCCGACTTTCACTTCGGCCACTCACTGGATGAGCAAACGTTGTGACGAATGAAGTCTCCTGTCGTTATTCATAACTACATAAATATTTTTTTCCCTGGCATGTGTTGACCACGAATTACACCATACGCCATACAACATACAACATACACCATACACGCATCTTTGCACCTTCCACTTCTGTCGTGCGGCCAGTGACCACCTTATACCGACGAGCTCCGACCCCGCCACTCATTTGCTAGCGACAAATTCAATCTTACCTACATAGGTATTAGCGAGGCTGAAAAGCAACTTGCTCCAATCACTGCACCTATCCTTATTACGCCATATCCTGGTCTTGCGCTTCAACCGTTCACACCAATCTGAAGTCTGGATCTCAGCGCCGCCGCTCCAATATTCTTGACGAACATATCTCCTCATGGATCGTATCTTATGCACCGAAGACCTGGTTTTCAGGAAGGGCGGAAGCCCTGCAGATGTTGCTACAGTCGATCGAACCAACACCGATGTTGACACCCATGCGCCGCAGCCCGCGGCCCACGAGGTCGAGCCCATACGCAAGAGCGACTCGGTATCCTCTTCAGCTTTCAAGAAATTTAAGATCGACGGCGTGCCTCCAAAAGGAACAGTCTATGTTCGCTGGGTGTACAGGGACCAAGCTGAGCTGATCATGGAGTCAGAGCTAGAACTGCTGCATCGATCGATGTTCATCGGCGACATCGTCACTAGGCGAGCTGAGGATGTGATGAGTGGCGTTGTGTTGAATGTTCACACCAAGTGCTCCTTGCGATCCATGGGAACCGCAGCTGTAAACTCAAATAACGGCACGCTACTCTCGCTTCTTCCTTTCGCCAACGCCGGAGACGAACTTGTGCGCGTCGAGAGTCGTCCACCGCTTCTTCAAGACATTCCAGCCTCGGAGTTGCAATACGAGGAATCGCCCTCTGAGGACGATCTAGTCACCTACAGAGGCTGGATCGGCAGAGTACTCACGATGACGACAGCTTTGACTGTCCGACTGACAGACAACTGCGTTGTCGAAGTCACCGACGATGTTTGCGAGCTTCTTAGTGACCATCCTGATGTCCCCAGAGTGGGCGATGTGGTCAAGACGAAGAAGGGAAATCTCCGCACTGGCGTGTGGAAGTTTGGGCAGTACAATCCGAACACACCACCCATAGGCTCGGTGGTTTCTACCAGAGCCACTACCATTGAAGTTGCGTGGTTACAGGCTAGATTAGTTGGCAGACAAGCTTTAAGCGAGCCACCAAGGGTTCTTGAACGCGACGAGCTGGAGTCCGAGGACTTCCGCGTCTTCGACAGAAGCCGAAGGCCTAGAAATGCTAGTCAGGAGATGACTGTCTCCAACTCTGAGATTGAGACTAGCATTAGTTTGCGTGTTCGCTTTCGCGACCTAGCAGAGGCTGAAGCGAAGTATGATGGCACAACCTCACATGGCAAAGTCAAACGGATTCCTAGGCAGGAGACTCTGGGCTACGACATGAATGTCTTCGAGATTACAAACGTGTCTGCTGACGTCACCGTCCAATGGCAAGATCTTACTGTCACTCGAGAGCGGGCGGTCGACCTGCTTCCTGATTCCGCTATCGATGATGCGCACGCAGCATGGCCTGGAGAAATTGCCCACTCGCTTGCCGTGACGCCTAGACCTGACATGACTACGCTTTACAGTCCAGCTAAAGTAGGTGTCATCCAGTGCGTCAAGCCTGACGAGCGGATGGCAGCTGTGAGATGGTGTCCAGCAGCGAGGGTCGCATATTCCAAGCCCGAGCCCGACGCTTCTGATCCCGCTGCTGTTTCGAGAGAGCTCGTTGAAAACGTCGTGACCGTCGCTGATGGCACCACCGAAGAGCTGAGTCTGTACGACGTGGAATGTCCAGCCGAGCTGAACGTGCGCCGCGGCGACATTGTACTGGTCACATCGCCTGAGGCATACTCCAAGATCACCTCGAATCCTGCGGACGGCTGTTGGTTCGGCGAGGTGGTTGACACCTGGCTCGACGGGCGATTATTGATCCGCTTTGCTGCTGCTGATGAACCCAAGGATGTTGCCTTGAAGCGCGAGGAAGTCTTTGTGGCAATCAGATCCGATGGAACTGATGGCTTGGAAGGCCTCGCTGGAGAGGCGGAGGCAATGGAAGAGGATTCTGAACTCAGTGATTCTGGCGAGGACGAAGAATGGGAGAGCCAAGATGAAGAGATGCAAATTACTTACGTTGATGAAAACGGCGAGGAAATGGACCTCGACGAAGTGGAGGATGACGACTGGGAGTCTGATAACGATGAAGAGGATGTCTCAGATGACTTGCCAAAGTCGGCAGACGAGCATCCAGAGCCGGAAGATGTACAAGCGCTGCCAGCAGCAGCAGCCCCTGAACCCCAGAGCGATGATTCAGGCGCCCCCCAAGCGTACGCTATTCTGGAGACTTCTGTTCCTGAAGACCATCACTTCGGTGACCAACCCTCCACCGCCAGCCCAACACACATGAAGCGCGCACAGAAAGAACACAAGATCCTGCAGTCACCCGGCGCAATTCCCGACGGTGTTTATGTACGCACATGGGAATCTCGTCTCGATCTTTTCCGTGTCCTCTTCGTGGGACCCGAAGACACCCCATACGCAACGGCGCCATTCATTATGGATTTCTATCTCCCTACCGACTACCCACACGCGCCACCTCAAGCCTTCTTCCACTCTTGGACTGGTGACAGCGGCATGGGCGGAATCGGGCGAGTCAATCCGAATCTCTACGAGGATGGCAAGATCTGCCTGAGCTTGCTGGGCACGTGGGAAGGAAACAAAGTCGAAGGCTGGAACGCAGCCAAAAGCACGTTGCTGCAAGTCATCGTATCCTTGCTTGGGCTTGTGCTCGTGCGTGAGCCTTACTTCAACGAGGCTGGGTATGAGCCTTTGGCTGGCCTGGAATCGAGTAGGCGACCCAGCGCTTTGTACAACGAGCGCACTTTCCTACGCTCGAGCGGGTTTTTGATCTCAGCCGTCGATGCTGTCAAGCAAGAGGCACAGCTGCCGGGATTGGAAGCGCTACGGGATGAAGTGAGGTGGCTTTACGTGCGCCCTGAAGGCCCGAGACTATTGAAGACGGCTTTGGATCGGGTGGAGGGCATTCTGCAGCGGAGCGATCAGGAAGAGAAGAAGGAGCCGGATGGAGCGACGATCATGAGCAAGGGAGCTTGCATCCCTCTGAGGAGAGTGTTTGACAGGCTGAGGAGTTTGACAGTTGAATAGAGGACTGCTAAGATTAGAGCAGAACTGGTGTCCATCTCGTCCACGACTGGTCTTCAGCGCTTTTTGTTTTCTGGGCCTTTCATGCGTGCGGCCGTCTAGATTTACCGCCTACCATGATTGCTATACTGTCCGACCACACCCAGAGGCGGTGCCACCCACCATCATCCACAAGTATATCGACCGTGGCGTTCTCGGCGGTATGGTATCTTGTTTAGCATACTAAATTTGACAGCACCAGCATCCAGCATCCAGCGATAGGGGATGTAATCTAGATGATCTTTTCAATGAATGGTACTGCGCCTACCGTGATATACTTTGCCTGATGATATGGCAGAGGCCGATTTCCGAAGGCCACTGCATACCACATGGGCATTCTGCCCACGAGAAGCGGCGGTCGCATCATCCTCCTGCATGTACGGCCAGGAAGCGGACTGCCCGCTTCCGGACCATGGGAAAAGGTGCCTTAGTATGCGTAAAGAGCAGGTCGAATCGGTGAGTGCAAAGGACAACGAACAAGTCCGATTACCTTGCTGCAGCACTGCTAGAATGCCGACGGACGGAGCGGGGATAGGCAAGAAGCGTGTCTGCCGAGGGAGGAGTGACTTACATGAGATAAGATTGCTTGTGCGGCATTCATTTCTGACGGCATCATCTTGACTTATCAAGTCACCAACTATTCAATTCTGCCATGTCGTGGTATCGGAATCAGTATCGCCAGCAGCACACACGGCCGCCGACAGGCTGCTGCTAAGCGCCCACGGAAAACAAGATGCCGACCTCGCCGACCTCTTGGAGCATGCAGAACGTGGCAGAAACCGCACGTCGTGCGACGGCAGTGGCACCTCGTCAGGTCTGGTTGCGACAGCTCGCATGTAAGTGCATGCAACGGCAGCTCGGTGTACCACCGTACAGCGCAGCTTTTCCGAAGCCCTCACGACGCGCTCTGCTTTGCATCAATCCATGGCCGCATCCCCAGCGGGCGATGCCAGGCACTGGGCGAGAAGAGCCTGCGAGCCTGGTAGCCGCTCCATATTCCTTCTGCTCCCGGCATGTGGTACGCCGAGTGAGAGTAGGGATCCAAATCCTTTACAGCCAGGCCCCGACCGTCTACTTTTGTTGCCCCCTTACCATGAAGTGCTGCTTTGTTCACTTCGCTTCCCGAGCGCCACGCGACATCGATCTCCTCCCATGTCCCTTCACACAGTTGCAACGCTCCACCGCACCAGATCCGCATCATCAGGTTACTACAAGCTCCACATAGCATCCCTCTCCATTCCATTTCCTCTCCGCACAGATCCACAACACCCATTCCCCCAGCACACATCGAATAGCTAGTTTCACTCTCAGACAAACGACGCGCCCAGCAGACAACCACTAGCCATACAGCGTTTGCCTTCTGTACAACAATCTGTGACACAAGGGTCTCTGCCTGCTTGGTTGAGACGATGGGCACGCGAAGTTTCGCCCAGGTCCCGCTCACTGCTGGTCAAGTGGCCCTGAACGCCTACATCTACGGCTATGGCGGGCACTCCCTCGTCACACCTCATGCCGCGCTCAAGCAGCTCTGGTGGACTGACGACCGCATCAATGCCAAAGTCACCCGGGCCTTTGTTGTGGCGAAATTGCGTGGAGAGGAGCGCCAGTTCCTCGATCGACCCCTGGCGTTTGGAGAAGGCCTGACAGACGATACTTACATGGAATGGATCCTCGAACGAGGCAAGCGATTGTTCTTGATTCTCACCGAAATCGGCGTGCCTGATCAGATCTTTGGATGCATCGATGATTCCTGGGATGATGACGACTTGCCCATTCCGCTGGATAATGTGCATGGTTTGGAGCTTGCGTATGATGAAGACGAAGCGCTGAACAAGAGGTTCTATGATACACAGTTCGTGTACCTCTTGCGCGAGCTGCAACGGGGGGCACACATCGACTATGGGCCCAAGGAGCATATACCGATGGAATATGTCAACACGTTACCACCAGCTGTCAGCTTACAATCATGGGACAGAGTGCATTTTCCTGGTCGACCTGACGAGATCTTTGTGCGACGAAAATTCCCTTTGACCGAAAAGGAGACCGGCCTGAGCCACCATGAGACCTTTTTGAAGGATGTGAAGAAAGCTCAATGCTTCCGCCATGAGCATATTGCAAGTACCTGGGCCTCCTACACATCTGAGGATTCTGGCTATGTGCTTTCGGACTTTGTTTCTGAGCATACACTGCGTACCTTCATCGACCATCGCACACCGATGCAGTTGATGCGTATACCAACACATGAGCGACCTGCCCTCCTTCTCGAATGGATGCATTGTCTTGCAGATGCTCTGGCGTTCCTACACGGTCGCGGGACAGCGCATACTGGAATCCGACCTTCCAATATCCTCGTTGACCACAACAATCACATAGCATTTGCAGAGGTCGGTAGCCTACGCACATTCCAACATGGCAAGAAAGCGAGCAAATCGGAGGCATATGACTATGCCGCGCCAGAATCGCAAATATGCCGCGATCTGCCTACTGTGATCACCAGCCCTCCACTGAGCAGCATGGGCGCCTTCTCTAGGATCAGAAAAATGAGCAGTGGTATCAGCTCTTCCTCTTCCAATTCATCAACATCGACCAACAGCAGTACACGCAGTAATAGCTTCACCGCGAACACAACTCCAGCTTCGCCTACCTTTACACATTCAGGCCGCAGCAACAGTCTCACTTCGCTGGCATCCACAATATCCCCTTTCACCATCTCACGTCCATCGGCCGGATTCCGCAACTTCTCACGACACCTCTCATCCCCAATTCCCTCATTCGCACCATCATCGCCAAAACCTCCCCCATCTCCAACCAGCACAATCAAAATCACACCTCGCGTCCTCCCAAAACCAACCTTTCTCGACCCTTCGACCCTCCGAGACCTCCCCACCGCCACCCCCGAAATGTCCGACATCTTCTCCCTCGCCTGCGTCTACCTCGACCTCCTCACCTTCCTGCTCCGCGGCAAAACAACCGACTTCGTCAAATACCGCTCGCAATGCACCAATACCGCTTCCTCGCCAACAACACTCACCAGCTCCAACATCTCAGTCTACAGCACCAGAACCAGTACCAACGGCAGTAGCCCACCACGCACAAGAGCCCACAAGCCCCGCACAGACGCCTCATTTCACGCCCTAGATCCCTCGCGACTCGACGCCTGGCTCTCCCACCTCCGCGCCGAGAGCACGAGAAGACCCGAGCCCGTCTTCCGCTGCGTACCAGAGCTACTGCGCCTTTGCAAGCGCATGATGGCACAAAACGCCACCCTCCGCCCAACAGCCCAGCAAATCCGCGACTGCGTTCAAGTCGCGCTGGAAGGCAACGGTGTAGGGAGGAAACTCTGCTGCGCCGGGCGAGCCTGGGACGACGGCGAGGACGTGCCGGGTTTAGTCATGGGGAGCGCGAAAGACGAGAGACAACGCGTGCGAAGCTGTCTGATGGGCGTTGCTCAAGGGCGACGTGAGAGTGCGGGCTCGCAGGGTGTTTGGGGAGGCGAAATCGAGGCGGAGATGGATGCTGGGCACGGAGCGGACTCTCGTGGGGTTGAGGAGGTGGATTTCGCTGAGGCGCCGGATGTTCCCAGGGAGAGGATACATTCACGCTCGGAGAGCTTTTCGGAGTCCATGAGTGGGAAGGTTAGGGGGTGGAGGAGGGCTTTGGGGAGGGTTAGGTCTGGTTGATGGTTGAGAGGCGGGTGTTCATGGTTAATGAGTCTATACCCCTTGTGTGGCTTGCGAAATATGGTAGTGTGGTTTTCGGCTTATTGGGACGGTCGATTAGTGAAAAAGGGATGGGTTTCGGTACGAGTTGCGTGTGTGTAGAATCTTATGAGAGGACATGAAATGAGGGAATATAGCTTGCAATCAATGCCAGGCTAGGAACATAATTAATGTGATGGCAATACCGTTTCACGACACGATGGTGGCATGACGCCTACATACATGCATATGAAGCCCATCTTGCTTTTCTCTTGATTATTGCATGATGACCCGACGTCGAGACTTTCATGTTCCGGCAGCTGATGAGGGAGTCACATGGATGCTGTAAGAAATGCGATACAACAGATGTTAAGTGTACCAGCACAAGATGTCGAATTAGGCTTCAAGCGACGCCTCGCTCTCTTTCAACATCAGGTTCCTTGAATCCGGGACTTCCCAGCAACTGACCCATTCGCAACGCTTGATCAAGCTCAGAGGCATACCACGACGATCATGACTCCACACCGCCGATACATCGATAACGCTACGCACATCTATGACGATAACGAGATATCAGAGCCCAATAATCTCTACAAAGGTGAAGTTCATTCTTACATCTCATCGAGTATAGATACGTTCCCGCGTCTCACCTGATTTCGTGGTCTTAAGAACGACAATCTTATCCTCCCGACACAGAATTGCATCACGACTCACGAGTGTCGATGAATGCAACGGTATGACCGTGTGAGTCCACGCGGCATCCCTACTAGCTATTCGCAAATAGCCGCTGCATGGCAGCCTATTCCAGCTGCAAGCCTCCATCACACCGCACACAGTTCAGATGCAGTCCGCTTGGCTCAGCTATAGCAGTGTCTATACGGCGCGCCAAAGTGGACGAAATACTACTTCTGGCTGCATATCAGGCAGTCCTACACTTTAGCCACGGAATTAGGCATATAATCACTGCAATCATGTAATACCCCAGTTCCTTGGTCCGGGGGATTGACCGCGTACCATCCGCAAGCCACAAAGCTCGAGATGTCCAGGTCCCGCTGCATATCCTCATCTCACACGGAGTCACAAGTAAAGGAAGTGAATCTAGCCAGCCCTGCTTTCCTTCAACCCCAGCTGGAGCACGACAGCCGGCTTCCGTTAATTAATTCACCCGGCTCGCTTCCGGTCCTGTGGGAAATGAGGAGGAGGAGGAGGATGAGGCTGACTGCAGGATGCGGCTGGATTTCGTCCAATTGGCGCAGAAACGTGGGCAGTGACAGGTAACGTTAGGCGCGTGGCGTTCTATATGTTGCATGGGATGCGACATGACTGTTTGCTCGGCGTGGAGAAAGGGCATCGTGGGGAAACGACTGGAGAGAAACGAGGATGAGGCTTGAGTTGGCATGAATGGCTGTGCGGACTCCGCGGAGAGAGTCAAGCTAGGCTGATCGTTTCTTATTAGCCAGGTATTCTAGACTTCTGGTCGACCTAGAGGTTTAGTGTACTGTGATTACAAGGCGAGCACGAGTTGGCTGTAGGGGCTGGACGAGAAGACATGGTCGAATTTTTCCTCCATCACCGAATTTCATGGGAGTGATGAGGTGCTGTTTCTACCGGCGACGGTTCACAAGTCCGATTGTCCCGAGTTTCTGCCAGCTAGGCGCCCGCGACCCTCTCTTCGCCCTTTGTTCTACAGTAGAGATCCCAGCTAGGCGGGCCTGCTAATTTGATGTCCCGACAACGCTGCGGGTTTCATGAGCGGTCTAGACGCTGCGTGTATAAGTCATGTGCCGGGCGTATTCGCTTGCTGGAGGGAGCACAGCTGCGTCTGGGAGGAGGAACGACTGGGGTGCTCATTCTTGCCGGGTGTTGATGCGGTGAAGGCATGGATGTTCGATGGCATGAGACACGGCAGGGCGATGTACATGTACGGTGTTGTATACAGGATATATGTGTATCGCAGACCCTGCGGCTCATGGGAGTGTGTAACCCGTACCACGCACGCGGCAAGTTACAGGAGGTGTGGCCCTCTGATGCCGATAAACTCTCTGCACAGAATCCTTCCACCGCTTCTTGGGCTCGTCCAATATCGTCGGCAGTGGAGCGGCGGATGTGATGATTGACATGATTTACGCCGCCAGCGAGAGTCCGCCGAGAGTCAAGTCGGACTCGGTTCCAATCAGAAACGGCGTGGCCCATGTTTTCGCTCAAATCTAAGGCGGCTCGCGGATACTGGCCCGGAGGCAAATCACTTTCTCAGGCCAGACGAGGGCGAGCGTGAGCCTACAGACCCACTCGGCGGTTTTCCAGAAACGCTCTACGCAAAACCCTCTTCCTCTTGCTCCTCCACTTTCTTCCGAACGGAACCCAATTTTCTCCATGGCACAACTTCTCCATTCGTTTGTTGCTTGCGAGACTTTGAGGGAACCACCGAGAAAGCGCCTTTGCCCTCTTCACATGTTTGGCTGCTTGTTGCTGTTGCTGCCTGTGCTTCCTCGAAGCTTCCTGGATGTACCGATGTAGTCATGTCGACTATAGCACGGCGAAATACATGTAAGGCGTATGCATACCGCCGCACCGCATGGCACCGGTTACCGGTCAATCTCTCATCTCGCAATCATAATCTGCTACAGTAGTCGCCACGGGCCGGCGTGCTCCGGATGATCTGGCCTGTAGGCCGAGAGACGATCGGGGGCTACTCCTGTTGCAGTATACTTAGTACCGTCCACTGGCAGAGACTCGTGCCGCGCGCGCGCATTTGCTGGCCCAGGCGTCTCTGCTTGACAAGTGCGTGTGACCATGGCTCAGCTACTACCGCAGCTACTCTCCCAGCACGTGTTTGCCAACGTCCCTGCACCCGACGCCACCTACGAGTCTTTATTGACGCGCGCGCTATCAAGCCCAGCAAGCTTACCACTGGCAATTATTATGCGCTTGCGCCCATGCCTAGCGCCGCCGACCTGGTCAGCAGCCTCTAGCTAGCACCCGTTCCAGGCAAGGTAGGAGGAGTAAGTTAGCAGCAGCAGCAGCAGCAGCAGCAGCAGCAGAGCAGTAACGGTTAGCTGTAGCAGTGGAGGAGGTAGCAACAGATAGATAGCTGCCCACGAGCCTATGTATGTACTAGGCCGCCTACCTAGCCATCTCGCCCGTTTCCTCGTCTGTTTTCTCGCTTCAACCTCGCTTCCACCGCTACTATCCTTGTGACGCGTACCGGCTAGAAACCCTTCCAGCAGGCAATCTAGGTTCTGCGAGCCGGGGCGAAACGATCGGTCGAGGGAAGGACCCTTTGATCCACGCCACACCCGGTCGGCGCGCCAAGGTCGTCCAGCGCCTTGTTCGGGCGTACCTCGCCCTCGACACCTCGTGGTATAGATATAGAGGCTCTGCCCTCGGTCTGATCGAGGATGGACCGAAGAGAAGGCGCCGCTGTTGCTGCTGCCACGCTTGCCAGCACCCACTCCACCGGAGACGACGCCGAGCAGGCCATGCCATCTGCCGTTCCTGTCCAAATGGCCGGCTCACTACCCCATGGGTCTCCATTCGTCTTGAAGACTGAAGACGTGGAGAGCCTTGCACAAAGCGGTGGCTTCACCATCCTGCGGGACCACCTTGCAGAACACTATCTCTATGAGTAAGCCAAGTCTTCTATCATTTATCAACTTCAATCCAAGTCTCTAACAGCTTTATCCAGCTTCTGCGAACACCACAATGATCCCTCAGTAACATCACAATACATCCTAAACCGCGACATCATCCACGCCCTCCTCGTCCCCATCATCGAGCTCTTCGACAAAGCCGCCTCAACAGCCTACCACTTCACTCGTTCAGAAAACCCCGCCGACCACGAATTCGCCTACACAGCATCCGCCAGGGCCGCCTTCCTCTGGCTACAATGCTTCCTCGACCGCGAGCGTGACTGGTCATATACACGCGGATGCCCAGGCTGCGTGGTCGACCACTCTCTGGACTCGGAATTCACCATTCGCCTCCTCTACGCCGCCTGCCTGCTCAGCGACGTCCACTACCCTTTCACCCTCGACGGCCCAACCCTCCCCAGCTTCATTTTCTTCCTCGACAGCCTCCGCTCAGCTCTCGCCTCCGACCCTCTCTGGGGCGAAGACTACTTCGAACTTGTCGCTCTTAAAGCCGCCACGACCCGCAACGGAATCGAAGAGCTCATCCACCAATGCCTCGAGCTGGACGCCATCCTCTCCGCTCCCACCACGCCTGCCAACGACGAGTCTCTGAGCGTCGTTTCCTCTCCCGGAATCTCTCCTGTTCTGGCTCCCATGGGCGGCACCCCTGGAATGAAAGTCAAGCGCAGCAAAATGGCCAAGCAGCAAATGCGCCTCAAGCTTGAGGAGGAGAAGTGGGTTGAGCAGATGCTGCAGTGCATGGACTCGTTGCAAATGGTCAGTTTGGAGGCTGCGCGTGTTGTTACGGGCGGGCCTGCCCTTGCGACTTTGGAGGCTGTTAATAAGGGAGGGTCGGTTGTGGCTGTCAGTGAGGTCGTGCCGGTTGATTGAGCGAGGAAGTGGTCGGTCCAAGGAGGCCAATTCCCAATCATTGCAACAACCTGCCCATAGGAGGCGCAGATGCACCCGCGATTGTGGTCGCTTGCGAATCAGTACCAAGCCCTGCGTCTGGTGCCAAATGTGTCGCGTCTCTATGCGAAAGCGTGATCTTCTTGGTATGCTGTGCCTGTTGGCGCCAGCATCGAGGAAACGGAGATACTACCCTGGAGCATGGCGTCTCCCAGCGAGAGCGTGCTTTTCTCGGTGCTGGTACCATCAGGTATGGCATACCAAGGAAGCAGAGATACAATATCTCAGATTCCACACTCCTAAATCCACCCGCCGGTGCGCCAGTGGAGGATCTCGGAAAGAAGAGAAAAGAAGAAGGACGAAGGAAGTGCTACGGAACGAGTTGTCAGGCGGAAGCAAGCCCCACTTGAGTCGGATAGATAGAACGTTCTTGATGGGCTCTGTTGTTGGCATTAGAAGAGGATTGCCGCAGCAAGAAAAGAGCAGAGATTTCGCTCTATCACGATTAAGATACCTGATACGTCTTTTATATGCAGTAATGAACTACAGTTATTCTCTCGATTAATTGCCGTTTTTTTCTCTACTCTGATATCATTTTATACCTTCCATTTCACTGATCGCCCATAATAACATCAGAAACATAAGACAACAGGCTGCGGAAACGAGTCAAAACCGCCAATCTAGCAAAGCAAAGGCCAACAACGCAAATCCCGGCACACATCCATCCAAGTAGGAAGCTTCACACTCCCATCAGCCACATCTCGACATTTCCACAACTCAACCAGAACCCTCATCGACAGACCATACCCTTTCCATCCTGACTTGGACTGCGCTTTCTGCAGCCACTCTCGTATAGCTTGTCGTTGTTCGCGAGACATTGCTTCGGCACCCGCGATGAAAGCAGGCCACGCGGTTCCAGGTCCCGGGAGCCCATGGTCGTGTAAGGCCTGGTCAAAGGCGTGGAGAGAGTCGATCACTTGGTTCACGCTTTCTTGCAACATGAGCGGTTGAATGCCTCTGATACGACGGTAGAAAAATACCACCAGCGCGCCGCTGAGCGCTCGCACCATGTGTGTATGTGGCGTCGCGTCGTGTTGGTTTCCTGTCGATTGAAATCGAGATCTGAAGGCGCAGACGGCATTTTCGAGATTGGAGGCTTTGGGCTGCACCATGGCGAAAGTCTCAGCGTCTTGTTTGTTGGCGCCTGGATCTAGTCTGTCCAAGGCGTTGGCGAGTCGGGTGGTTTGTGATACGAGCCGAAGCCAGGTCTCTGGAACACCGTATATTTGCATGCACATACCATCACGCTCAACGAAGGGACTTGTCAAGTGGAGATCGAGTTGCCCTTCAGAAGTAGCTTGAGGTGTACAGTGAGCTGGGGCAGGCTGCACTTGTAAGGGTTCCAGGTAGAGGAAGCTATCCAAGGTCATGTCGTGGCTAATGTCGTGGACATGGCTTGATTTCGAGATGTAGGTTTCTTGTCCAGGGTTGACAAAGGTCTGGGGCGCTGGGAAGGCAGGTAGGTCTGCAGCTTGGTTTAATTCATGTAAAACATTCGTGCTTTCGGAGATGATACGCATCCAAGCGTAGACATTATGAAGTAATCGGGCTCTTCGAGAGATGACGGGTTTGACTAGACCGCGGTATCGTATCAGTCGTTCCATTTGAATCAGGTACTTTCGTCCATCCTCGTGGTTGCCAGAGAGAAGCTATTGACGCGGTTAGACATCAGCTAAGAAACGAGTATTCACAAAAACTTACAGCGGTTGCAAGTATGGCCCCGATGGCCATAAGCTGATCTTTGTATTTGGCCTTTTGCGGAAGCGTACATTCCTTCTCCAGACTAAGTCTCAGGTGCTGTTTTGCAGCATTGTAGGTGAATTGTGACAAATTTTTCCAATCCTGAACATCCTCGGGACTGAGCGATAAATGGAGGGCCGAAGCTGAGATGACCGCATAAAAGTTCGCAAGATTGGCATGCTTGATGTCGCATCTATCGACGGCGAGAGTTGTCAGTTCGCTGAGGGTAAATACGGCCGAAGGGAAATTGAGAATTCTCCAAGCAGATTTCTTGTTGACAGGCAAAGAGCCCATTTGCGAAATAACCACCTCGTTGTAGTGTTTCAGCAACAGTGGTGCTTGACCTACTAGGTCAAGCTGAGGCCACAAAGAGCTCTCTGATTCCGCATCAGTTGTGCACACTTCCCTGTTTTGCTGGAGAGATTGTGGTTCCTCTAGACGGCTGTTTTGGGGCACAGAATGTTGCTTGTCTTGTGCATGGTCGTCGTCGGCCATGTTCTGAACATTCATATCTTGTTTCGGCATGTCAAAATCCCATTGGAACAGATCGCCCCATTGCACCGAATCAAGAGAGCTGGTCAACAGGTCATCGAAGCTGTCAGGCCAATCGGTACCTATACTGGAACTGTCAACATGCCCCAGGTCTTGGGTGTCAAGACGTGAAGGGGATGCTGGACAATGCTTTGCAACACCTTGGACGTTGCCAATAAAATCCGTACTTGTAAACGACGTCGGAGGCTCGAGGATGGCTGCCTGGTCAGCGTAGCTCGCAGATGCACCCGCATCGAAGACGCGAAACGGCCCGACGGCATGGTTTGCAGGAATACGGTCTGAGGGATCGAAGGAGCCATCTATTTCATCTAGAGCCTCTGACACGGTACGAGGGATCTCCCGCAACAGAGTATTGCTCATTGATATCCTGGAATTCTCTGTAGAGACATATCAACACCTGGGAGCGAATCGGGGACGCAGTTAGGAGTTCGAAGTACGCACCAGTGTACAAATGTCGTTTTGTGTACGAAGCGTCCGACTTCTCTGTCGGTATTTCATCCTGATCAAAGGCATCAGGGCCGGTTGAGACCAACCAACGTATTGATGGTGCGAAGTCGCAAGTGAGGCCTGATCTCCGACATCGATCACATGTCGGTGCTTGCTTGTCGCATTTTAGGTGGCGTCTTCGACAAGAGCCGCAGCCGCCAAAAGAGTGAGGGCGTTTCGGCCGCTTTGGTGGCATCTGCAACTCGAGCCATGAGGAGATCGTAGCATTATCGATGTTTGATCAGTACGCGATGTTGGCTTTAATGGTTGGCGAGGTGCTATCGGCTGTGACGTTCTGTCGTCGAAACATTCCTGTTTCGTCTGGGAGGTTCAACATCGATGCCTGAGGCCACTAGTCCACGGAACCACCTTCTCTCTTCCTTATCATCGTTCGTGATAGGCTAATTTACTTTGTGTGGAGATAACTTTTGAGGCTTGATAAGTGAGAGATACATATTTGCATGAGTCTATGGAATCGTTATCTAGACCAAATTTCTGGAACTCACAAAGATGGCACCAGAGATAAAAAAAAACATAGGAAACAAGCACAATGATCTGAGATTGAAAGAAAAAAGCATGGTCACGTTATATACAAGCTAAGATCCCTCCTGCTACTGATTTCATACTGATCGCTCGTTTCCGTAGCATGAATATCACGAGTAAAGCTTGGTGATTCTGCGGTTGTTCCATTCCCAGGCGGTAACATCGTCATATTGGCAAGGTGTGGCGGGAGTGATAAACTCCTTCAGAGGCAACAATGAAGCCGCACGATTGGGCTTTGCAAAGTATGCAACAGAGTATCGCTCTGGAATCTCAATGCTGTCGCCAGCCTTGATCGCTGGAGGGTAGGTGACACGATGACAAGCCGCCTTAAAAGTGTCGTTTGTCAAACGTTGCAGCGAGTCACCGATGTTGAGGATGATGTCAGTCTTTGATGATGACTCGATACCTCTGAAAGTACCCAAATCTTCTTGATCTTCGACTTGGAGGCCGCCGACAGAGTCCTGGAAGAGCATGGTAATGGTGCCAAAATCGGTGTGCTCAGCAATGCGAGTGGCACTACCGTCGGCGAGGTCTGAGGCTGGGATGGCCGGGTAGTGCAGGAGGCGGAACTCATTTTCGGCACGGTTGTGAAGTGACCTCATATGCTCTTCGTTTACGCCAAGAGCGATGGCGAGAGCTGAAAGGAGCTCCAACTCAGTCTTGAAAGCCTTCTCGTAGAAGGATTCCATGAAGCTTCGGAAGCCTGGAAGAGACTCTTCAGGAACCCAGATGTTGTCGACAAGATCGTCTGTTGCAGAGCCCAGATCGACGGTTTCCTGCAAATATTAGTATACGCAGAGTTTCATGCTTTCCGTGGGCACGCTTACCTTGATGTCGCGGGTCTTGTTGGGGCCCTTGCCCTTCTCGTACCCGCTGATGTTTGCAACATTCTCCTGGCCAACGTAGCTGTACCCGCGGTTGGGGTTGGCTTGGGGTGGATGTTTGGCCTTCATCTTCTCCTCTAGAGGCAGCTCGAAGAACTTTTTCGTCTGTATCAATATTAGCACGGAGGCCGAGAACATCGAGTTGTCGCATGAATGCTTACCATGTCGAACAGCTTATGAACTTCCTCGTCGGCGATACTGTGGTTGGTGATCTTGACGCAGCCACGCATCTTGAGAAGGCGAAGTAATTCATTGCAGAAGTGCTTCTTCTGTTCTTCCGTGCCAAAGAAGAGAGACATGTCGAGCGTGTAACCTTGTGAAGCCATGTTGACGAGGTCTGGATAAGAATACCTAGTTTCAGTATTGAAGGCGTCGTCGTGAGAATTGAAGATTGAAGTCTTTTGTCGGATGCTTTGTGTTGTTGCGGATGATACTCTCCTTCTCTCGAGGGCATGTGAGGATCTTTATAACCTTGAGCCATCGGGCTCTCCTACTCCCACGTAAGGCCGTCATGCTTGAGTGATCGCGATGCCGTGATAACAATCACGGAGTCTCTTACTCTCGGGAGTTGATGATAGATACGAGAAGCGTAGATGGTCGAGAACCCGAGGTCGGACTCTCCTGCTTGTCTTTTAAACAGGGAGGTGAGTCCGAGCTGGGGCTGGGGTTGCGGGGCAGTGGTGGGGAAACCCGGAACGCAAACATCGCGGAATACCAGTAATCACCAACAAGGATGCGTTCTCGTTCATGAAGGTGCTCACATTATCGATGCGGCGATATATGCATGCCATCCACCATGCTGACCAGATTCAATCATTTGAGAGATGCCAGGAGCTGGTATGAATAGCAGATCGTCAGTTAAACAATTGGAACGACCAAGTATCGCTTTGGGTTTCGATGGGAATGGATGCCAGAATGGTCTCGACGGGAGGATCGATTGTCTGGCGCCTGAAATGCAACGTCATCACCTTGGAAAAGGCACGATTAGTGAATGTTACACGGCTTCGTTGATTTGGCCTCCGGTTGCATCCGTGACGAGGACTTTGAAGCTCTGGCCGAACTTGGCGACATTAGCATCGCCATCGACGGACGTTTCGTGCTTTAGATAGTCATGGACCATGTTGAGGATTCGAAAGTCCCTGTGTCATTCCGCTTTGATGTTGTCGGGGATGTCACTTGAATCGGATGCCGGATTATCTGGCTTCTATAAGAAAGCTCCATCTTCATCGAGAGTAGAAGTGGTAGAGTTTTTAGTCGAGGCCGAAACTGCTGCAGGCAAAGATGCAGAAGGGGTCGAGGCATCCTTGGCTTTGCATTTGATGTGGATGATGAGGGGAAGCCTAAAGACTGAACCACTTCAGAGGTTGTATCGGTGGATATAACAGCCGAGTTAAGAGTTGTATCTAACATTTATAGTTTGAGGAGTGGCGAGCTGAAGAGAATGACATAGCGCGTATCGCATCGCCTGTCATGCCATCATCAGACGCCCTTGCTATGATGGTGTCGTAGTTGCGAGATATTACAAATTTTGCCAGGGTCGCGAGGCCAGCCACCAAGCTGTCTCTGACACTATGTCTTGTAAGTTGCAGCGCACCTAGCTCTCGTACCACCGGTCAAGGTCATCCTGCCTCACCTCCCAAGCCCAATGCAAACACGTCTGGCTCACGACCGGACTGATCCCGGGTCTCTCCTCGTCCTCGTCATCCTCTTCATCTTCCACAGTCCTAATGCCCGCGCGAGAATACTGCTTCAACAAAGTCCTCTTCCACCTTCCCGTCTCGCCCACACACTTCCTCCACCGACTGACCTGCCTCTCATCGTCGTCACACCTCCGACCCTGAAAGAAGCGACAATACCACTGAAACCACCCTCTCACATCATGCTCATGACTGATCCAACCAGCAGCTTCCCACTCCTCAATCGTCTGCCCGCACGCTCTGTGGAACTTGTTGATATCCGCATCGTATTCCGGATTCGTCAGGTACTTTTCCACATTCAACCCACTGATCCAATTCTCCGGTAACTCTTTCCAATCACCCTCTACTACAATCCCCAATTTACGCGATTGCAATGGTCGAAAATATGACCCACCGAACACACCTTCCCTCAGCATTTCTTCCGGGCTCTTATTCGGTGTGAAACTCTCCCAATCCTCGAAATGAAACACAGCATTCGGCCCACGCGTGGGCTCAGGCGCAACAGGCTCCCAACTCGACCAACCACTCTGTATATCGCTGACATCCTTAACCGGCACCAAAGGCTCAGTCTCCTCTTTAATAATCGATCCCATTTTCTTCTCTCTCTTCACAGTCGCAGAGCGCGGAAGCGATATGGGTTTAATGTCTGGTGCATCGGCATAGTTTGGTTTTGAAGGAGCGCTTGCTAATCGTGCTGAGGTCCGAGATGGTGCGGTGTCTTGCTGTAAGCGACGCTTTTTTGCAGGTGGCTGGGAGCCAGTCGGGCGTTTTTGGCGGGTTTCTCGTTGTGGTCCTAGGGGTTTGATGTCGAGTTCGGCGAGGAGGGCTTGGTTTTTGGCGATTTTGGCGGCACGTTGGGTTTCGTAGTCGTTCATTTTGTTGGGTTGATGAAGGGAGAGGTGCACCCAGTGAAGTTAGGAGTGTGGTGCTGCTGTTCTGAGGGACTCAGGACAAATTGAACTCTTAGTACAACATGCGATTGGGTCAATATATTGGTGGAAACCGCGATTAGAGAGCAGACGCGACGTGATGCGTGGATTGTGTTTTTGATTTGGGTGTTCGATCATCAATGACGTCGCTCACATCGGCTTTAGTGATCGACAGGGACCACCACGGATCTCGCGACTCCTTCACCATCTCAGATCTCACTTTCATCTCCAATCTCATTTCTCTCAGCTCATATGTGTTAATATTTAAAAGAAACTACCAAATTTACATTCTTGCTTGTTGATGTGCACACGACATGTGCACTCTAACAGAGCAATAAATAGTCCGCCTTCCCCTCTCGCATCACATGCTCGTACCATCGACTTCCGTATACGCATCAACTTTGCCGTTGAGATACTCGGTCTTGACACCTGTTCTCTCCGCGGCAACTGACACTGTCGCTGCGAACTGTGGTATACTAAAGCTGCATACTTAAAGATACCATGTTTGAGATACCAGAACTTACGCACTTCTGCGTGGTCGTTGCCTTGCTGGTGTCCTGTGATTTCGAGAAGGTACCCTTCTCTAAGGCAAGTACCTTCTAATGTCCTGCTCTGATTTGGTTTATTAGTATGCAGCACGAGCCGGGTCTCCATCCCGCAACAACATCACATCACCATAGCCTTATCATTATAATTCCATCAAAGAGTTCCGATCGCGAGCGGCCTTTCCACCTCACAATCGTTCCTAGCGACACCTCAGCATTTCCACCATTACAATGGGCAACCAAAAGAAGAAGAAAGCGCTCAGGAGGAATGACCGGCTCTGCTCCACGACACAGGACGAAGATAACAACCTCGTACCACGCAGCCCAGGCCTGATTCTCCTTGCAACTGCCGCAGAAGCACAAGACAAACAACGAAGCCTTTTCTCTTCACTAGACTCGATGGATTCTTCCCAGAATATCGATGGCACCAAGCAGAGGCATCCACTCCCCCCAGCCGAAACCGCCAGGCTCAACGACCTCCTTATGAGGCAAGTAGATCATCTCAAAAGGAAAAGCGATAACCTTGAGCAAATTATCGCACTTCAAAACCAGCGCCCAGGATGCCCAGTCGATCGAGCGAGCGAACAGGCTCCAGAACGCCGCCCAACCGCATACAAGCATTTAGCAGGGTCGCGGGTCACTTTTGGAGAATTCGCTATCACTCTGCCGACTCGCGCATCCTCCAACCCACCCTCACACGTGCCAATCACATCTCAAACGAGCTCATGCTCCAGTGAAGAGCCAGACTATACGCCGGACAGCGCAGTCACCGAGCCCCTACCTTCAGAACCTGATCCTCTGCCGTCATACAACGCCGAGAAAATCCTGGAAGAGCATGGTCCACGAACCTTTCCGATGCACTGCGTCAGAAAAGAAGCAGACGGCCCGATGACTTTCCGCTCCCTAGACGGCTCCCTGGAAGTTGACATTGAATTACGAGTCTCGAGTCTGCGTCGACTTGCTTTCCAAAAGCTGTCCGGTGACGAGAGGTGCACGCCTAGCAAAGAGCACGATCCGCAGGCACATTGGCACCTAGATGTGTCATTGGAGCCTCGCCTAAGGCCGCCAGAGGGTGTTGATCGCTTGCCCTCAATTTATATGTAGACGGACAAAGGGATGCTAAAGTGGTGCACTGTTTCCGGTACACCTCATGGTTTTTGAGCATTGGTATTACGGAAGGTTGTAATGTACATAGACCCAGCGCCCTTGAGATTGAATGAATAATTTGGACGCTGACGACAATGGCTGGGCAGGAGATTCATTTGACACCTCATGGACTGGGATGTTTCTCACGGCTCGCGTATTTTTCCATTAGCATTCTAATTCAGAAGGTATTATATGGACAGTCACTTCTTCTGATCCTCCTTGATCATCTTCGCAGCCTTCTCCGCAATCCCGTACAAAGAAGAACTCAGATGAGCCGAGAGCTGGATGGGCAGCACACTCGCGTCCACGGCTCGGACGTTCTCAATACCGTACACCTTCAACCTGCTGTCGACGACTCCGCCCAACTCCTCCTTCATCATGCCCAACGTAGCGATGTAGTGCCACACTGAGGTGAAAGTAGCCCTGACCCACTCTTCCCAAATCTTATCAGAAGCCTTCTGAGGTACGGTATCGAGGCCAGGGAAGAGTTCCTTGTCAACATAGCAAGAAAGAGGGTCCGTCTGGAAGACTTCACGAGACTGCTTTGCGGCTGCTATCTGCACGTCGAGATCAAACTGGTGGCCGAAGTAAGAGGGCTCGATTAGTGGGTGACTCCACGAGGAGTTCGAGGTGATGTGCACGTATCCTCTGGATAGCACGATGAGGTTCCACAAGTCAATGCCTACTTGTCCGGTGGCTGGCGAGGTTACGAAGAAGATCTCTGCTGCGCCGGCGTTGTCTTTCCAGAGGTTGTGGACTTGGGCTTCGAGGATTTGGTGGGTTGCGGTGGCGTTGGCGACGATGCCTTCGCTCTCGAGCCTTTGCGCGTACTGACCGAGGCCAGACAGGATTCGCTTGTACATGGCAGCGCTGTCGTTCTTGAAGAGATGTTCGACGTGGGGAAAGGAGATCGCGTTTGGTGGACCCGATCCATCGAAGTCGGTCGAAATTGGGTTGAACCAGAGCGTGTTCTTGGTCTGCTCTTGCATGTTCTTGCCGACATTGGGAGAAGCCTTTTTCAGCGGCACACCAGCAGCAGCCAGGATCTCCGGATCACCAACACCGGACAGCTCAAGGATCTGAGGACTCTGGAGGGATCCTGCAGCAAGCAGGACTTCGCGCTTCGTCGAGACCGAGTGCACTTTGCAGTCTGGGCAAGCTTGGAAGCTGACGCCTTCGGCGACCATATCTTTGCCCTTGTGCCAATCGATGGAGATGACTCGGTGGCCAGTCAGGATACGGAAGTTGCCACGCTCTTTGACCTGTTGCTCGGCATAGACTGTGAAAGGAGAAGATCGATTCTGGTCATGGTGTGGCTCAAGCATGTTAGGGATGATGGTAGCGCCATTCGTAACACCGGCTGCGAAATCGGCGACCTTCTTCATGCCATTCCAAACCTTCAGAGATGCCTCGATGGCTGACAGCTGGATTCCACCAAACATGTTTGCTGGGAAAGAGACGTGGACCAGTCCGTGGTTTGTGCCATGCATTTCGCTGTCAAACTCGGCCCCTTTGGCGATATGGTCATCGGTAGGCTCGTGGAAATTCTCGATGTCGAGCATGATTTCGTTGAGAGAGTCGAAGGACCAAGAGTCATCGCCGGTCAAGGTGGGGAGCAGGTCGTACTGGGTTTTGTCGCCTTTGGTCCAGCTGGCGCCATTGATGCTTCCACTGCCGCCGAGAGTTTTTCCAGCTACGAGCAACAGGCCGGTGTTGTTTTGTTCCTTGACCGGAGTTGATGTGAGATTGTAGTCTAAGTCTGAAGCGAATGCTTCGCCGTACGTTCTTACGTCGTTCACTCGAGGGTCTTCGTGGTCGTCGTTTCCGTTCTCGATGACCAGCACTGAAACGTCAGGATCCTCTGAGAGGCGATTCGCGACGACCAAGCCGGTGAGACCGCCACCACAGACGATGTAGTCGAATGACTTGCCGGTGACTGTCTCTGGACTGGTGACGACGCCGTGATGACTGTTGCGTTGTTTGGGTTGAGGGAAGGCTGTTGATGATACAGCCATCAATGTGGGTAAGAGGGTGAAGGAGTGTTTCATGATTGCGAGTTGCGAAGAGCCGTGTCGATGAGGTATCGAAAAATTAATCGTTGTATCCTCTCCCTTATAAAGTACTCCTTCCTTCGTTCTTGATGCAAGATGAACGGTGAACAACGCATTGATCCACTGTCTGCAATGCCAACCCAACTATCAACTTGGCTGATAGTATGCTATGGAGTAGTATACGTGTGCGTTGCTACCAGCAGTCGCCGGCGGCGAACAAGTCAACGAGCTACCAACGGCATCGTTGTGGTCCGTATCGCCACGTTTGCTAAAGACGAATCTTCAATGGCTGCCGCAGGACGTAAGCCGCATTGTACGGAGTCTGCTACTGATAAGTAGCTTGGCGCGGCCTATGGTAATCGACATCTTGGTCAACGCGGTTGTTTTGCGGTCGCTTTTGATCTTGCCTTTCTCAAGAGTATGTAAGGTTTTGTTCGAAGCTTGGCAGTACTGTAGCGGTGGCTGTGGTGGTATCACGCAGATAAAACAATGGTGTGGTCTGACTGACTTGCTCCATTGCTTCACTTGTAGGCCTCAAGGCTCAATGAGACTAACCTGGATTTTAATTAAGCACGCATCTTACACAGCCGAAGTCTTTTAATTAACGCTGACCTATTTCCTGGAAATCTTGTCGGCTCCTTCGATCGTAGGATCTACATCCAAGCTTTCGCCAAGTTCACTACGCAGTCTTCTCGGTCTTGTTATAGAACCCTATGACACCGAATTCATGATGACGATTTGCTCTCAACAACGCGATTTTTTTGTTGGGCTGTGTACGTGGACTGGCGGTCGAATTGTCATTGACTTTACTGATGCGATATGATACGATCCAATGGCGACACTCGGCAATGACCACACCTTTGCTCGAGGGAGCTTGGATCAAGCGTTCGATCTTCACCGTTTCAAATGATTTCGGCGCTTTGAACCAATATGGGAGTTTTTGGAGCATTAAATTATGCAAAAAACATCCACGTCAAGTATAAATCACGATCTGATCGAATACACAGATTGATCGCTCGATAAATTGTATTCATTATTCTCGCTCACATGTTTGACAGTGCAAGATGGAACAATGCTGCGTGCGTGCATTGCATATGCAGCCAAATGCTAGCGTCCCCAATTTTCAACCAATAATGGCTCGCAAATCACAGATGCAGACTCCCTTTCACTTGGAATCAGAACGGTCCCCATTGATTGGCTCGTCTATATCGGAAGCTAACGGATGTCCTCTTCTTGTCAACATAATCATAAGTAATTACTACTTTGGGCGACCATCAACCGCCTTGAGATTAACCAGATGCCTCAACCTGTTATTGCATTACTTTAAGATCTTTAGTGCTCCGAAACTCCCACCAAGCATAGCCTCCCTTTTATATACAATAGCTGTGATCTGCTATCTAGCACTTTTGCTTTGGGGAATCAAAGATCGCACATGGCTCGCTTGTTTGACGTTCGACGCTCGACGTCCAAGGTCCGGGGATAGCGCGAATTTGACGGCTTCGTCCTAATAACACCATCTTGTATTGCATCATTGGGCATCTACTTTACCCTCATATTGTGCGTATCGCAACGGTGATATTGCACAGTACTCGGCCGATACGACTGGCAAAATGCTCACAGTAAAACGCCCAACGCCAACCACGGTGCTCTACACGGTCTCGACGCGCTCCCCTCCAACAACACTCGCCGCCCATCTGCGCAACTACACCCTCCTCCTCATCCGTCTGTCTGCGGGCATTCTGACTCTTCTTGCTCTCCTCGTCGAATATCAGCATCTCTCCGCCGAGACCTTCTACTCCGTCCCTGTCCACCTCCAAATCAGCTTTCCCGGCCAGAGCTACGCCGGCACTTTCTCGCCTGCCGTTCGCATCTGCACATACGCTCTTGTCATCTGGCTTGTTCTCAGGAGGGGCTATTCTTCCGAATCTCTGCTCGTGATCCGAGGATTGGGAGTGCAGACTGCTACAGCGGGGAGCAGTCTTCTCTGGGGAGGAAGTACGCGATTCATTCCTGCGAGCGCAGTGCAGGATATTTTCATCCATGAAGCTTTCAGGGGGTTTGAGGTGAGGTTCTATCTATGCATTGTGGTAGAGGGTGAGGAGGGTTCTGTGGTTGTTTTCCCGGTAAGTCTTGTTCGGACCACGTGGCAAATCTTTCGGCATCTTCGAGACTTGACTGACAATGCGATTTACAGAGCACGCTGCCTCGGAGAGAAATTCTGGAACAGGTGTGGAGAGGAGCAAGGGCTTGCTTGTACGAGCCGAAAACATGAGGGAGCATTGTCATTCAATCGTCTCGGATCTATCGTCTAATCTACTCATCCGCTCCTGTATCTTCTGCAACTGGCCGAGGGTAGACCAAGCCCTTACGAGCCGCATACCGCGCATTCACAACATCCGGTTCTTCCATGCGCTCACGCTGCAGCACTGGGATGTACTTGCCTATCGTACGCGGCAGCTCGCTACCATCGTAGAGGCGATCACTCTTCACTGAGGGCTCAGACGCCGCAAGGTCAATAGCCTTCCCTTGCTGACCAACCACATTCATGAGGCTGCCTGCCAGGATCTCGTCCATCTTGCGTCTGCGCCAAAGCGTCCAGAGATCCTCCATGATGCCACCACGGCCGTACTTACCGTCTTCTACACCGACTGTGTTGCGCTTAGACTTGTCCTGACCACCACGACCATCGCCAACGAAAATCCAGTTGAGACCGTCTTCGTAACCAGTCTGGGCTCCCTCGGCATCGTGGTCTGCCTGGCCCAGCTTTTCGGGATCTGGGAAAACACAATCCCACAGCACAAGCGGCGCATCACTGGCCATCTCGTACATTGGCCGCGACGGGTTCTCTTCCACGTCAAGCAGTCGGTCTACAATGGAGGGGTCTTCATACCCTTGCCCAACCAGGAAAAGTACTGCGATCAGGTGGCGCACTTGATGCCAAAGGAAAGCGGAGCCACGTACCTCGAACCAGTACAACTGCGGGCCGTGTGTCGCAACACCGCGCTCCTCTTCACCCTGTCCTGACACTCCCTTGACTTGCCCGGTCTGACTGGCAAGGTTGGCAGGGTCCTCGTTGGGACCCACTGCGTGGATTCCTGCGTGGAAGATGCGGCGCTGGAAGTTGGTGATTTGCTTGCTTGCGTCGACTTTGCAGAAGTTGCGGAAGTCGTGCAAACCCTCGTATTTCTTCGCAGCTTCTTGCATGGCAGCAATATTCAGCCATCCGTCACCTGGCGCTGAGCTGTTGCTGCCGGGAAGAGGAGTGAAGGCGGGATTTGTGAAGAAATATCGGTAGCGGCGTTCTTTGCAGTTGAAGCGTGCAGAGAAATCATCCGGGGGGTTGGGACACCATGCGAGGATGCGAATGTCCGGTGGAAGCACCTTATTCAAGAGATGCATGTAGGGCAGCTCATCTTGCACGGGATCAAACTCAGGCTCCGGCTCTGATTCCTGTGCCTCAGCAGTCTCGCCTTCAGTAGCAGCAACAGCGCCACCCGTAGCATCAGTCATAGCAGTATCCCCATCCACCTTCCCTGCCTCTTTCGCCTTCTTGGGCTTCGGCTTCACTCCCCTAGCACTTCTTACCCGCACACCGATGACCTGCCCAAAAGCGCTGACTCCGCGATCCGTCCTTCCACATTTACTGTAGTCCACGCCATCCCAGCAAACCTCCTCCTCCCGACCCTCCTTGAAATTCGGGAAGATCAGTTTCGTCTTGCGCAGAGCTTTCCACAATTCCTCTTCGATCGTCGGCAGAGGAGTCTTGTTGTTCGTGTGGTGCTCGAAGCCATTGTATGCGCCGCCCAGGTATGCGAAACGGAGCGCGATCAAGCGCGTGTTGTAGCGAGAAGCATCGAATGGTTTGGGCGCTTTTCTGGGCTTTTTGAAGGGTGGTGGTCGCGTGGGGTCGGCTGTGGATGTGGAGGTAGTGTTGTTGGGTCGGTGTAGTTGCGACTCGAGTTTGTGGATGTGGTTTATCAAGTCGGTGGTTGACCAGGTCGTGTAGTCGGGTTGGGGCATGTTGAGTTTCTGCAAGGCGCGGCGGTGG
This sequence comes from Cladosporium sp. MBC 237, assembly GCA_030772445.1. Taxonomy (NCBI): domain Eukaryota; kingdom Fungi; phylum Ascomycota; class Dothideomycetes; order Cladosporiales; family Cladosporiaceae; genus Cladosporium; species Cladosporium sp. MBC 237. Next base: position 306,553 of record JAPHCH010000002.1, on the reverse strand, counting down.
GAGGCTAGGGAGTATTTCCCTCGAATCGTTGGGAGGGTCAGTAGGTGAGGTGAGAATCTATTTGGTGATTTTGTTGCGAGATTTAGAAGAGGCGCTGGCCTCATTGCGTGTTTGAAACGATACTTTCGACCATAATTTTTGTACCTGGGTAAGGTAGACTTTCTCGACTTTCCTGGCGATTTTGACGTAGCCTCGTAGCGTCTGCCCAACTCGCCGAGACTTTGCCGGGGAGAGGCAATGCTCGGAGGTCGTAAACAGACGTGCGTATCACGTCTCTGGATACGTAAACTTAACATCAACATTATGAGCACATTAAATAACCGAGTTCCCATCTTGAGGCAGGCGTAATATGAAACCTTGGGAACATGTTCGTGGCCATTCTCTACGAATCAGCGCACAAATAAGGCAAACGCGGGACCACTGAAGGGCCGCAGCCTTTGCCTAGAAGCCTTTTTGTAGGTTCTTCTCAACCTGATCATTTCTCACAGCAATAGACTGGACCATTTGGCCCTTTTACCATCCCTGGCAGGATCAACGGTCCAGTGCCACACGTCAAAGGCTCATTCACTGCTATGGGTTCGCCCGCACTGCCGCCTGAGGGGGTTTCGTCAAGGGGCTGCACAACGATTCAACGCTTCGTGGTCCTCAGGGTGGTTTGATCAAATAATGTCTATCAACGGTTGAATAGACAGCTAATGTAGTGTGGTAAGTCCTGCTTAAACAGCCTTGCTTATACAGCCTTCATCGCGCGACAATAACTGGGCTGTGCTCTTTCCCTGGCGCCTTGCATGGTCCCCTGGTGGTAATGCTCTCCCGATCGGTAACATGGAGGTCAATCTTGCACAAAAGCATGTCTTCAAGTGAAGTGGCTGTGACAGCGTCATAAGCTGCATATGCAGGCTTGCTTGAAAGCTGAAGATTGGTGCGAGCACACACTTTAGGACTCGCCTCAGGACTCACGGCTGCGAAAGAAGAGCTTTGCACAGCCTTGCCTGGTTTCCCTCATCTGAGCGTCAAGCCCCATTACGTTTTCTTTTCGGCTCTACCTGCTTTCACTTCCCTTTGTCGATGCTAATGCCTCCAATTTTCTCTTGAACTCGACCTCCAAATGCGCACAGCGAGCTCAGAGCAACAGTTCGGTCTTACCTCTCGAGAAAAACGATCCATGTGCGCGCACTGACTGTGGTGATACATCGGGAAAACATCACGGACAGATTTTGTGACCACGATGGATCCAGTATCAGCGGCGTCGGCTGTCGCCGGTTTGATCACTCTTGCGGACATTGTTATTTCCCGCACTTACAACGCCATCATCGCATGCAAACATGCAAGTGAGAACTCTCGGAAGCTCCTTCGCGAAGTACAAGCGCTATCAGGGATTCTGCAAAGCCTGCGTACCTTAGAAGACAAATTGGGCGCTGAGTCGCTCCAAGCAAAAATCTCGACACCGCAGATACTCGCCTGCCAGCGATCACTGCAGCGTATGCGTGACAAGCTGGAGAAATTGGACCCGGCAGCGGAAGGCATATCCCGCATACAAAAAACCATGCGAACGCTTAAGTGGCCAATCAGCTCGTCAGATACCGATGATTTTCTAGCCGAGATGGAGAGACACAAGGCTACGTTCGACTTGGCACTATCTGTCGATGCCCTTGATGCCATACTTGCAACACAGCAAACGGGGGGAAGAATTGCCCAGAAGATTGACGAAGTTGGCCATTTCGTCGAGAAACTCTGGAGGATCGAACAGACGAAGCAAAGTCGGCAGCTACTTCACTTGGTTGGGGCGGAGGATGCTGATGAGCCGTACCGCATCAACCGGAAACTCCATCAACACGGTACAGGAGTCTGGTTCTTTGAAGAAGGGAGGCCTTTCCATCGGTGGCTCACAACTTCGGGATCGAAACTGTGGGTATACGGCATCCCTGGAGCGGGTAAGACCATTTTGTCCGCTTTGGCGATTGAGGAAGTTGCGAAAACGGCGTCTGTTACCCACGGCATCACCTTCTACTATTGTAGTCACAGGGTGGAGAGCTCTCGGCACTTGTCAGGCATCTTGAAATGTCTCATTGGGCAGTTCGCTAGACAAAGCGCAGTCTGCATGCATCTCCTTGAAGAGAAAGTCGGCCACCGCGAGGAATCCAATTGGCAGATCTCAATTCACGACGAAGACGATCTGTTATCGCTTTTGCGTCAGATGTGTGGTGTTTTCAACAGTGTGTCCCTGATAGTCGATGGCTTGGATGAATGCCATGATACAACTTCAATCACCGCGAGGTTTGCACAGCTGGTTATTGACGTACCGCACGTGCGAATGCTCCTTTTCAGTCGGAGAGAACCTGAAATGGAGCCTCTACTCGACAGTTTTGAGGACTTTTCGATTGCTGCGGAGAGTCAGGATCTTCGCCTGTATGTACCGGCGCAGATGGAAGAGCGTGCGAGGCTACAGAAATTGCGAATCAAAAACGGTGATGTCAAGGACGAAATTGTTGAGAAGCTTGTGAATGGTGCGGATGGAATGTAGGTGGAGCCCTGATTTACTGCACTCGTGTATCGATACTAAAATACTCAAAGGTTTCGATGGGTTGCTTGTCAGCTGGATCATCTATGTACCCTCACGACCGATGGCGAAAGGCTTGCAGCGTTGAGCAGGCTCCCTCGTTCGCTTGAAGAAACCTACGACCGCATTCTTGAGCGAGTAAACGAACGTGGCAAGAGCGCACAGGTTCTTGTTGCTAGAACATTGACGTGGCTTTTCGGGAAATCACCAGACATGGATTCCAGGCAACTTTGCCAAGCGGTCTCGATAAACAGCGGATCCGAACATCTCGAACCGAACTATGTCACAGACGTTCAAGAGATACTGATACATTGCAGTAGTCTCGTAAGATGCGAAGCTGGCAGCTCGACGATTGAGTCGGCACACTTCACAGTCTTTGAGTACCTGCAAGCCATCGATCCTATTCAAAAGCCACACCTCGAAAGCTACCGCTGGGACGATGCCCGTGCGGCTGCTTACATGGCTGAGACGTGCCTCACTGCACTGAATTTCAAAATCATGGAGGCGGAAATCATAGATCTTGAAACCATGGATGTGGCACTCGAGACTTTCCCCTTCTATTCGTATGCTGCACAGCATTGGGGATCTGACCCTGGAATATTCTCCGAAACTCTGCAGCTGCAGTCCATGACCACACGCCTTTTCTGCGACCGACAGCGAAGCAACTTCGCTAATTGGAAGAATGTATTCATCTTTCACAACCTCACCTCAGGTTGGCGCTGCAATGACAATGAAGATCCTGACGAGTATTCAGCAAAGCGTCTCCGACTCTGGATCACAATCCTCAAACAACCTTGGGAGTCAACGGCGTGTCATCTTGCGGCTATGTTCCACCAACATCATTTGTTCACATCACTTCTCGAATCGAAACTTGCCATAAACGAGAGCGGTCCCCTCAGCACGCCCCTTGAGTGCGCGATTCTCGGAGATGCCGCAATGTGCCCTAGCAAAGTCCAAGATGTTCTTTGGCGAACCCAAGATCCGGCACGCAAAATTACTGCGCTCATCTCAACTATCAAAACGCTTGTCGATTTAGGCGCCGATGCCAGCATTGAATGTCGTCATCTAAGGTATAGCCAATCGATCGCGACTCTTGCCTCAAAAAAGTGTGACATCTCGATATTCGGCCAGCTCGTCACAAGTGGTCTCATTGTTGACGCGGAGGCGGCAGAGTATCTGCTCAGAGAGCTCGAGTCCACAAATCGCAAAACAACGGATTTTGCCTTTCTGCATACTATCAGTATGGATAAGGTCATGCTTTGTGACCAGCCAGCCGTGAGAAGGCTTCTGACGCGTCTCGAGAAGATTGAAAATTCTCAACGGGTAGCCATATCAACCAGACCCTTTGGGTTACTGGACAGCGAAAAGAGGCTCAGAAGCGAATACTTGCACATGCTCGTAGACGCGTGTATAGAAGACGACGTCGAGGTTGTTCGGTGGGTGTTCGAATCTTCAGACATCCCAGTCGACTACGAAATCAATGAAAGGAAGCACGTCACGGCTCTCCATGGTGCATGTACATGCTCATCGCTCGATACGGTCAAATATCTCATTAGCAAAGGAGCTGATGTCAACCACTGTGCCGAGAGAGGATATCTACCGTTGACTTTCTTGTTATGCCCAAGGGATTCGGAGCCAGGTGATCTTGTCGGAGTGCTAGGTGTGTTGCTTGCTGCCAATTCCGAGGCTTTGGTGCTGGACGAAAATAGAAACAGCGGCCTTATGCTCTGCGCTCGGTTTGAGAACCGCCAAAGTGTAATGATAGAGGCCTTCAAGTTACTACTCTCGCATGTAACATCAGTCGAACATCGCAATGACCAGCGGCGATGTGTTTGGCATGATATAGCGGAGAATCCGGACGGCATCCAACTGGCGCAGCTTCTCCGAGATCGACTCACCGAAATTGACCTACGCGAGTCAATCAACTGGGCAGACGATAATGGATGTACCGCACTCCATATCGCAGTATCGAAGGCCCACATGGACAACATTGAATTCCTCCTGGATAATGGTGCCGACCCAACAGCGGAGACCGCAGACGGAGACAGTGCGCTATACGTTGCTGCTGACAACTTTCATGTGTCCAACAAACCTCTGGAAGCCGTGATGCAATCAGAAAAATTCACTGTTGCTGATCCTACCGTATTCGCCAATGCGATCAGGCGCGCATCATTGTCCCTGTGTATAGACCATTGGCAGAGCTCCGGTGAAATGCCCAGTGACCAAATTCAGGCGTTGATCACGCTGGAATGGACTGCCTCCGAATCGTTGCTTGGCATTCTCAACGCGGGCGATGGATCATGCATTGCTATGCTAGCAAAGCATCTAGTGGCGTACTGTGACCACGACTTACGGACGTGTAAGCACTGTGCCGTTCGTCTGGAAATCTTCCTTGTGCTGATACGAGGAGAATTTGCTGATGGTCAATCGACAACTTATCGAACGACATGCTTAGAGTTGATACTCAATGGATTGAGAGCTCGCAGAGCAAGACTCTCGGCTCCATTGCCCGAGGAGTCAGCATGCACGAAGGCGCTCTGTGAGCTTTTGGGACTACACATTGACGCTCCAGAACACCAAGCTCTAGTCCTGTCTGCTTTCGAAATCGTAACTCAGCTCGGGCATGAGAAGCTCATCCAAACTTGCCTTGATGCGGGCTTGGATGTTGACCAGAGATGTATGACTAGCCAACAATTGACGCCCCTGCAGTACCTCTGCGAACACCACGCCCCGGAATCAGCCGTCAAAACCGCGATCAGCCGAACAAAGAAACTACACAGTCGAAATGCGTTCGGAGACAATCTCCTCCACTCCCTACTGCGGTATGCAACTCCATCGCCATCATCTACTGCCACTCAAGTAACCCTCGTGGGATTGATAGTCGAGGCTGGAATTGACATAGATGCAAGATGTGGCAGCGACCAAATGACAGCACTCATGATGGCTGCGCGTATTGCCACTTCGACATTCGTCCGTATCCTACTGAAACGACGCGCGGACGTAACTCCTTGCGACCAGCGCGGATCGAATGCCATGACTTACGCCATCCTGTCGAACTGCCAGGATTCTGTTCAACTACTTCTTGATCATGAGTGTCCGGTCGTATACAGTTGCTTCTCGGTCAGTCCATTCCGACCAGGATGGTGCATGCTATGGGGGCCTTTGCAGCACGCCGCCACATTGAACACACCGGCCATTCTTCAAATACTTTCTCGACGGCTTTCGATTGACGTGGAAAAGGAGAGAAAGTTGAAGGTGCTTTCACCTTTGTGGATAGCATGCATGGCTCCTCGCACATGGGTTGTCGAGGTCCTACTCGCTGAGGGTGCTGACCTCCGGTATCAAGATCCAATTGACGGCATGACACCCTTGCATGTTGCAGCTGCCAATGGGTACTCGGAAATCGTTGAAATCTTAATTGATGCCGGGTCTGATGCCGAATCCCTGGACAACTACGGCTTGACTCCCAGGGTCCATGCTATGGTAGGAGGGCACCAGGCGATAGCAGAGCAGCTGATTCCATCCGACATCTCAGGAAGTATCCCAAACCTTTCGACTATGACGTTGCAAAAGCCTCTCGGCAGGCTGACATTGCTGAACAAAATACCTGATCCGATCTATGGCATCATTCAAAGAGGGGAGCTGTCCAATCTCAAGCGCCTATGCTCAAATGGCGTCAACATGGCTCTTCAGTTCAAGTCGTGTGACTGTACGCCTATGGGCGTTGCACTAGCCGCAGGTCAGGTGGCAATCGTCACGTATCTGCAAGATCTTGGGGTAGATGTTGTTGGTCACCTTTGTTGGAAGTACGTATCGCCTCGCTGTCCTACGATAAGCTTGGTTGCAAGTCGGCAAGCCATGGCTGAGCCTTTGCATGGTCTAATTCGGAGTCTCTCTCATGTCTCAGTCCGTAACTGGACACAGATGATGCATGCTTCTGCCGCGGCGGGAAATGTTCCCACACTCAGAATCTTGCTGGATGCTGATCAGAAACACGACGAACGGCACCCGCCTGAACAAACGCCAGTTCATCTTAGTACTGGACAAATATGTCGGTTTCTTTTCTATGCAAGCGGATCTGCGCTGCACACGGCAGTACAATCTGGCCAATACTGGAGTGTCCGATTTCTGCTTGATCGGGGATTTGACCCGAATGAGCTGGATCACTTCGGGAATGCCCCTGCCCATATAGCAGCTGAATCAGCTAGCGTGGGTATCCTACGCTTGTTGCTATATCGAAGTGCCGTGCTGAATGTTCGAAACCGGGCAATGTGCACACCACTCATCATTGCAGCCAGGGCAGGCTGTCGTGACATCGTCAGTCTCTTGTTGGAGCTTGGCGCCGATGTTCTGGCCATCAATGACCTTGGAGCAAGTGCGTTCAGTATGGCCGCGTCGCGTTATGACTTTGGATTATCTTTCTCGTTGCTTCAAGCTGGTTCGCGCCCAGCGCCGATTGACGTTCTGAATCTGTACGCAAACGGGTTCAGGGCATTCATCATGCTTCCAAATATCCTCAGCGAGCTGATAGAAGACCCTCGGCTGCTCTCTCTTGTAGCCAACGTCTCATCTACGCGCGCTATGCTGAAACTTGTACCACCACATCTACTCCAGCGTCATCTGGCGGCTAGGTTCGACAGGAACAGCTCAACTGCGCTTTACTGTGCAGTGTACCGGGGTCTTCACGATGTCTCGAAGCTCTTTCATGATGCAGGTGCAATGCTAAATCAGGAAGGAGGACTTGAAGGCACGCCAGTGATGGTGGCTTGCAAGTCGGGGCGCTTTGAAGCAGTGAAATATCTCGTCCGGAACGGCGCACTTATTGTGTACAGCAAGGGCAGCGAAACAGTTAGCGCGTTCGAAAAAGCCAAATCATATCCAAACATCAGACGCTGGCTGCTGGTTGAGCGTTTTACAGACCAGCGAAGGATTGTCCTCGTACCGATTCGAGAGAACAAGACCGGCGACGACACGCACGTCCTCAAACGCAAAACCATTAACGAAGAAACGTCACGCAGCGTCGATGTCGAAGCACCTCCTCTTGATCTGATTCTGGAAGAAGATGTCGAGCCCTACCTTGCAAGTCGCAACTGGTTCCTTCCGTTGCGTCGATTTGTTGACCAAGGAGATGGTACGTTCGACGAATTGCCATTGGATCCATCTGATTTCTGGAAATTCCGGCCAGCAAGCCTTCTCAAGAGACGAACATGTCCGGTTTAATTAGCAATCAGTCGACTAATTACCACTTCTGTATGAAGTTCCCTTGGGTATTTCTGCGAGGGGCCAGCCTGGCAAGGCACGCACAGCGTCGCGTGTCATTCATCTGCTCCTACCCATCATGCACATCCCATCACCACCCACCCACCAAACCCGCAAGAGCGCCACTGAGAGACCAATCCCCCAGCCTCCCCAACCCTACCACCTATTACGCAGATACCCATAACTCCCGTACACTCAAAGTGTAGGTTCGGCGTTGAGAGGGCAGGATGGAACCAAATTCTTCTCCGTGATAGCGATGCAACTATCCTCATTTCTCGCGTATTGGAAAATCAGGCAAGCCATTGAGATGGCGGTGTGAAGTCAAGCTCTTCTCCATGTAAGCGATGCAAATACCTTCACACCTCGCGTATGGGAAACATAGGGACACCATTGAGAGGCATGAGGGAGTGACGGTGAAGGAGATGACGGATGCGCTCTCAATTTTGTCGGGGTCAGCATTGAAGTTGTGCAGCCGGATGAGATGATGAATACTACAGTGAGTGTAAGATTGTATCATGAATGTCTACCTAATATACTGGACGACCTCTTATGCCATGAAAGACACTTTACTCATCCTCCAGATCCCTATTCCGGGAAAGAATCTCCAAGAACACGTCCTCTAGCACCGGCTGGCTGATTGAGTAGTAAGAAATGCCTAGTTCATCCTTGTGGTCTTCGAGCAAATCGAACAGCTTCTCCTGCGGGTCGGTCGACTCGATGTGCTCCGATGCCTCGTTTTCTGGCTTTTCTATAGCGGTCTTTCGCGCCGCCAGACTCTGAATTGGGATTGCCAGCCGAAGTTGGCCTCTTCTTGAAGCGCCCGATGCATCATGAGCAGCAGTGCCTGGGAAGGTGTTCGCAAACCAATTGCTGGCCTTGAACATCTCATTGGCAGTCGCATGGACACCACTTGCAAGCGTGACATGAACGTGGTACAGTCCTTGGCCATGCATCTTGACCAGATCGCGTGTTCCGTTCACGGCGAGTAATCGGCGGTCCAAAATCGCAGCCTTGTCCGATAACGTGGACGCCTCCTCCATTGAATGCGTGGTCATCAAGATAGCGCGACTGGTCTTGATCGAAGCGATCGCTCGCCACATAATCCTCATAGCCACGGCATCCATACCCGTGCTTGGTTCGTCCAGAAGTAATACGCTGGGGTTGCCAATGATGGAGGTGGCAAGACTAAGCTTTCTCTGGTTTCCTCCGGAAAGATTCCCCGCTCGCCGCTTCTTGTACGGACCCAAACCGACGGCGTGTATACATTTTGAGACGTTCGTTTCGACATCTCGCACTCCACGCACCCGAGCGTAGAACGAAAGATGCTCAGTGACAGTCATGTAGTCCGTTGTATCGAACTGCGGACATACGCCGAGCATTTTGCGTGCGGCAAGCTTGTTCTTCCGAATCGATGCGCCACCGACTAAGACGTCGGATTCTCGCGTAGATGGACGAATGTTGCCGCGGATCAGAGAGAGCGTCGTTGTTTTGCCAGCTCCGTTGGGACCCAAGAGGGCGAGAATCTCGCTGCCATCGACACCAAGCGTGACGTCGTCGACCACGTGGTCTGAGCCAAACCTCTTGTTCATGTGCAAAATCCTAAGCTTGTCGTCGGAGACCTCTGCCCGAGAGGCTTCAGCTCGCACATCGGTGGGCAGTGTCATCGCTTTCTCAGACTCAGTGGACCTCGTCTTGGATCGCATCGGGATCGGCAGTTTCACTCCAGAATCGTGCCAGACCAGGATGCCATAAAATACGAAGATTTGGATGATCAGGTAGAGAATAGGGCATCCGTAGACTGTGATATCGCCAGGATAAGAGACGAGCTCCTGACCCCGACAAAGTATCTGTGATTGGTTGAGCGTAAGTAAAAGTGCTCGAAGCACGTTCGCCGAGGGGAAGAAGAGGCCCATGACATATTGCAGAATGTTGAGATTGTATTGAAGTCGCTCTGCAGCGGCGAATGTTAGAAGCACCATGTAACTGTGTTCCGTCAGTGCTGCACGTCAGCTTATGATTAGAGATACTCACAGCAAGAAGTAAATGAGGGCGAAAATTGCTTGGCCACCTGCGACGAATGCAAAAGCAGCCAGTTGACTAGTCGAAAACAATGAAATGATGTATGCTAGTAGTGTCGAGCTCAGGCTGAATAGCCAGAAAACGATGCAAAGGTAGGCCGGGGCGTACCAAACATCAGCAAGCTAGGAGATTCATGTTAGCAGATACACAAGATCATCGACAGAGGGGCAAAACCAACCGAAGCCAGGAGAACAATGGAGACAACAGAGACGATTATCGCAAATGTTGCATCAAACAGCCAGTATGCCAACCAAAGTGGCGCTGGTCTAACACCATTGCTGTAGTGCAAAGCACGGATATTGCTCAAGCGCTCGAAGGTAGGGTATAGCGCAAAAAAGGCTGTGTAGACACACATGGCAAACGTGATGTAGAGCACCAGTTGTAATGAGTCTCCCATACTCGCAACGAAAGGCAGCGCAAACGTCGAGAACTCGGCATTGATGGTAAGGCCGGTGAGATAAGAATCCAGGACGTTCTTCGCAAGTGCTGCGTACCCGATGTTACCATTGATACGATAGGCCATCAAGGGTGCTGGGTTAGGGCCAACATCAGCGCCCAAGTAAAATCCACCGGGCACGACGTCTCGGAAATTGTCCCTGATGTAGGTTTGAAACTCTCCGTAGGAGTCTACCAGTTGCATGCGTCCAGCAAAAGGTTGGTATTGGGCTGGGAGGTCGCTGATTGAGAATTGACTGGACGGTCCCACTGGTACGAGAATGCCCCAGAAGCGCTCCAACGCGCCGAGTGATAGTCTTTGTGGGTTGTTTGCGATTTGGCCGCGGGAACACCGTAGTGGGTTAAACCCTGCAAGAAACATAGTCGTGAGACCAGCTGCTATGATGGGGATCACAAGTAAACAAAGGTATGGGAGCCAGTTGCGCCGCAGGATCAAGAGTCGTTTCCGGTAGAGAATCCAAGTTTGGCGGATGAAAAAGGAGCCTTGGCCGGTCTCGATGCCTAACCCGTTGCCATTCTTCTTCAGCTGGGTGTCTGGTGATAAAGTGCGGTCATGGCTGTTTGAGCTGTCTGCGTCATCTAGAACGCCAGCAGAATTCTGCATTTGAGACAACTCGTCTGCAAATTCTCTGGAAAGACCGAGGAAGACATCTTGTATTGTTGGACCATGGACCTGCAAGTCTCGTATGCCATGGGATCGGATCTGTTTCGATATTTGGCGAGCTTCCGCAGACGTTGCGGCGTTAAAGTGATAGTCGCCACTCAGCCCATTCTGTGGACGGAGGTGTTGCAAGTGGATGGCGTTGGGGTCTCTTGTAACAACCTGATAACCCCCTCCATGCTCGTGCTTCAGCTCCGGTGCAGATCCTTGTACGACCAATTGGCCCTTTGACATAATCACAATGTCATCTGCAAGAGCATCTGCTTCGTCAAGTGCATGTGTAGTCAGCAGCAGTGTCCGACGCTCCCTCTCACTCAGGAGAATGCTCCAAATCTTCCTCCTTGACAATGGATCAAGGCCCGAGGAAACTTCGTCTACGCAGCAGACCTGGCTACGACCGATGAAGGCCATAGCGAGTTGCAGCTTTCGCTTTTGACCTCCTGAAAGAGTTTTCGATTTCTTCTTGATCTTCTTCTCCAGATCGCAAGCCACGATGAGATCACGAATCTCCCCCTTAGACTGTAGCTTGTCTTTGGCCTTGAGGGCATTGAAGATACGGACATGCTGCATGACTGAGAGCTCGTCCCACAAAACGTTTTTCTGTGGGCAAAATCCGAGTGCTACGTGTCTATCCCTTTCGATGTGGCCAGATGTTGTTGACTGTGTCCCAGCAATAGCAGAAAGAGTAGTGCTCTTGCCACTTCCATTCGCTCCGAGAAGAGCGACCACATGCCCTTGAGAAAGCGATAAGCTGAGGTTGTCTACCGCCTTGAAAGGCTTCTCGCGTTTGAAAAGTCGTCTCCACCAGCTTGCATAGAACAATTTGGTAAAATCGACAATACGGAGCGCTGCATCATCGCCATCTCGAAGTCCCTTTCGGCAGCGATTGGGAGTGCTGTATTTACTCCATTGCACAAGACATGCCAGAAGCGGGTAGACCACTATCTGCACGGCTAAGAAGACGTAGAACAGATATCCTTGGAGGCTTGTTGTCCAGAAGTAGAGTGGTGAATGGAGATCGTAAGGTTGAAGGTTCTGCTCTACCTTGGCGATTTCGATTTGGAAGAAAGTGTAAGTAGCCGATGGGAAGAGGCATCCCAGGACACCTTGAATGGTTTCGGTGTGAGGGATGAATTGTGAGATGATTGCGAGAACCAAAGCCAAAAGGAGGGTTGTCGTTCCAGAGAGCTGCGCCCTTCGAAACAAGCTGGCCATGAAGATTGAATAGCCAGTAAGGGATAACCCAGTCAGTAGATGGAATGGCACCACAATGCTGGCAGGCGTCTGTTCGAACATCAGGATAGACACAATGGCACCCATGGCGAGCCAACTCGGAAGGTAGACCATAGCGAAAGATATGTAGACAGACACCAGCCTGGCAATCATTGCATAGCCTTGGTGGGAGGCGTAGAGCATCGAATCTATCAAGCTTGAGATGCCGATTTCGCGCTCAGTCGCGAAGTGACCCGGGAGATGGTAGGTAATGCCGCATATTCCGATGAACATGGTGACCGCGAGGTAATTTTCAAGGGCTCGCATAAAGAATCTCTGGATTTCGTCGGCGCGATCTTGTCGAGTCTCATATGTGAAGGGGTATTCGTACTGCTCTGTAGGGAAGTTGACGCCCTCAGCTCTGGCAATCTCTGCATCGATCGCATGTACGAATGGCAGAACGAAGATTTGAGCATCGTTGTCGTTCGAATTGACGTATGGACTCAGACCCAAGCCAAAATCTGCCCGAGCTGTGTAGGCCCAGACTCCTCCCTCGGCGGGTGAGGAGTCAAAGGTAACGGCTCCGTAGCAAGCAGAGAGACCTGTCAGACTACTGGGGCAGAGATCGAAGAGTTCCTGCTCGTTCGATACGCGGCGAACATCCGCTCCGGCGTTTTCCAAAGGCACTGCAAGACCCTCAATCACCGCATCGATCTGGCCACCTGGACCCCACTCATTCACGAAAACCACTCTGTTTCGGCCTCCTAGGTCTGTTGAAGAGTTGAAGACTTCTGTCGTGAGATCGCGGACGGGATTATACGATGAAGCAATGCCGTACTCCGATGGAGGGAGAAAGAAGTTACGCACATATGCGATGAAGAACATATATGCAATGGGCAACGCCACTGCTCGGAGGAATGTTGACAGCCAGCTGTGCCAGACCACAATGGTCAGGTCTTTCATGACGAGTGCCCATATTTGTCGGCAAAGGCGTAGGACCGCCATCGTCCCAGAATATTGAAGCTCGAAGGCTAAATATCCACCAGCAAGCCTGTATGGCGGATCAAGGCGATTCTCTCAGCATGCGAGCAAGTGTCTTAGCCCCGATGTCCAGAATGAAAGGCGATGCTGTATTGTGGTATGTGACTAGGAGATGTCAAGGTCATCACCTTTGCAGGGCAAAGGATGCCATAATTGATATGGCTAAGAGAGCGTCTTAGCAGTGGCAACCGTCTACGCGTAATGCAAGCCTCTACATGAATAGCAATGAGAACCGCACCTGCGGCCGCGGAGGCGGTGCAAAAGCATACCGAGCATTTGAGGTGGATCGCCAAGTAGGCCAAGATAGATGCATGAGCTCATGGCTACAAGATCCGAATGTATCTCTTGGAAGTCATTTCTATCAATTGCCATCATTACCGAGCCAAGCACGATGCATACCTTGCTTTTGCGGTTCTCTTTTCTCATCACAATGTAGTGTCGATGGTGTCTATGAATTCCTGAGCAAACAAAATCATGCCCCGAAGAAGAGAGCGTCCCTGGGCAGCATTAGTGGGGCAGCAGATCCTCCCACAGTTCTCCCAAGCATTGCGCCACGAACTCGCTTCCTTCGCGTCGGGGATCCTGGGATGGTTGCATGCACTTTACCAGACTGACCACAATAGTATCCTCTTGTGGTTCTGGCAAACTTCTACCTCCATCGTACGCTTGGGTATCAGCTTACCTGGTTGCGAGCTCATCAAGAATGGACAAGATTTAGGCAACAACGTTCATTGCTATCTCTTGAACAAGTCTTGCATCTACAGGTGAGTTGGATATCTCACCATTGTCACCAAATCCAATGGGAGCTTGATTGCGTCCTAGAGCCGACAATGAATAACCTCGACAACCACGAAAGATGCGACTAGAGGCCTCTGGAGGCTCCAGCTGGGGAATATCAATTTCTGAGTTTATCTCCTAGGTGGGTCTTGAGTTTGAGCTTCCTACTTTGATCTTTCCGCGATGCAACAGAGACCAAGATATATACATGCTTTACGAGGTGTCTGGAATTTAGGTCATTGGAAGATAGAAGACGGGAGGTCAGTCACAGCGGGAAGAGAGTATGCATGCCCGTCGTATTGACCTAGGCATACGCGTCGCAAAAATTCAGCCACCGCCACCAGAACTTCTCAAGGGTATCTGCATCGTGCTTCCAGGCAGCAGGATAAGAGTATTGCTGCTCTTCTGACGGCTCGCCAACGCATCTCCTGTGTTGTGTGTATCTAGCCGTGCGGCCATAGCTTGGATCCATACGTCTTATCGGTGGTCAGACTTTGAACATTGATCGTGAGAGGTGAGAGGGGAGATGACAGATCATCAGATGCCAATGGTAGAAAGAGAGCAGAAAGTAAGAAATCATTTGTATGCTGTTGAACCGCAAACATTCACTTCACATGTATGATGTCATTATCCCGCATCGCGTCTTCCACATGTAATTGTTCGGCGCGTCAAAGAGCAAAATGACATCGGCGATATTCCTAACATTACAAAAACAAAAAGCCCAATAACATTGGAATTAATGACTGGTATGGATACTGCCAAACGACCCAGAACTCTCGACAGCTTTTTCAGTCCGCCTGCAACCAAAAAGGCAAAAACCATCGATCCTGACAAGGCTATTGACTCTACGACACCACAATCAACACATCCGACATACCCTTTCGCCCTACCTCACTTGCCCTCAGAAGTCATCGACATTCTAAACTTCTCTCCCGCAGCTGAAGCCAAAGCAATAAACGACAAACCCGACCTCGACCTCCTCTACTACCAACCCTACATCCCCAAAGAAATCTCCCGCGACCTGTTCAACTTCCTCCGCTCGGAACTCTTCTTCTACAGAGTCAAATACAACATCAAACGCGGACCAGTGGAAACGCAAATCAACACACCACGCTTCACGACTGTCTTTGGCGTCGATGAAACTTCCAAATTCGATGATCAAGGAAAGCTCCTCGAAGCGACGTCCGGAAAACCAGTGGCGAAAGATGCCTATAAATGCCAACCGAGACCAATTCCAGAGTGCTTGGATGTTCTCCGCCGGTTGACAGAGAACGCCACGGGCTGCAAATGGAATTTCGTTCTGGTAAATTACTATGCGTCTGGTGGCGACAGCATAAGCTACCACAGCGACGATGAGCGTTTCCTAGGCTCGCTGCCTGCGATTGCGTCTTTCACGCTTGGTGCGCAGCGGGATTTCTTGATGAAGCATAAACCGACTGAGCAGAAGGATGAGTCGGAAACCAAGCCCATGAAGCTGCCGCTTGGTAGTGGTGATATGGTGCTCATGAAGGGCAAGACGCAGAGCTGTTGGCTGCATAGTATTCCAAAGCGGAAGGGTGGCGAGGTGGGCAAGGGTCGGATCAATATTACTTTTCGTCAGGCGATGGTGAAGGGCGGGACGGAAAATTATTACAGGTATAATGTTGGGGATGGTGGTGTGTTTAAGTGGAACCCTACGCAGAAGGAGATGTTGCCTTGGAAAAGTGGCGGTTCGTCGACTGGGTAGAAGTTGGTGAAATACCTCCTAGTCCATTTCGAATCAGAGCCAAGTAATGTCTCGTCTTACTGCTCCATTTGCTGTTGACTCTTTTCGATCCAACTCCGCACGCAGACGAAGTGAGCATCTCCATTTGTGCCGTGAACCTCTATGTCTTCGTTCGTCGCCTTAGAGCACCAATCAGCCGCATCATCATCATCATCATCATCATCATCATCATCATCATCATCATCATGTCTCAATAGTAAAAAGAAACTTCATCCGTAGATAAGGTCAGAATTGTAATTCCGTGGGACTGGGAAGTGAAAGATGAAAGATAGAAATAGGATCAAACCAAGTAATGCTTATCCACCAACGCCTTCGCTAAAATATCAAAACCGAAAATTGTAAGAATCATCCACGCACTCAGCTCGTCGCAGGCACATCCTCCATAGGCGAGTCCTCATGCGGCGATACACCATTGGGCGACTCGTCCATTTCCTCATCCTCCTGCACATTTTTCGAAGCTGGCAAGTCCACAACAGCAGGCTTTGCATACGTCTGCGGCGGTCTCCAGTCCCTCAAATTCTCGACCGGTCCACCCTCAATGACCACGTTCCTGTCATCACCAGGTATTCCCAGAGCTGTGCCCTGAAATCTGACGTCCACGTTCGTTTTGCCCTGCTTTGTTTTCAAGACCTGCAAGTAATCCTCCGCCTGCACCACGCCGCCCCCCACGCCGATCGTAGGAGCAGTTGCAGCGCCTGTGACACTCGCATCAGGAATGAGGCCGGCAATGCGGCGCATTTCGGCGTGCTGAGGGCTGTCGAACCAGCGCATGAAGTCGCGCACATCTTTGAGATCTTCCTCGTCCCGGCGCATTCTCTCTGCTAGCGCACGCGTATGGCCTCCATTTTCGGGCTGCTCAATTTCGCTCATGGGTCTGCGCATGCGCTCTCTCCAATCTTCTTCGGCGGCGCCTGAGGCTGGCGATAGGGCGCCGCATTCGGCCAGCGCCATGCGAATGTCTGTGATGGTCGGGACAGGGTCATTATGGCTGGAGCGGGCGTGTGTAGCTGCTGTAGAGGCCAGGAGCATGAGGTAGCGCTCGGCGAGATTGCTGATGGTGTCGAGGACTGAAGGTTTGGTGCTGTGGAAGCCGGCGGCGCGTAGGATGTGGACGATTGCTGGCCGCAGCAGGGCGCGGTGCAGGTCGTAAGCCTGAGTAGACATGATTGCGCGAATGAATATCGCGACTTGGGTGTTGGTATCTTCACCGCAAGATCATTGCGCGGTGTAGGGTGGTGGGAGGTGGGAGGCAGCGACTTTCGCAAACGGGTTTCTGGAAAGCTCGTGAAAGTGAAGGTCGGCGATTCAGGGCATGTGAAGCCGAGCCGCTTGACGAAATGCGAAGGGTCAACCTCACCAAGCATGCATCACATTGATCGGGGTAACATCGCTAGAATACTGTGTCGTATGTCTCTCTCTTGTATCGTGGTGCTGGTATCATCATATATGGACTACTGAGATGGGTGCTTTGCCACTGAGAGAAAGTTAATGATTATCCTCTTCATGTCAACGTCCATGGACATGAATTCCTCTGATCGCTTCTGCGCATATCACCGGCTACGGTCATAAGTGCAACATTCTTAAGGCTATGAGATACTAAATACCGATGTGAAACCCAACGACGGCCAATGTGTTGCTCTTCTGCACATCTTATCGGCACTAGTGATAAACATGCAACTATAAGCTTAGGAGAAAGCTCAAGTAGATACAAGGTGTCTCGAAGGGTCAATGTGCCAATTTCGAGCATTTCTCTTCGATTTTACAGTCGATTGATTATATGCATTGCATAGTCCCAGGAAAATGAACGCAGGAAAGACGGCATGTCCAATTGAGTTTCATGAAGCGATATCTTTACTCCAATCCCCAATAACAATATCACTCCTCCCTCTTAACAAGCGCCACCGGTCCTTCATACGAATGCCTCGCCCAAATAGCATAATAAATAATGCCAAAAATCATAACACCGCCATACATAGCAATCGCCCAATTCATATTCTCCGCGGTAACCGGCTGTTCAAGCGGCCAAAGCAAGAAGAACCACAACGGAATCAGCAAACACAACGCAGCGATATTGATCGGCAAACCAAACTTGCCCAGACTCCAACGGCGAGGCGGTAATGGGGCGCCAAAGAGTCGTCGGTGAACTAGCACGCCGATGGTGACGATATAGGAGCTCAGGACGGACACGCCACCGAGAGAGTTGATTGCGTTGAGAGCTGCTGAGCTGCCTAGGTTGATGCAGGCGAGCAAGGAGGTGATTACCAGCGAGGTGAGGACTGCACGCATGGGGATGTTCCAGCCGGGTGAGACGTGAGAGAGCCAGCGGCTGCCGGGGAGGCCGTTGTCGCGGGCAAAGGACCAGAGTTGACGCGAGGCCGTGGCGACCTCACTGATGCAGCAGGAGGTCAAGCAGACAACGACAATGCCCACCATGAAATTTGTGGCGACGTAGGATCGCGTGCCGTTGAAGAAGACTTGGATGAAGGGTTGGCCTAGTTCTGTGTCCCTGATCGCTGTCAGGTCAGGACCGACTGTAAAACAGAGCGTAATAGCCATTGCGAAGCCCGCCAAAGCGTTAGGGCCCACAGTATACATGATTGCTTTAGGCATGGTGATCGAGGCGTCTTGGAGTTCCTCAGCTAGAGGATGTTAGTGAAGTTTTCAGCTGAAGCCGGGGGAGGGGCAACACTTACACATATGAACAGAGCAATCGTAGCCGATTAAGGCGGTCAAGGGCGCTGTTAGACCGATCATGGAAGAGAGGCCTACTGTTGGCCAGTTGCCGTTGTTCTCAAAGGTTAAAAGAACATCCGAAGCCTTCCCACGAGGTGATAGAACCCACATGGGGATGAGAACCGCGAAGAAGCCAGCAAGATGGAGAATTAATATGCAGCCCTCAACGAATGGCAGACGGACGGCCAGAACGGTGTTGAAGATGACTGCAAATAGCATAATTCCAATAGTGAACAGAGTGGCATGCCAGCGCTCGAAGCCGTAATTTTGGTCATTTAGTGCGATGAGTCCTTGGATGATTCCGCCTACCATGAAGGCGACAGAAGCAAGAAATACCTGCCATCCGACTGCGCATAACCAACCGGTAATGTAGCTGAGCATCTTCTGGTGCTTGGCTGGCGCGAACTCGCTTACCCAGTGATACTGGCCACCAGCTGTAGGGCACCTGCAATGAAGTTAGCATACATGAACAGGCTCTTCAAACACTGGTCTCAATGGCTTACATGCTTGCCATCTCTGCGAGAGATGCGTATACCAGCATCATGCCAAGTCCTATCACGATAAAGCCCCAGAACAAAAGTGCAGTACCTCCGTCAGAGAGTACGAATGCGAAGACGCTGCGAACATTGTTAGCTCCCTCACGATGGCCCAAGAACGGAACATCTTACGGTAAAATGACTTCCCAACTGCAGATGACAGTGGACCCAAAGCCAATCATTGTAATGAATTTGAAATTCCGCTGCCAAAGGGTTAGCCATATGATGACTGCTTTCAAGACGAGACTCCAACTTACGCGCAACACTTGCTTCTTACCCAAGACAATCATATCTTGTTGATCGGCTTGTGTGCCATGGTACTTTCGCGGAACTGTATGAGAAACGACATCCTCCTTTGAAGGCCCGTCTTCGAAGGGTTCCCTCAAGGCGGAATGGATGTTCAAATCATCTTTCCCACCAAGTTCGGCCATATTGCCAAATCACTCCAGTGTACGGCACTGGTCAGACAGGCAGCGATCCGCGCGCCCAAAGATACGAAATGGCGATAATTGTGAACGTGTCGTAGATGTTAAGAAATAAAGAAGAAGTGTAGAAGGTTCAAGCACATGGCACGCACGAGGAGAGCGGCAGCGGATCCACGGCTACCTTGAATCTCAGAGATCTGCGAAGATGCGGGCAGGTCGCCTTGTGCGCACGCAAAGGATTGCCCTAAGAGACTATGCTGCCAAAGCAAAGTAGGAGAGTTGCCCGAGACTACGACCGCGGGCCTTCTTGCGCTTCAGAATGCAGCGCGCGCGCGGTCGTTGAACTTGGAGAGGAGATTTGACGTAAAGAGCGGGAAGGGGAGTCGAACTACCCGGTTTGTTTCGCGGAGGCTCAATAGGGTGCGCCTCGAAGTGGCACGGTGGTGTCGAAGCGAAGGTGGAAGTGGGTAGCCAGGCACACCAGGGTTCACGATGCAGTAGGAGAGCAGGGACGGTGGATGGCGAAGCGTTTCTTGCGACGGCGCTCCACCCGCAGGATGCAACAATGGGTCGGGCCCGAGATCCTTAGGGAGGAGGAATAAATGATGAATGCCACCTCCGGTATGGACTCAGCAACAGAACCCATGCATGCTGTGCGAACTTGATGGATTCCAATGCAAACCCTCCACGGACCTCAAGCCGACACAAATGCCGAATGTATTGAAGGCTATATTCAACGTCGTATACACGAGTACAGATTCTGCTCGAGCGCACAGAGAGATCCTTATCCGCCGCCGGATTATGGACGTGCAGGAAAAGGTTAAGACGGCCGGTGCAGACGCTTCTCCAGGATAGGCTCGCGATCGACGCCAGCATATGTATGTCTGTTGGTGTTCTCGTATGTCCCGGAGAGATAAACTCACGGAAGGTCAGATGCTTTACGGTGATGATTGTCGCGCCGATCGATGGAGATGTGTTCAATATGGATCCTATTCATGATGGACACCATGAGCAAGCCACCCGCAAAGAGTTCGTGATATATGGGCACGCAGCATAGTAATAACAAAGTGGAGTTGACAGGTCACAAAACGGCCCCAGGGTGACTCTCCACTCCACCGTCATTCGGCCCGCCTCGCGCTGGCGTCTTCCGGTGGACCTGGTCGTCATCTCATCACCTCTCGCCTACACTCTGGTCGCCGTTTTTGTTCAACGTGGAGTAGGTCAGCACACCATCTTGCCCAGCCTCTTGTCCGAACTGCCCCGACATGTTGAAGGTACCAGGAAAACAAGATCATGTTCTGTGAGAATGGACCGTGGTCATGTTGTCCTTATGGTCGAGACCATGAACTCTTTCCTCATTGGTATTAAGTATGCATACGTCGTGCCATCGGTCACTCTCATCTCGTGCATATGCAGGATGCTTCACGGCTCCTTTGAGGGGCAGGGATGGGTTCTTCATTTCCCAACATCAGGCCTACACGCGCATTGGCTCATCCACCGTTTCCTGCCAGCAGACTGCCAGAGCCTCGGTACTGTCAATACCTGAAGCCCGTCTCCAACTGGGCATCATTTGCTGCTGTCGCGCGTAGCGAGGCGAACTCTGGTCGTAACTGAGTTCGGGTCTTAGCTTTTTGCAAAACCCTTACCACTCTAATGGATCGCCCTCGCACCACGTCCTCCCAAGCTGGGCGCCTGTCGATCAAAATCGGCACGTAGTGGTAGGTGCGAACTTCACCTGCGTGATTGACTCCTTTGGTCCATCCTCTGTATCGCCTCGCCATATCATTCATCGCGACTGTCGCCTTTTGATGCGCCCTCACCTTGCACCCTCTCGCCCCAGGGCTACTTCTGTGGGCTGAGAGATGTCGCCGCAAGACATCCCACTCTTCGTTCCCGATGGCTATTATCCGCCTTATGCCGTCATTACTGACACCGACCATGGCGGATACATTATCATCGCTGTCGCATTGGGATTGACCTTTGTCTTGATATCAAGCGTCTTGCGCATAGCCTTGAGGATAGGTGCTGTGCAAAAGCCAGGCTTGGACGACACTTTCTTAGCCGTCGCTACAGTGAGTAAACCTGGTCGTTTAGAGCGTTCACTTCTTCGAAAGGCCCAAGAGAATCCAATCGGCTGACTTCACACCAGATTCTGGGAATCATTCAAGGATGCATCATACTAGGCGCATGTTCTCGCGGCCTTGGCAAGTCGATGGACCTCCTTTCACGGAGTGCCATTGCAAGCATTGAAAGAGTACAGCACCCTGTCTATCGAAGTCATCTATAGTCATCGCTAACAACTTTAAGTCCTTTTACGCCAGCAACATCTTTGTCACGGCATCCCTCGGGCTAGCAAGGTGCTGCGTACTCATCTTCATCCTGCGCCTCACCCCTATCGAATCCCACAGACGGATCGCATACGGCATCATCATCGCCACAGCGCTCTGGGCTTTCGGAGCCATCTTCGCTTCAGCACTACAATGTGATCCATCAGAACCATGGCGTGTTGTCGGAAAGCAATGCGATAATGTGGTACGTTCAGAGTTGATGCGTGCTCTAGCTTCGAAACTTGGCTGACCGAATTGTGCAGGGCACAAGACTGAAAGTAGTATGCATATTAGACGCCATACTCGAAGTATTGGTGGTAGCATGCACAGCTTGGATGGTTCGACCACTGAAGACATCATTGTCGAACAAGTTCGTGGTAGTTTTCGTCTTCAGCTTCCGCCTACCGTACGTCCACCTCTCCCCCTCCCAACCAAAACGACCAAACTAACCCATCATTCTCCCCAGAATCATAATCCTAATCACCTTCCGACTCAAAGCCTTTAGCCACGGCGACCTCACATCAAACTTCACCTTTGCCGAAAGTACCTACATCGCCCTCACCCAATCGCACGTCAACTACTCCCTAATCTCAGCCACAATCCCCAACCTCCGCCCCGTGATCAACAACCTCAACACCCACTACGGCGCCATGGGCGAATCAACCCTGTCCGGCTCAAAGTACAATTCCAACTCAAACTCGACATCAAACTCCAATTCCCGCCGAGCAAACACGAATTCCGGATCCCGCACCTCCCGTCGCCATAGCAGTCTTAGCAACATCTTCCCACTCAGACGTCTCGGTTCTAAAGCGAAGGACAGTGCTACGAGCGGCCAAAAGGGCAACGGCAGCGGGAGTAGAGAGGAATATGATGACCTTCAACTCCCTCATCTGGAGACTGTGCCTAGTATTGGAACGCAGGCTGTGGAAACGGGGTCTAGCGTGCGTGTACATGGTGGCCTTGCTCGGTCGGTCACGAGAGAGGCTGAGGAAGGAAGGGCTTCTGGCACTTCTGGCGCGGCGCCGATGGAGGATGTGGAGAGTGTGATGAGCAGTGAGAGTCAGCGGATGATTATTCGGAAGGCGGTTGATATTCACGTTCAAAGCGATCAGAGATGAAGAGGAAGAAGGATGGTCTGAACAATTCCCTCATAACGTATCCATCGACCGCATGCCCGCGCTTTCCGTGCGGTGCATCATTCCGACGCCGCAGGCTGCTCACAGAACTGCAAGGCATTGAAAAACGATGGCACCGGAAGCAAACCACCCTGCCAGTGTCAGGATTTGCTCAAGACGATGACGCGCTCCAGCCCAAAAAGATCTCTGGTTTGAGATCGAGCATCACACCCGCAACTCGACAGAAGCCCCCGTCAGCAACAAGCAGAAACGCCAAACGCCCACTTCCACCAGCGAGAGAAGCCGAATCAAGCCGCGCTCGGACCGACGCATAAAGAAGTCGAAGCTTTGATAAAACTCGGAGTGATCAGGCCCATCATTTAATCAAGATCAAGGCCGGATGATAAGCTGATGAGAGGCATGACCGCGATCCCATGGGATATGCGTCGCCCATACGCGTGCCACAGAATGTGCGCGGAAAAGGAAGGGAGTGGATAGGGAAAATGCAGATCTTGACAAGATAAGAAAGCAAAAACAAAACAAAAAAATCATGAACAAAACCGAGACCATGGCGACCATCCAACACTACCTCCGCATTGTTAATGAAACCCGATCGTCAAACATTCTAGGATGTCATGGCATTCAACTCTCCCGTATAGTGAAGTAGGTAGGCATTCTAAGCCCGATGAGATATATAAGGTAGAAACAGGATGAAGTAAGTGAACGATCCCTAACACAACCCCCCTCCAGGAAAGAAATGAAACATGAAATCATGACGAATAAAAACAAAAACTTCTGTATCCAGAATATGATGCCTCTTTCAATGCTCAAACATGTTTTATATCCGGTGCAGTTCTTAACAGGAGAAAGCAAGACGAGACGGGCAAGAAAAGAAAAAAATCCACCTCGATCCCATACGTCCATCAGTCCCCATCATACACATCCGCCTTATGAAAACCATACAAGGGAAGTCCAAGCGGTAAACCTCGCTCTCGCTCTGCTTGACCTTCCTCCATCGCTCGCCAAGAACAAAAGTAGGGGAGAACCTCCCCAAAACAATCAAACATCCAGGATCAAACATGGGGTGAAGGGGGGAAAAAGAAATCTAACCCTGCTTCTTCTTCTTATCCTCTTTCTTCCCCTCCCACCACTCACTGATCCCATCCTTGAACTTCTCCCACAAACTGCGGTTCAAGCGATTGCTCAACTGGCGGAAATTGTACATCTCGCCCCAGCAATCGCGGCCCCACTCGCAACCCGCCATGTTCACCAAGAAATCCCTCTCGCTCTCTTGATAATGCACGCCCTGGATTCCGCACTCGCGCGGGTCGTCCGTAGACTTCAGCGCCGCGCAGCCGGAGGGGGGCAGGCCGCGGTCGTCGCCGCAAGCGCCTTGGGGGAAAGCGTTGATGCTGCGCTGGGGGATGAAAGCCGTGTTGGGCCGGATCCAGGGCTGGTTCGTGTAGATGTACTCGAGGGCGTCTTGCTCTTTGTGCTCCCATTCCATGTGGCGCTGTTCGTAGAAGACGGGATCCCACCAGATGTCGAGGAGGCGGTCGGTCCAGGCGCTGCGGCGGACGAAGAAGGAGCCGAGATTGAAGCCGCCGCAGTCTTGGGGGACGATCAGGTTGATGCTTTCCGGGTTGCCGTCGCCTACGGGGCTGGAGGTGAGGGGGTCGAGGTAGTTTTCGTATTTTGGTGACGCTGGGTCGCCGGAGGTGCCGTTGGGTGGGTGTTGGATTTTGAGCGGGTTGTACACGTTGATGTCGCGGTAGGTGGTGCCGGCGAGGTCGTTGAAGATGTGCTTTTGCAAAGACTTACTCGGCTCCATGATGAAGGTGTTGAGATCGAGCCACCAGAACCTGTCAATTGTGTTAGACCTTCGTCCCAAACCAATCGATAAATACCAACGTACCATTCAGCATTAGGGTATTTCCGCATGCTGTTCCTGATAACATCGACCTTCTCCCAGCTCTCTCGCCATTCGTGCGCGTAACGCTTCTTGGTGCTCATATCGACAATCTCCAATTCGTAGCCCCATTCCGCCGCGTATTTCTTTTTGTTCTTTACACTGTCTCTTTCAATCGCCCATTCCCTAGCTCCCTTCCATTCCATGACACCTCCCCCTTGATTCGCTCCCAGTATTATTACAAATTTTGAGCCGCCGCCGAACAAAGGCGAGCGTCTGTACCAATATGTGATGGCTGTGAATTCATGTAAAGTCAGCAAAGATTTGACGGAATCGGAGAAACAGGACATCCTTACGCCTGCTAAACCACAGCAAAATCGCAAACAAAGCCAAAACCAAGAGGGCGAGATATTTCCTTCTTCTCGACAACAGCAACGCAATCCGCCGGGGCACATCGGCCCATGAGCCACTTCCGCCGGGTCTTCCTCTGCCCAGCTTCTCCTTCTCAGCAAATCGGTCCTCCTGTCCTCCATGCGCGAAGTAAGGTAATGATTCGGAGAGGTTGCGCATGTGCCTGCTGAAGAAACCCTGGTTTTGGCTCTGGTAGCTGGGATAGCCATTGACTCTTGCGCTGTTGGCCTTGGCCGACGCCCACGTTACGCCTTGCGGGCCACCATTGATTCCTCCGTAGGCCTTGCGCGGACTACGGCTGCGGCCACTTGATTCATCGTAGGGTGTGCTCAAGCCCGGGCTGCTCCAGCCGCCGTCGCGACGCGGAGACGGCGAGCGGGAGAGAGACATGGGCTGGGTGGTGGTGGTGGTTGGAGGCGGATGCTCGCTGTATTGCTGGCTGTCGTCTTCTTCGTGGAAAGGCGTGGAGCCGAAGGTGGGAGAGAGGGTGTTGGAGGATGCGCGGGTGGACTCGTTTACAGGCGCATGAAGAGTGCGGCTTGGACGGCGACGGTGGGAGGTGCCGGCCTCTGCGGTTGAGGGGGAGAATGCCACGTTGTGCGGACGCGCAGGGGACACCGCTGCAGGCGGAGGGCAGCGGTGGTGAGAGTCGGAGTAGGGCTGATTTCCTCGGGAGACGAAGCTTCGACGCGGCGGTGGAGGCGGCGGCGGCGGTGGTCTGGTGGTGGTGTGGAGTGAGTTTCAGAAGCAATTATTGCAGGAGCGGTGGGCGAAAGAATGCGGGCAGGCGCGATGCGAGACAATGCAAATCAGGCAGGCCGAGGGCTGGAGTTGGGGGGTGGCAGATGGGATGGGAGGGTGGAGGCGTGGAGGGTGAGGTGTCAAGACACGTGTATGAAGGGAGGGAGGGATGTGATGGAAGGGATGGGGGTGGATGATGAGATGATGATAATAGATTGGGTGGCGGTGCGAGTGTGCAGATATGGTCAATAGAGTGTGTTTTAGCTGCAGGAAAGGGATGACAGGCAGAAGACAGCAGTAAGGTAAGGTAGTTGTTAGACAAGCCAAGCAAGAGCTTCAATCTGGTCAAGAGTCTAGATTGATGATTGAATCAAGTAGTGATGGATGTGCTATACCATGAAGAAGCTCTGTCTTATTCCCTTTTCTTTTCAATCGAGTCTAGCTGTTACTGGTCCATTTAACAGTATAATGATATCCCCTGTACGCCCTACCAGCACTAACAACTCTCAACAACGCCCACCCCTTGCCCACAGCGCACCTGATTAGCGCGCGTCCAGGGACCAGCTCGACCAGATAAGAAGCGAGAAGGCGGCCCATCCAAGGTTCCCTCTACCTGTGCCAACGGCCAAAACTGTAAAATAAAAAAACCCATAATAACATACGTGGCTATCAGCCTGCCTGCAGCCATGACAGTCCTCAGCCTCGTGGAGAAAATGTACAAAAGCAGAATTAGGTCATCTTCAGCTAGGCCTTATTTCTTCTCATTATCATCACCTCAAGGTGTTCTTGTCCGCCTCATCTGACACGAAGGAGGTGAATACGAGAGATTGAGCGAAAGTTACACACATTGCGGCTCAGCCCCCCTTGTCAGAATTGATGGATGAGAAAGTCCAAGCCACTACTGCCCTCTCCCTCTCATCACTGGCGAACAAGCTTTGTGCTTGTGCATTTACCAGCAGAATCCTTCCGAGATCTGGGAACGTCAATAACGACCGTACATTGTCCGTATCGGCGCCGAAAATACCTTTCCTTCACGCCCGGTCAGCCCTGCTGCCAAATCGCTTACGCTCGTGTTAGGTGGAGTCCCTACCAGAGGAGAGCGGAGAATGCACGACGTGTCTTCGTGAAGACGTACAAAACCCATGGGGGGAAGCGAAGAAGTATTTCGTGGGGTGTCAGAAATTAAAAACATACTGTACAAGATATTTTACCAAAGAAATTCTTACAAGAATCAAAACTCATCCATCCCCTGCAGCAATCCCAATGCGATCCGTCTGCTCCTCAACCCAAAGCCAATGGTATCAATCTATGCAACAAAACTCCACAAACGAAAAGGAGAAAAGAAAAGAAAAAACATTAAAAACTCTCACTAATACCACCCATCCCCCTCCTCCCCCAACCTCTCATTCTTCGGATTCAAACTCGCCATCCTCTGCCCGGGAATACTGCCCGAAATCCTACTCTCAAAAACACCACTAACAGCCCTCCTGCCCAACCTCGTAAAACTCTCAAACTCCTCCCCTCCCTCGTTGCGATTCGCCCCATGAATCGCCAACCACTCCGGACTCGTGTAGGGGTTCTTGCCGTCCCCCAGATCCACCCACCGCGTGACGACGATGGAGTGCTTGAAAGCGAACTTCGTGTCCGTCGGGTCTTCGCACATTTGTACCTCGACGAGATACTCGCTGGGACACTCTGGGCAGCGGCGCACGGGGCGGCAGGTGTCGCAGCCGGTGACGATGAAGTTGGGGTGAGCGGCGGAGCGGGAGATTTTGGGGCCGCGCTTGATTTGTTCTTTGTAGGGGTCGGGCGGGCGGGGGATGTGGGAGAGGGCGCATTTGCAAATTTTGGTGAGCAGGCCGTCGCGCCAGTGCGCGCAGACGGAGAAGAAGGGCGTGTACTCCTCGCGGTCGTAGAGGAGCTGGCGCTCGGCGGTGGGCGCCAGGTCGGGAGGGGCGAAGGTTGTGGAGACGACGCGCATGAGCAGGTGGTTGTCGTGCACCATGTAGCGGGTGCGGTATTTCCACGTTGAGTCTTTGCATTTCCAGTGCCGTTGGAGGTCGTTGTGGGTGATGCCGAAGCGGGAGCCGTAGTGCGATTCGCGCAGGGCGAGTTGGATGAAGTAGTAGGGGAGTTCGCGGCCGTGGGCGATTCGCGTGCGTGGGAGGACGGTGTTGCGGACGTTGGGGCAGTTGTAGATGGGTCGCGTTACGAATTGGGAGTGGAGGCTTTCGTTGCCGGCGGATGTGCGGCGGTGGTAGGAGGCGCAGGGGAAGCAGAAGAGTTCGCCGGGCCAGCGGTTGTCGTAGGCTTGTTGGACGAATTTGATTCGGAGGTTGCGGTTTTCGGGTAAGTTGATGACTTGTAGTGCTGCGTTGCCGAGTTTCTCGTTCAAGGTCTTCGTTGCGATGGTGAGGCTTGCGGCGTCCACGGCGTCCAGATGTGAGCATACGCGCATCCAGATCTCGTCTGGAAGAACGGCTACTCGTCGCTCGCTCTTTTCGTCGTACTGGCCAGCCCTCCTTGCCTCTTCCTTCGAATCGAAATAGGGATCTCTCAGCTTCCTGATATCATAGCCAGCCTGATCAGCCAAAGAGTCGAAAGAGTCGTGGTGAGCAAGTCGGTGCATCATATCAGTGTGGTCAACCTTATCGACGAGAGTATCTCCATCGTAAGCAGACATCTCGCGCTCTCCGAGTTCGTTGATGTCGCTGTGATCATTGGCTCCCTTCTGGATTTGGTTGGGATGCGCACGTCTTCTTCGCTTCTCGGCTTCTTTGGCGTTGGCTCTGTCGATGCTTTCCTGAGTGTAGGCCTTCTTTGAGCGAATCTTTGCGCTGATGCCTAGGACCAGTTTTGATGGCCAGCTGCCCAGATGGGGCGTATTCCAATCCATTGTGATGAGGTTGTTCAGAGTTGTCAGATTCGATGTTTCAGTGCATTTATTTGGGTGTCACAGCAATGCGGATGCTGGCGGATGGCTGCGAAAATCTTTTCATGCACTTCACAAAAACACCACGATCGATTGTTATTTATGAGAAAATTGTTGGGTGAATTGAGAATTGATATCAACAGCGGCGACGGCGAGACGAAGTTTGAATAATGAACTTCTTCTCCAGCCATTTGCGTGCATCATTGAACCGTGCGCCACCGGAACTCAGCGGGCAAGTGACCTCCCGCATCGTCAAGCTCAGTTCACCTACTCCACTTGCAATCGCAAGATGATCACCCCACATCTTCGATCCCACAGATGACCAAGCAACGCTCAAAAGCATCATTATCGAATTCCCCAAAAAGCCTCATACCTCCTATTTCCCTTCCTCCGTTTCTGCCTGTGCAAACAATCCAGTCTGACCCAACGCCTTAATGACTTGCAGCGCCAACTTGTCATCACCCTGCTGCTCTTGTTCCATCAATCGCTCGAAAATACTCTTGCGATCATTGGACTTTGGGTCGAGTTTGGGAGCAAACCGGTCAAAAGCGGGTTTGTCCTGCGGCGGTTGGAAAGGTCTCGCTGACGGAGCTTTGCTGGAGAGCTCGTGCCGGAACCTGCATGCATCGCCGTCGCGACACCGACCGCTGGCTGAGAAATACCTGCAGACGGGTCGTTGGGCATCAGATGCAGCGGAAGGTCGCGGCTTCGAACTGGCCTGTTCTGGTGGCCCATCGTCTTCCGAGTCTGAACTAGAAGCAGATTCCGCCTCGTCTCCGGAAGGTTGATCCCCCTCATCAGCAGCAGCCTCGACATTGCTCTCATCGTCGTCAGAGTCTCCCATGTCAATACCAGGTAAACTCTTGGGAGGCCCGCCTTGCTTCATCGTAGTATGATCTTCTGTAGGGATGTCGATCTCAGCACCAGCATCCGTATCAGCGTGCTGTATACTTGTGTTGTTCTTCTCTACAGGAACGTTGACATCAGCACCAGCATCAGCGTGCTGAATCATGTCCGTAGCATTGTCATCGTCGTCAGGCGTGTCATCCGTAGCTGCCGCTGTTCCTGATGACTCCTCAACATGTTGTATAGCCGGAGGAAACGTTTTCTCTGGGCTCTGCTCGGGCTGATCTTCCATTTTCACATCACTCTCTGCGTCTTCCTGAGCCTTTCTCGCCGGCTCACGCAAGAGCCTCGTCTTGTTCTCTGCATGCCTGTTCCTGGGCGCCTGATGCAATCTCGCCACAGCAGCAAGCAGGCGTTTGCGCTCCTCACCCACACGTAGTCTTTGAGACTCTTTCTCTGAAACGCGACTCATAGTCGGGAACTGTTTCCTGCGCTCCTCCCTCCAAGCAGCAAGGTCAGCTTCATTGTTCAAAGTCATGACCTCGCCATTGTGTTCAAAAGTAAGCTTGGTGCCTAGCTCGGCAAATTGCGCTTCCTCGTCGATATCTTCGTCTTCGCTCTCTGATGGGTAGGTAGGCAGAGTGCCATCTTGTGGAGTGAGGCCTAGTGCCTTGTTTCCCGGTTTTGGTCGGTTCCCGGGCTGTGCGTTGGAAGGAGGCTGCGTAGACCCAGCTTGGGGTGCGGAGGGTAGAATAGGTGCACCAAAACTGGGAACAGAGGGTGCCGCCTGAGGACCTTGTTTCTTTTCACGATGCTGCTGTGGACCTCGCAGAGCGTCAAGCTTTCGTTTATGTCCAGCTTGCGTTCGACCTGGACCATCATTCTGTGCTGGCGGGTACGTCGAAGCGTTCAAACCTCGACTTGAAGATGGAGCATACGAGTTCTGCGTGGCTGCAACGCCTCCACCGTAACCCATGCCAGATTGATATGTTGCATTGCCACCAGTGCTTTGTTGTTGACCGGTAAAGTTCGGGTTGACATAAGATCCTGGCGGAGGCTGTGCGTTTCCGGAGAAATTTGATCTTTGGTTTCCACTCTGCCATTGTGGTGAAGTTTCTCGACTCCCCCCAGGTCGCGGATACCCATGGCCCTGGTTAAAATTCGACTGCTGGCTGCTACCCGTAGGTTCGAAGTTTGGATTGCCGCGTCCACCACCACGGCCACGACCACAGCCTCGGCCTCGCGACTCAAATCCACCGCGCCCACGACCTCCACGTCCAGATTGCTGTGAATAGTCGAAGTCTTGCTGTTGGCTCTGAGCGGCTGGTTTTGGCGGAGGTGGAGGTGGTGGTGGGAACGAAAAGCCTCCTGCCATGCTGTTCAGCAGTGCTCCTGGTCCAGTAGTCTCTTTCAAATGACTGTGACAGAATGTGATCACTTGAAAGTGTTGTACAAATAATTAAACGTAATATAATGTTTGTAGAGAACATCCGTCCAGAACTTGCAGCCTCGAAAGTTGCAGCGCAGGGAACTCGAGAAGTCCTCGGTTCGCTTGCCGATTGGCTGTGCTTGGTGCAAGTTCGAATCGCCTGCGGACTTCACGCGCAAATTGAAGTCTTCATGCACACTCTTGCAAGTCAATGCCCGGGCCAACATGACATGAGTAAAAATTGACGAGTGGACGACAACAAGAGTGACCTTGGAAACCAAATATATGAGCTTTGGAAAATCTCATGACGACAAGACATGCTCAGATCTGAAGAAAGAATACGCACCAAGATTTTACTGAAGCCGCCTCGCTGAGACTCGCCCACCACACTAAATATAACCTTCTGTATAAATACCTAAGCCAGGATGTATGTTCTCGTAAGTACAAATCACCCAGAGGAAACCAAGATAATGAACAAAACTAACAATCACCCCAAAGGTCACCCTCGCGGACGTCGTCCAGCTCCCCCCGTCAACCTTCAACCTCCCCAGCGCGCGCGCCATTGAAGACTGGATCAACGCCAAGTACGCGGACAAAGTGCTGCACAAAATCGGGCTCTGCGTCGGCTTCCACTCGCTCATCTCCTGCTCCGAAGGCCTGATAGGGCACGGCAACGGTATCGTGAACGTGAACGTCGACTTCCGCATGATCGTCTTCCGGCCCTTCCGGGGCGAGATCCTGCAGGGCACGATCGCGCAGTCGGACGTCAAGGACGGCATCTGGCTGACGATGGACTTCTTCGACGACCTGCAGGTGCCGCCGTCCGTGCTCTTCGACCCCAGCGTGTACCAGCAGGAAGGCGAGGATGGGGTTTTCGTGTGGCGGAGCGAGAACCCGGAGGCCGAGAATGGGTACGACGAGTACTTTTTCGATCGCAATGAGAAGTGTCTGTGTCGTGTGGAGATGGAGCAGTGGAATGATTTGAGCCCGCAGCTTGCGCAGCAGCAGCAGAAATTCAGTGCTGTGGCTGGTGGCGAGGATGAAGAGGCTTCCGAGGAGCCGAGGAAGCAGCCGTATGCGGTGCAGGCGAGTATGATGCATTCTGGTCTCGGACCTAAGCTTTGGTGGCTGGGAGAGGACGAGCTGGCGAATGAGGCACAGGAGGAGAATGCGGAGGAAATGGATGTGGACGCCGGAGCAGAGCAGGAGGCTGCATGAAGGAATCTCACTGCATTCTAGCACGGCGTTGGGTGTTGCTTTGCTTTCTTCTCACATACAGTAACATGCACGTACAAATATAATCGTGTAAACGTTTTTTTATTCATTCAACATTCTTTTGCGAAACTACTTGACTACGTTCTCAGAGGGTGCTGATAGCACCTGGGAACCCACCGTCGTAATCCTTCAGCTAGCAAGTCGTGTAACAGTCTAGCCAGGCTGCCTACTGCCAACCCGCAATGCGCCGCTTTGACCGGTATCCGTTTGAAAAAACCCAGTCCCCCTCCCGCAACCGCCGTGAGGCTTATGACGCCAAAGCACCGAAGAGGCAACCCCTAGAATTACCCGGTCTACAA
This sequence comes from Cladosporium sp. MBC 237, assembly GCA_030772445.1. Taxonomy (NCBI): domain Eukaryota; kingdom Fungi; phylum Ascomycota; class Dothideomycetes; order Cladosporiales; family Cladosporiaceae; genus Cladosporium; species Cladosporium sp. MBC 237. The sequence goes on along the minus strand of JAPHCH010000002.1, from coordinate 273,765 downwards.
GGCCGAAAAGACGAAAAGCTAGGTAGAGTCAGTGACTAGATCATGAGTTTGTGTTCAGTCGGAAGAAGCTCACATTATTCGTAGCAGCAATAGCGATGCTGTCCTCATGGGGGTGCCAACTCATATGCAGAATCTTTTTGTTGAAGTCGATCTGGTCTGCGTCGGTCTCCTTGCGCATGCGCTGAGCACCACCAGCTGGCGAACTGGCCCTGCTGCCCTTCTTGCCATCTTTGGCGTTCATGGGAGTAGGGATGCCAACCTTCTTCGCCTTGAATGCGCTCTTGTCGGCCTGCAAGACGATCTCGGTGTCCTTGTCCGGATCGCTAGGGTAGATCATGAAGTTGTTGTTGTAAGAACCGGTCATGACATTCTTGGCATCACCAGAGAAGGTAACCTCGAACTTGTCGAAGATGCTGTCATTCTCGTATGTGTCGCATAGCCTGGGGCGGAGGTGCTCGTGGATAGGAATAGTCTTCACGGGCTGGCGCTCCATGTTCACATCCCAGATCTTCACCGTGAGGTAGTCACGAGAAAGGATGTAGCGACCATCGTGGCTGAAGCGCACGTCGGAGATGGAAGAAATAATTTCGGAGAAGAAAGAGCGAGATGATGGATCTTCTTCCTGCTCGAACTCTGTAATTTTGTCAGTGGATGTTGTAGGACGAAAGCTTACGATAGAACTTACGCTTGGCATGCTCGTCGCAAAGGGCCTTTTGTCGCATGTCGGCCAGCTTGATTGTGCCTTTGCTCGACGCGTACATGAACCAGTTGCAGCTAGTGGGGTGGAACTCGGCAGCCGTGATGACTTCCGTGAGCTCCTCCATGTTTGCGGGCTTGATATCAACAATGTTGAAGCTCTGGTCTTGGATGTTGAGATTCCACAGGTTAATGCGGAGATCATCACTGCTGATGAAGGTCTCGCCATCGCTGTTCACTGATATGCTGTTGATGTGGTAGGCATGGGCGTTTGCGTAGACCTTGCGAGGCACGGCCGCAACAACGGTGTCGTGATGTGTCATACGAGGGAACTTGAGGTCTGCCACAGAACGGAAGTGCTGGTTGGGGTATCGCACAGGTCCGCCGCCATTCGCGCCACTCGCACCAGCTGGTGTCAACTCTGATGAGAGGTTGTTTTCCGCCACGACCTTCAGGGATTTCTCAAACACCTTCCACAACTTGATGGTCTTGTCGTTTGTTGACAGGAGGTAGTGGGAAGAATTCTGTCTCTTGCACCATTTGATCTTGTTGATCTTCTCTTCAATCTCGAGTGATTTTAGGTAGTCGAATTCGGGCTCGTGTGATTGGAACTCGGTGTGGAACTTGTACTCGCAGGTCTTCTTGGTTTCGTTGCGTTCGAAGAGGACGACTCTGCCGCCCTTGTCACCAGTCGCAAGGTAGTTGCCGGTTTGGTCGAACTCAACGGTCGATATTATGTCTGCCTCAGTAATATCTTCTACATCACCCTTATCACCGAAGCACCTGGGTACATGGGTCAGCTGATCGTCCCGAAATGCTTGTCTCTATGTATTGTCTGCAACGCTCAAAAGCAGGCGGTGGCCGTACTGCGTGAAATGCCATGATCTGCCAGATGTGTAACCCCTCTGTTGCTGGTGCACGGGCTGCATCGTGCTGTCTTGGTCCGGTTCGGAATCAGAATCAGAAGATGGAGTGTTCGCATCGGAGGGGGTAGATTCTGGCGAGGCCGACTCAAGCACAAGCTCGTTTGCCGCCTCCGATCCTGATGACTCGGAGTAAATCGACACCTCCACGGGTTCGTGGTCGCCGTCAGCTGATAGAGCAGCGCCTTCACGGCCGTTCCGATTGGTGCGGTCGAGAAGAGCGCTTCTCATTGCTTTGAACATGCTTGAGTAGGAGGAGTGTCGAGCGGTGTTGAGATCCGTATCCGGCCAGAGGGGAACAATGAACAGAGCAGCACAGCGCAGCGCAGGACAGCACGACCACCATCCAGATAACAACAAAGACAAAAGCAAACAGTGTACAGCAGCGTCACTTACTGTGTGAACTTCCATGTCGGCGGCTGCGAGCCGTCGCCTGCCTCCACCATCTTCCCGATGCTCGTTCCTGTCGAGCCTGCCGTATCCCTCGCGCGGAAACGTAGACTCTGCCCGGCTTCTGCCGCCAATGGTTCCTTCTTATATTTGGCGTGTTATAACAATCGGGATGGACAGTCCACGTGGTCGGGAGAGCGTGGTTGTCTGCGAAAGGCGGAGCTGGTGGATGAAGGCTCGTCAAGCAAGCAGGGCGGTGTCAGGAGCGGCTTGTTGCCGGGGGCGCGTGGACGTGTGTCGGGCGGAGGGGGGATGGGTGGGTGTAGCGGTGAAGTGGCGCAGACGAATGCCACTTGAGTTAGAGATGATATGGGCAAGCGACACTTTGAGACCAGAGGTATCGGTGTACTGCCTGTGCGAAGAGTGGTAAGGTACGTGCCCGTACGTAATGCTGGGCTGGGTTTTGGCGCTGGTGGGGCACTGGATGTGAGCCGGCTCAGCGAGCAATCAAAATAAGGCATCAGGCATCCATGAGCTTGGAAGGAGAGTTTGCTCGCACTGCTCTCCTCCATCAACGCGACGTCACTTCTAAATAAACATGCGAGACGATCGATCGCGTGCGATGTTGTGCCTTATCTTCCTCACCTCCACCATTGTCACATGTACACCACGTGATAAGTATTGTCGTTCACTCACATACTAGAGCTATCGTGCTGCCAGGACTGGCCTTAAAGGCGCGAAAGAAACTGATCGCTTTACCTCACAAGAACACCACTTGAGTGACTTTACACTTTTCTTTCGACATATCCGATAAATACAATGCTCATTCGATACGGCTCTCAAAACGCCCGTCCAATCTGGCTGAATCTGCTCAATCGCTTACTCCACCCACCCCCAGCGTAATACCGACTCGTCTTCCTGCTGTTTCTGTTGGACCCAGCACTGTTGTCTGCTTGTTCCACGATCATAGGCTCAATCGTCCTAGACCTTGCGGCTGCTTGATCTGGCCTCACAGGCGGCGTCTGGTCCATCGCTGTGTTTTGAACTCCATAATCGCCGTATGCTGGAGCCACAGGAATTGGCGCTGCATTTTTGTTCCATGGGTTAAAGTCGTTTCGTCCATCTTTCACGCTATACCCCCTGGATACCCGGCGATCTTTGCGATTGCGCCGGCATCTGCAGAGTAAGCACGCGACAACAACTACTGCCACTGCAAGGACGCATGCCAAGACCACAAGCCAGATGATTGTTTGGTGGCTCAGAGACGCGGGTTTGCTCTGGCTTGAGAAGTTGAAAGGAGATGCGTCCGATGTTTGCGCTGCTGCTGCTGCTGCTGCTGCCATGGTGGTATGTCTCGGAGCAAGAGGACGTCTTCGGCGTAGGATCCCAAGGTATTAAAGTCAAATGAAGGCCAGCTTCTGTTTGATGTTGGTTAGGCACGCCTTTCTCCTTTTTCTTTACTACGCGCAGAGTATATACACAGTCTACTAAAAGCATGAGACAGATGCGACGGACGCACAGGGCATAATAGCATGGAACAACACTTCTTTGTTCGTCGAAGCGAAAGTGCTCAGAATCCTGAGACAAAGAACAGCTTGACTGACAGACCCATTTCCGGTCAGAAATTATTGCAAGTCACCTCCCCGAAACAAAGAGATCTGGAATTCAATGGACCATCGATTGCGTCAGGCAATCTTACTGGCAAAAAGGACGAACCATGTACTATGGCTCGATGTACATTGTACACTCTGTGGGGGCTTGACACAATGTCATTGTCTCCGGGGCGGGTGTACACTGCGGACGCGGTGAAGGTTTACGATCTAGCAGAATCAGTCTCGCCAATGCTATGTAGCTTTCTCAAAGGCTTTAGAGCCCATTCACGATGTGGGAAGTCACATTGTCGAGGAAACGCATAACGGCGTCCACTTTGAGTCGCAGTCATGGTACTTGAGCGACCATCCATACCACACCCCGACACCTACAACTCTGTCATCATGCCGTTCACATACTTGCGTAAATATCCACCACTCTCCACCACCATTCTACTCTTCAACCCCCCCAGCTCCAAGTAGCAGTAGCAACCACCTTCCTGAGTACCAGCATCTTTCATCGACATGAGTGCCAGCAATGATGCTACAGCGACAAATGCGTTCCGTTTTCTCGACTTTCCTGCTGAGATACGCAACCAGATCTACGAATATGCGTTTGCGCGAACAAGAGAGGCTCCGCTACAGGTTGCTCTCAGGTCGAGCCAACGTCGTACGCGGGAGAAACAGCTCAGTATCCTTCGTGTGAACAAACAAGTTTACGGGGAAGCAGCCGCAACCGCCTACCAGGGCATAGTTGCCAACATGATCAATCCCTCGATCATGTGCCTGAAGGCCGACCAGGTGGCAAGCGATATCAAGGTGGAAGAGCAAAGAAAGCCAACGCAACGAATGCTTCCCCAAACGATCAGAGTCCTCCCCCTCAGGTAGTCCTAGCAGGCGTGACATTACAATTCGTCACTAACCTCAAAATCGATCTTGCCAACTTCATGGTTCTCGCAAGTCTCTGCAGGAAATGCGACCTCGGCCGAGCATTCATACTAGGCTCTGCCCTAAGCCCTGCCCGAATCCGCAACGCAGAGAACATCTCCTATTTGGCCAAGCGATTGACCCAAGTCACCCACATCGAGGTGCATGATGAGTTCTGGAGCCTGATTTGCTTCAACCTCACCTCCAGCCCTCCTTGGATAGCGCAGATTCTCAACCACAAAGGTGATGTGGAGCGTTTGCTGGCGATGTTCCCTCCCTTGGAGACAGTCAAGGTGAAGAGCACTACTGTTGGGATTGAACAGGTGGTTACGAAGGAAGAATTGCTGGGCTTTGCTGCTGAGGCTCGGGAGTGCCCTCGGTCTGCTTCTTCCTAGAGTCGAAGAGGCTTTAGAAGATTGTACGCAAGATGGACGAAGAATCAAGGTCGACGCGATGATAAAGTTTCGAACTGTCGGTTTAGTTGAAGTAGTATAGCATCAAAGCATTATATTTAATCCACTCATAACATATCACAATCATACAAAACTCATCAAAGTGTCAGCATCCGCGAAAGCTTCCCAGCGCAACGTAAATGTCTTGGTTCATTAGGTAGATTGTTCCAACACCTATAATGCTGAATTGCCATTCATGGAGATCTCTGTCAAAATTTGCTCGCATCCAATACCGATTCAATCGATCGCTGCGTGGCCCTCAGATGATCTACCAGCTGGAATATCAACAAGCTTTGATCAGAATTAGAGTGTACCTCAGATTGAGATTTCAACCCGATCGTCACAGCGCGTTGATGTTGAATGACAGATCGGCGTAGTAGAACGATTCTCGAGAAGGCTCTGGAAGGGGGCTGGTGATGCAGTATTCTAATAGTTACATACGGTGGCAATATCGCGTAAATCGACTTTATATCCTGGATACAAATCGCTGCAGTGAGTTCGAAATTGGTTCTATTAGCACAAGATTTCGGCAGCACATGTCCGCATAGAAAACCAGGTCTTATTTTTCATCAATTGTAAAGACCGACTCCGAAGCCGCAGAGTGCGACATCTTGCTCTCAGATTGCCGGGATAGGATCAAAGACAAAGAACCCGCTCACACAGCACAGCATTCTTGAGAGACAATCTACGATGAAACAAAGAAGGAAGAAGGCGTTGATCATCCCACTCACCTCTTCCACACGCAGCCATAGCAGCAATAATCACCTCTCCAACAAAACACCCACAACAATGTGCTGCCACCGCCTCTACGTCTACACAGTCTGCGGCCACTCAGTACTGTCCCACAAACCCCTAATAGAATGTCAACACGCCTCCATCGAACCAGACGAACACTACTCAACAGCATGCGAGCTAATAGCCCACCCCTACCAAAGCTGGAAAATCGAAACTCTCTGCCCACCCTGCCAACACCAGCGCGAAAAACTCATGAGCTGGATCGAGGTGGCACAAACGGTGAAGTTTGACGAGTGGAAATGGAAAGTGTCGTACGGAATGCCAGCACACGGGAAAGATTTCTGGGGTCGGAGGGCAGAAGAGCGCGAGCAACGTGAGAAACAGCGGGAGAAAGAGGCCAGGGATGAGGCGAGGAAGAGTAATAAAGCGTTTAGTCTGAAGAGGAAGAGGTCGACTAAAACGCCCAAGTCGCCCAAACATCCTCCTCCCCCAGACAGCGGAAGCTGAGCGCGCCTCGCTTCCCATCTTGCAGAGCTCGCCCGCCATTGGGCCTTGGCGCTGACCGCCGGACAAGCGCAGCAAGCGCATTGGGCGACGTCGAACCTCACCACCGTTCTGACGAGCAGCTCGCCGACGACAATCTCCCCTCCGCGGCGCCAACAACACCCCGACTCCGCCAAATCGCACTCAAACGGACACTTCCAAACCCCCACACACCCGCCCACGACTTTCCGCGCGCCCAGCGACCGGTCGAAACAGCCACAATGCCCACTCCCGAGTCCGAGATGTTCAAGGCGGCCAAGCCGACCGTGCCGCCGACCTTTGACGGCGTCGACTACGACGACAACAAGGCCCTGAAGGCCGCGCAGGACTCCATTATTCGCGAGCAGTGGGTGCAGAGCATGATGGCGCGGTTGGTGCGGGAGGAGCTGGGCAAGTGCTACTACAGAGAGGGCGCGAACCACTTGGAGAAGTGCGGTCACTTGAGAGGTAAGTTTGAGAAAGTGAAAGAGGAGGTGTAGAGAAGAAGCGGCGCGGGAGGTTGGGGTCGGAATGAGGGTGTTCATGAGCTAACTCGACTTCTTTGTGCAGACCGGTATCTGGAGCAGCTCAAGCACTCCAAGGTCAAGGGTTACCTCTTCCAGCAGCAGAACTACCTGCCCAAGGAGTAAGGAACGAATATGGGAGAGAGAGGGAGTTGCAAGAAAGACGCAGGGATTGGTTTTGGGTTTCTGCCATGGAGAATGTACAGTATGCAACACACATGGATACAAATGGACGTCAATGAAATGCTCGCGTGCGCGCGAGGAGAGTGTTTTCCTTTACATTTCCTGCACATCTCAGATTCGGGAGGAGTGTATGGTATTACTGTCCATGCTACAAGCGTAACCGCTAGGCGAGTTGTCTGCCAACGTGATACCTGAGAGATACACAGTGTTGCAGTGTAAGGTAGGTCTGGCCTAGACCGTACATCCCTTCACAAAGAGAACATCCGGCATATGAAAACCAAAACCATCTCATCAACCAAATGTTCTCGCACAACTTGAAAAACAGATCGCACGAGGCCTTTCCTCAAGCAGCTCAGCAACCCAGCAACTAGTTCACCCAGCCCAGATTTGCGATAACAGATTTCTCCCAGATACCTCGACGATATTCAAGGAAAAAGGCATAAGAGCACCGTGAAACATGCAAGCACAACGTGACGGCCGCCACGCGTTCAGAGGGAGCAAGCGACTCTGCTCAAAACCAAGGAAAATACGTATGCGCGACTGGACTCAGCTATTCCGCTACCAGCAACACAAAACATCTCCGAAAGTCCAGTAGCAAGCGCTACGCTTCCAACCCCCTCAAAAATAGATCCATCGCGATTCCCAACATCACGCGACAAGGAAGGTAACCTCCTATCCACCGCACTCGGACAGCTTTTGGATTTCGTATCGCAAGAGACAAAAGGCAGATTAAGTGGGCGGGTTTTCTTCACGTTTTGTTGGCAGACGTGAAGGAGGGGACTTCTGCATTTCATTTCCGGCATGATCCAGAAGGCCGATAGGGTAAAGCCATCTCTACTACACCATTCCCTCAAGCATCCCACTTTACCGAAGAGCCTTCTCCTCCCAATTCCCCAGAATCACGCCGACTACTCTCAACACCACCATCAACTCCGCAGACACGAGACAAAACTCCCACACCAACTCCATCCTCAACCCACAGAATCCTTCACACTCCATCCATCACCAAAGCCAAAACAAAAAGAAGCGACAAAAGACCCAGCAGCCAGCAGCGGCATTCAAACGACAAAACCTCCCCACCACCAAAAGCCAAAGGAACCTCCAGTGCCAGTAAGCATTTATCAGACAACAGAACTCCCGGGACCGTCAATACAGACTGCACGCCACACGTGCGGTGGCAGAAGAATCCTGCGAAAGCACCGAGGAGAGTTGGTAAGGTACATACCTCAAAGTTATTAATAAGTCACGAAGCGACCATAAGAGCAAGGCAGGCGAGAGGTGCTTTCCAGTACTTATGAGTGCGACGGGAAGTATGAACATGGGCTATGATGAGATGTGAGAATAGTCAACACTGTACCAAATCAAGAAGAATTTCCCCCATTCATCAACAACCAACTCCCAAACACCTTCCCATACCAAAATTCCTTCAAATGGAATCGACACTCTTCATAAGATCAGGTACATATGGCGCCATCTCTGCCTCTCTTTGAAAGCCTTGTCAAGATTTTTCCTTTCTCTCGCACGCTTGTACGTACGTATTCACGTTCATACGCACGGAAAGTCGACGAGGATGAATGGAAATGCGTGCATGCGAGTGAAGCACTAGGGACAAAGCATGCATGCAGGCGGTACTCTTTAATTTCGAAGGTGAACTGGACTTGGAAAACACAGATTGGAAGAAAGAGCATGAGAATGAATACTCCAATGAAATGAAAATAAGCGTGCCTCGGAATTCCCATCAAGGCACGATGCTACCTATACGTTTTCGTTTCCCTTCCCACCTAATCTCCACCAACGCCAATGTCTTCTTTGTACTTTCCCTTCTTTTTTTCCCCCATAAGGTATCATGCATTACCACCCCTCATTTATCTCTCTAAATCGAAACCTCTTCCAAGTCTAGTGACCATTGGCAACAACCTTAGCGCCCGAAACAGTCTTCTCAATAGCCTGCAGGACATCCCCGACCAAATCAGCCGAGTCCTCGACACCGCAAGAAATCCTGACAAGATCGTCGAAAACGCCCGCAATCTCGCGCTGGTCCTTAGGAATGCCAGCGTGGGTCATGGAGCCGGGGACTTCGACCAAGCTCTCGACGCCGCCGAGGGACTCGGCGAGGGTGAAAATCTGCGTGTGCTGGCAGAAACGCTCGGCAGCCGCCTGGCCGCCGGCGATGCGGAAGCTGAGCATGCCGCCGCCGAGGCCGTCGCGGTGCTGTTTGAGGGCGATCTTGCGCTGCTTGTGCGAGTCGGAGCCCGGGTAGTTGACGAGGAGGACGTTGGGGTTTTCGAGCAGGGCGCGGGCGACGGCGGAGGCGTTTTTGGAGGCTTCGCGGGCGCGGAGGTGGAGCGTCTTCACGCCGCGGTGGGCCAGCCAGCAGTCGAAGGGGGAGGGGATGGCGCCGATGGCGTTTTGCAGGAAGCTGAGGCGCTCGAGCAGGGCATCGGAGTTGAAGGCTGCCACGCCCATGCAGACGTCGCTGTGGCCGTTGATGTACTTTGTGACGCTGTGGACGACGATGTCGGCGCCGTGCTCGAGGGGGTTTTGGATGTAGGGGGAGAGGAAGGTGTTGTCGACGACGACCATGATGCCAGAGCGGTGCGCAATGTCGGCGACAGCGCGGATGTCGACGAGCGAGAGGGTGGGGTTGGAGGGAGTCTCGATCCAGATGAGCTTGGTCTCGGGCTTAATCAGGGACTCGATGTCGACCTCAATGCTGGGGGTGAAGGTGACCTTGACGCCATGGGCGGAGGCGACCTTTGTGAAGTAGCGGTGGGTGCCGCCGTAGACGTCGGAGACAGAGACGACATGGCTGCCGGCGGCGAGGGACTGGAGGATGACGGCGGTGGTGGCGGAGCCGGAGGAAAAGGCCAGGGCGTGTCTTGCTCTTTCTAATGCGGCAATGCAGTTCTCGAAGTTGGTCCTGTTGGGGTTGGAAGAGCGGGTGTACTCGTACTCGCCGACAGGGACGCCGACAGAGGTTTGCGCGAAGGTGGTGGACAGAGAGATGGACTCGATCACAGCACCGGTGGCGGGGTCGTGAGGGGCGCCAGCGTGGACGGCGAGAGTGCCGAAGCTGTGGACGGGGGAGGGAGCCCTCGGAGGGGTCTCAATGGAGCCTTCGTGCTGGGGGATGGTCATCTTGGCGGGGAACGTGGTGTGTGTTGGTGGTGGTGAGAGAATAAAGAGAGAAAGAGAGCTAATATATGCGGTATGCAGCAATTCTTGCGCTGAGATATCTTTATTTTTCTGCCTTGATCAACCTGGATGGATGGATGCTGCGGGCGACTAGGGCGGAGAAGGCCCGAGAACCTTAGGTAATTTGTATGTGGTAATAGGGTGGAGCGGAGAGTGGGAGGGTGAGAGAGGAAGCGAGACGAGAGGAGAGAGAGGTTGAGAGCAGTACTTATTGTTGATGCTGGGAGGAAGCGGTGTAGGTGGTATATCAAGAGGTATGAGTTGATTACCCAAGGGCGTAGATGTTGCGAGAGAGGAAGGAAGAAGGCGATGATTATTGTTAGGCCCGTGGATTATTTTGCCTCACCCATCGCCGAACAGGGTCTGATGGCGATGGCGTGCTCACCCGCCTGGCTTTGTCAGCCCGGATTTCTTTGAAATTCAATCCAGCACCAAACGCAGATTATGCTCAGTCTGGAGCGTTCATTTGCAATCTCATTGTAAATCATTGTTGTCGCTGTCATACATCTCCAGAACAACAATTGTCACAGATCCATCTACTGCAGCATACCGGATCTCGCATGGCGGATCTCCCTACCGCAGGAACGCTGGATTGTACCTGGCGTCGAGGCTGCGACAACCACCCATCATTGGATATGAGCCTGCTTGCGTGCTCGATGATGTATCTTGTGCAACCCATGCCTCAAGATCAGCCTCATCCCACGCACTGCGCCTTCTTGTACCTCGGTCAGACGGTTCAAGACTTTAGCGTCGCGGTTAGTGTCCTTCGGCTTATATGTCTCGCAACTGCTCACGGTTGTCTACGGTGTAATAATGTCGTGCAATGTCGCTATGTTTGTAGCTTTGAGTTTGGTTCGTTTCACAACATGATGTTATGCCGCTCTTGGATTGGCGGAGACGACTTGGCTGGCTGCGATAAAAGCTGACTATAGATACTTCTCGACAACTGCACACGGTGCTGAATCCCGTGTCTTGATAATGGTCTTCGAAGCTGATGATCACCTCGAAGACCGCTTACTCTTCATCGTCATCTTCCATGCCCATCCCCAATCCACCCTTCTTGATTCTCAAATCTTCCTCCAGACTCCTCAACTGCTTCATCACCTTCTCGCGCAAGAGCTGGTTCTTCTGTCCAGCCAGCTTTTGCTTTTGAATCTCAACCTCGCGTTCCAGATCGTGAATCTCCTCCATTTGCTGTGCGCGCTCGGCCGCTTTCATAGCCGCATCCTCATCCACGACATCAATATCATCGTCTTCATCTTCGTCGCTCTCATCTTCATCTGATGATTGCGCTGAAGTTTCAGCCGCAGCGGGTGTAGCTGCGGCCGAATCGAGACCTGCTTGGACTTGGGCGAAGGAAGCCGAAGCATCGGCAAGGTTTGCAGGTGAAGTAGTCATGTTCTCTGGTGCCAGAAGTTGCGGCTCGGAAGCCTCATTGTCCATGTCGAACAGTCCCTGGAGCTCAGACTCCATAGCGAGCTCATCGACTTCCTCTTCCGGCTCATGGTCATAGCCATCCTCGATGGTTGAAACAGCCTCGCCATCGGCATCTTCATCAAAGTAAGCTTCCGGCTCCACCGAGCGTTCGAGTGATTCGCGGTTGAGGATCTCAAAGGTGGTTTCGCCGCCGTCACGCTCCGCTTTCTCGTCCTCTTCCAAGAGTCTCTGCACTTCTTCCTCGGCGTTTGCGGTGTCTTTGTAGCTGAGGCGCTTGCGGAAGCGACGCTTGCGTACCCAGTGCATAGGAGGGGTGAGGCCGTGGGCGTATTGCATATTTGTCGGGTTGATGGCGCCTCGTGGAATGGGCATGTTCTTAGCTTCTTCATCGCTGCTGCATCTTCCAATGACTATGAGCATCTGATGAATGTCCGCCACTTTCCACCAACCCTTCTTGTCCCAGCTCTTCATCGTCTCCACAATGCAAGGCAAGTCCACGAGGACCGCCACGTACATGCGTCCTTTGATTGTGACAACCGCTCTGCGAAACTCCCGCTCCACGAATCTGATGGTGACATCGGCACCTCCCTCCTTGACAGGCACTCCGATGGTTTTGTTGGTGATAGCATCTCTCAGGTAATCGGCGTCCTCGCCCGGTTCCATGCGCAAAATGAGCTGCTGCTCTGTGGCCGGGTCCTTTTCGCGGTCGCTGTCCTCGCTGTCGTAAGCGTTGCCGGGGACTCTGTCCGGCACGCGCCCTTTCACATTCAGTCTCCTGAGCACAGGCGCAGAAGGCTGGCGTTTTTTCTTCAAACTGATGCGAGGTCCGGCGGATGCAGGAGTCGCGGGTGTTGTCGCGCTGGCGTTCTTCGATGCCTTCAGAACGAGTGAGGATTTCCTGCTTTCGGGAGCTGGGCGTTTGGCGGCAGGCGACACATCGTCGTAGTCATCGTGCTCGGCGGCGCGCTTCTTCGCGCTGGGCTTGTTCCGTGGTTTCTTGCTAGCATCGCTGGAGGGAGGAGCCATAGACGATGAAGGTTGCTCAGTAGCCGGAGTCGGAGGCTGCGATAGCTTGAGTTTGAAGCCACCACTGCTGGCGGGTGTCTGAGAGGGTGTCGAAGGCTGGCCACCGCCGCTGCCAGTCTTGAGGTGAAGCTTGAGCGGCGCCATATTTGCTGCTCGCCTGTGTTGTCAGGCCAGGCAAGCGAAAGAAGAAGTTCCGGATCTGTCAATAGGTCTCCAGATCCGAGTCGGGTGGTGAGATGGCGTTGTGGAGTATCGGAAAGTGTGAGAGGTGGGCGGGACAGTAGTTGTGGCGGAGTATCAGAGTTGCAAGCCCACGCTGGGCATGTGAATGAGGAGGCGCGCAGATGGTGGAGTGATGATGGATGGATGGCAGAGGCGCATGCCAGGCAAGCACCGAAGACAGCGACAGCGGGCCCGGCCGAACCTCAAATGAATACCTTCCCTTATGCGATGATACCTCACACATTCTACACACAAGCATAACGCACACAGATAATATGAACGTCAGAGCGAACCCTCTCAACAATCCGCATATGCAACAGTAGCATTTCCATAACAGCAGTCATCACCATATCAGGTGTATGGGGCGCTCAGCCGCAGCAGTCTTCCAGGCGTCCAAGCATTTTGCTGTCCGCCATTCCACAGACCCCACCAAGCGAGGCGCAGTGCCGACAGGGCTGCGTGAACTCACCGCGCTCCGACAGCCCATCTCCTACTACACTCTCTCCCATCAGCTGAAAGAAGAGCGGGATGCGATGCTCTTGACTTTGTCCCACCGGCAGGGATGTCCGTCATTCTGCAATCTCGCCCACTGCTCTACTGCACCCGTCCTCTCTTCCCGCCGCCTTTCATACCGCGTGGCATTGCTGTCCTCGCAGCTCTCCCCTGCATCTACTTGCATACATGCTGGCCATCATACGGTGACGATAACCTCCTACAACGGTAAGGAAATACTATACATTCATGGTCTCTCCTTCTCTTTCTTCCGATCAATTCTCTCTCATTAGCACAGTCATACAACAAACATATCACTGCCAAGTTTATTCCTCCTCCTCCATATTTAGCTAGTTCAACCCAGCCTACTATCTTGATACTGTCAGCCCTGTGTTCAGCTCTCGACGCTGCTTAACATACACCCCTGCTCACTGCCTTCGCCTGTCTCGCTGTCTCAGGCATGAATACAGCGATCTGCTACCCAACTGCCTCCTCAAGCTCTCAATCAAACATGCCCAGCCTGAGAATGGGGTTCGATTCGATGGCTGCTTGGGACCGAACCTCCGGCGACTTCGAGGATCACATCCAGAGAAGGTAGCTTGTCGTCTTGTATCTGCAATTGATTCTCCTTACTAATGCTTTCTTCTCCAGAACTCGCGCATCTACAGAACCCAGATTTGCCAACAAATCTCAAAACCGATCTCTTTCAGATAACTACTATCACCCACCATCTTTCCAAGCAGCAACATCACATTGGAGTCCTCCCACATCACCAACAACAAGACCAGCATCACCCCAGCGACACAGATCGTTGCCCACAACCATCACGCCACCCAGATCTCCACGCACAAGTCACGCCAGTGAATCGTATTACACACCCAAACCCGAAGACCGCATCTCTCTTTCCACCAAACTCTACGCAGCTTCATGCGATGGAGACTTCTCACAAGTCTCAACCCTCCTCTCCCTCGGCGCCTCCCCAAATATCGGCACACAAGTCAAAGGCCTCTACCAAGCTTTCAAACCCGCCAAAAACGGCCACCTCTCCCCTCTAGCAGGCGCAGCAACACACGGCCAACTAGCCGTCGCCAAACTCCTAATCGCCAACGGCGCAGTAATCAGTCCCAGCGTCGCCCAATCATCCTCCTCACCACTCCACCAAGCCTGCTACACCGACAACCTCGAAATGACGCGCTTCCTCCTAAACGCCGGCGCCAACGTCAACGCCCAGAACAGCTACAAAACCACGCCCCTCATGTACGCCGCCAAACACGGCTCGCCGACCCTCGTCGCCCTCGTCCTCTCCTACCAACCCCGCCTAGAAACCGAAGCTTTCATGGAATGCACCGCAGCGCACTGGGCCGTTTTCCACAACCGCTTGGAAGCCCTTGTGCTTCTTTTGCGCGCGGGCGCGAATCCGGACGCGAGGATTGTGGATGGGAGTGCGCTGTTGCATTGCGCTGCTATGAGGGGTGCGACGGAGATGGTTGGGCTTTTGATTCGGTATGGTGCGGATGTGGGATTGAAGGATGGGGAGGGGAGGACTGCGCTGGAGGTTGCGGTGGGGAATGGGAAGGAGGGCGCGGTGGATTTGTTAAGAGGGAATCAATATTGAGGGGTTTGGGGGAGGTATATCTTTGGGGAAGTGACGGATGGGATCATGAATTAATACGATATGTGATGTGTGGGATTGTATTGTATGACTAGGTATTTGGCGGTGCTTTTATTGATGAGTAGACGATCTGGATGAGGGAATGGATTCTCCACGGCTTATTACGACCAGGAATTGGAATGTTCCTTTATGCGGTCTCGAAGGCGAGTTGGATATATATTCGAAAGAACAATTATCAGTATTATCATCCATCTTGAAAAACCCGAGCAAAGCAGACGCCTTGAACACTTGAATGAATTCTACACGGCCCTATCACAACGGGGAATTAGATTGTTACAGTAGCCAATTTCGAAGACGAATGAAAAACACATTCAGATCAACAGCTGTCGGTTTTATTGTTCTTCTTCTTGACAAACCAACAATCCCGCCTCTATGCGTAAGAGTCAGACCCATCCTTCTCGGCTCTACCAAGCGAATGACTTCACCCAATTCTCCACGCGCAGAGACGTGCGTCTCAACGCCGATCACCCTCTCCAGAGGGAACCATTGACTTTGCGACCGGTGGAAAATCGCACCTCCAGCAACCCCATACCGACGACCTCAATTGGCCGGACAAGAACTTCGTCAAAGCACTATGGATTCGCTAGGAAGCTGGTGGGCCCTCGGGTCCTATCACAGGGCTTCATACTCACATATGCCCTGACTGCGTCAAGGTCCGACTTCGCTTGCACGCCCATGATGAGCGCTCAGCATGACCAAGCTGCTGTGGGGAGCTCACGAAGCTGGATGGAGTGAACCCCACTGTGTAGTGGTTATAAAGACCTTGGTGATTGCCCTTTCGCACTTCTGTGGTTCTTCTTTCTTGACAAGGAAAAGCGATATCGTTCATCGTATACTTACCGTTCTACAATTTTACACCGCAACTCACCCAAGAACAACCCGAACCTGGTACGGCGTCGCAGAGCGGAGGAGAACATCATGTCGTCGACGTGCACAAGGTCGTCTGGTCAAGGTAAAGTAACAGCAAGCAGGCGGGTGCTTGTCTGATGGCTAGGCTCCCGGCTCTCTTTCTCTGTCTATGTCTGGGCACATGATCCTCCAAGATCATCAAATCCAAGCACATAGACGGAGCAGAGAGAAGGGAGATCCCACCCATCAGACTCGCTGAGATCACACCGTTACTCCACTTGATCAGCGTAATAGCTGCGCAAGAACATGCTTTCTCTCCCCCATCCCCTTTGCAACCTTGACGGAGTGGAAGTATTGACTTTAGCAGCGCCACCATGTCTTCCGACAAGATCACCTTCTTGACGAACTGGTTGGCTCTCCCCGTTTCCCTTTCACCTCGTCTTCTCTCTGGGAGGGAGGTGGCTGTAGGGAATTTGTTCTTACTGACGTCTTGCAAAGGCACGCCACGCCGTATCACGCCCCGTTGTATTTGGCTCAGGCCAAGGGATTTTTCAAGGAAGAGGGAATCCAGGTTGCGCTTTTGGAGCCGAATGATCCCAGTGTATGCATGCCTACTGTCTTCACACTTTGAGTGTGGTCTCATGACTGTAAGTGCTGACCATATTTCTTACAGGATGTCACCGAGATCATCGGCACTGGCAAAGTCGACCTGGGCTTCAAGGCCATGATCCACACTCTGGCCGCCAAAGCCCGCGACTTCCCAGTCCTGTCCATCGGCTCGCTACTCGACGAGCCCTTCACCGGCGTCGTCTACCTCAAAGACTCCGGCATCACCACCGACTTCCGCACCCTCAAGGGCAAGCGTATCGGCTACGTCGGCGAGTTCGGCAAGGTAAGCTTTCACCACCAACCCCCCAACCAACCCAAACTAACACCCGCCTCTAGATCCAAATCGACGAACTCACCTCCCACTACGGCATGACGCCCGCCGACTACACCGCCGTCCGCTGCGGCATGAACGTCTCCAAAGCCATCATCAACAACGAAATCGACGCCGGCATCGGTCTCGAAAACGTCCAAATGGTGGAGCTGGAAGAATGGCTCGCGAACCAAAACCGCCCCAAATCCGACGTGCAAATGCTGCGCATCGACGAGCTCGCCGAGCTCGGCTGCTGCTGCTTCTGCTCCGTCCTGTACATCGGCAACGAGCAGTTCATCAGCCAGAACCCCGAGAAAGTCCGCGCTTTCATGCGCGCCGTCAAGAAAGCGACGGATTTCGTCCTCTCCCAGCCGGAAAAGGCTTGGGCTGAATACGTTGATTTCAAACCCGTCATGGGCTCGACGCTGAACCGCAAGATTTTCGAGCGCAGCTACGCCTACTTCTCCCAGGACTTGCAGAATGTCGCGAGGGATTGGGCCAAGGTCACCAACTATGGCAAGCGTCTTGGCGTGTTGAAGGAGAGCTTTGAGCCTAACTACACCAATGATTTCTTGGACTGGAAGCTTGAGGAGGATCAGGCGGATCCTACTGGTGATCAGAAATCGATGATCCAATTGCAGAAGGAGATTGCTGAGAAGGGCGGGTTCAAGAGACTGGACGTCAAGAGGTGTCCTTGTGCTGTTCCTGCTGCTGCTTGAGTTGCGAGCCTGAAAGGCTGAGTTGACTCGCGTGCATGGCTTGGGATATGCCTGCATCAACAATGGGCTCGATGAACGGAGATGTCCCGACTAGTAGCAGGACTCTTACACTCGTTTAACTGTACTTGAATGATGACCTTGCCAAAGATACTTTTTCTCCCAACGGTACAGCATGAACTCTGTGACGAACTGTGCTTGAAAATGTGAAAACATGAGAAGTGAAGAGCCTCCACCATCCCTACTCTTCCATTCTGCACCCCTATCTAACACCACCATCTCGCCCTCCCTCCCACCCCATCCCCCTTCCCAAAGTCCACCACCACCATCATCACAACAACCCCACCAACCCCGCCCCAATCCACCCCCATAACACCACCCCAACCCCCATCCCAACACCCAACCAATCCCCCCTCGCCCTCCAAACCTCCACACAATCCACCACACAAAGCACCAAACCCGCCAAAACAACCACGCCCATCTCCGCCCTCTGCCCGCGAAACCAGAAAGAAAACATCGCAATTGCGATTGAAAGGTCGCGTGCGCCGAGGAGGCGCATGGAGGCGTCGAGAGAGCTGGTGTTGAGGGGTTGGGAGTGCGGACGGAGGCCGAGCGCTGTTGCGCAGGTGGAAGGTGAGAGGAGGGCCAAGAGGCCGAGGGAGAGGAAGGTTGTGGGGATGCTGAGGGGGAGGAGGGGGTGGGTGAGTATTGCTGGGGGCATGGTTTTGGTTGTTTGGATGCTGCAGTCTGTTGCGAATGTGAGGCTGTGCTTGCTCTTGGTGGCCTTTTTGCAGTTGTTGCCACGGACCAGCGAACAGTGGGAGCTGGTCTTGGGGTGTTTTGGTTGGTAGGATACTAATAAGATGGGATTTGTTTTTTATGCCGGGCCTGTCGAGCGGGTGTTTGCGTCGTGTAGTAATGTTTTGGAGGATACTTTGCTGCGATGAAGAGGCGGCTTTATCATTGTATGCGCTTTCGCTTTCGGACTGGATGAGGCATCTTCAAGGCTAGGTTTTTGCCTCGCTTTCGGTAACCTTGTTGTCACATGATAGAGAAACAAAGGTGGCGTGACTGGCGTTCTGACCCTCTCTCAGAACCGTGTGAAGACGGAGGAGTGGAGCGATGTTAGTCCTCAACTCGTTGTTTGGGCTTTTGCAGGACCTGCGTTGAAGCAAGCGATGATATATAACAAAGTACTAGGTAGACTAAGGTACGCGACTGACAGCTTTCAAGTGATCGTGGTCGCGGAGCTCGTCAACGATTATCGATTTATACTTCAGCACAGTCACACAGTCATTGGCAGACATCCGAAATTGCGTCTACCAGGTCAATTGAGCGACGAATTGCAAGCATGAATCACCACATCTTATCAGCACATTCATGCCTCGCGACGACATTTGACGATTGCGGTGTTGTGGCCTTTTCTAAGAGCGAAATTCTGTGTTTGTGTCACACTATCTCCTAAGCAACGCTGTGTAACAATGAAGTTGGCGGATCATCAACGAGACGAGTCTTCAGAGCGATCTGTGAACTCAGGATACTGCAATGCCCCTGGCCCACGAAGACCCATGGCATGCATGATTCTCAGATTCTGGTTTCGTCGACGCGCCAGACTCACGGCTCGTCTTCCCTGGTCTGATCATCTCATTACAGTAAAGCCCAGCCTGGTCGAAAAGCAGGGGTTTAGGTATTCAATATTGGCCCTTTGGATTCTTTGGGTCTCAGCAGACAACCATGCACGTCCGAGTCTCTCACGGATAGGGGCATGTTGCACAAAACATGGCACAGCTGGGAGCTTGTGAAGGCCTGGAGTATTGTAGAGGCATACCATTCACGAATCAGCCAAAGACGATGACCCATACCAGCTGCAGAGTCCACTGCCGCGGCCTCATGCCATCAAGCTGCAAACGCATTGAACCGAATACGAGAAAGTCGAGGCGTACATGCTTTCAGCACGTGTTTCCTCACGAGTACGGTGCCAGTGCATGGGAAGGTTCCTGCAGATTCACAGGACTGGCAAAGCCAGTTAAACGCCTTGTGGGTGTCAGCATCTAGAGCACACTCACGCCACATGGCTTGACGCAGGCAAACAATGTGACGGTTGACAGGAATAACAGCTGCAGGAACAAGCGCATTGTTTGCGCATTGTCCAGCCGTTTCGGGCATTTGTCTGGTACCACCACGAAAAAGCACTGCACACTTCGGGACTGAGTCTGCTCAGTCTGGACGACCATGCTTAAGCTTAAGCAAGCGAACACGGAAAGGCTGTGCGTGGCTTCGACGTGGCTTTCCTGCGTGTGGCGTTTAAGCCCAATGATGAAGGCGGTGGAGGGAAAGGCTGGACCTTACCGCCGCCAGAGGAGGCAGCCAAATAGTGCTGACCTGAAGGAGAGTTGGCACTGGCGTCGATAGTGTGCGTTTATTCTCCGCCCGGCCGCATGGAGTCGCTAAGGACGCTAACCGACTAGCCTACCAACCCCATGCTGCCGATCAGTCCGGTAAACTCTATCTGCTCAATCGAGACCCTCCTTCGCAGACTGAACACTGCCCGGTCTGGATGGCCTCAGCTACGACCAGACCACATCCGAGTGTTGCATCTAACAGATGCTGAAAGATATATAGATCCCTTCAACATGGCGTCAATCAAACCATTATCATCACATCCAACACATTCGTTCTTTGACATCACATCACATCACATTTACCAAGATGCGTTTCGTCTTCATTGCAGGCCTCTTGGCCGCCTCTACCATGCAGGCAGTGGCAAGACCTACTCCCGACTCAATCATCGAAGCTTTGGCAAGACGCCATGAAGCACGACAAGAAGCAGCACAGCTGGCGAAGCTGGCGAAGCGTCAAGATACAGCCGCGGATGGCGAGGAGATTGACGACATGGAAGCCGACATCCCAGATCTCGAAGACCCCAACGAAGACAACAAACGCATGATCGGCGACTTGGTGCAAGGCGCTACCACACCAGTTGGAGTGTCCATCCAAAACATTCTTCTGCGTACCGAATCTGCAGAGGGCACTCGATCCCGCTACACAGCACCCGGTGCTCTCACTTCCAAGAAGTGCAAGGCAGACACTTGTTGCGTCTGGTCTTACGTATCCCAGGCCATGACGAAGAAATTCACCGGCCCCACAGGCCGTTGCAACAACATGGCTCGCGCCGCCATCAGACTTGGCTTCCACGACGCTGGCACCTGGTCGAGCAGCAAGGCGGCAGCTGGTCAGGATTTCGGTGGCGCAGACGGCAGCATTGTCCTGTCAGGCACAGAGATCAATCGTCCGGAGAACAACGGTCTTCAAGACATTGTCAAGCAAATGGCAGCATGGCAGACTCAATTTGGTGTGGGAATGGCAGACCTGATCCAATACGGTGCCAACCACGCCGTCGTGACTTGCCCGCTTGGTCCTCGCATCCGTTCTTTCGTCGGCCGTAAAGACAGCAAGGCACCCGCACTCGACAGCCTCCTCCCATCAGCCACCGCCAGCGCAGACTCTCTGATCGCTCTTTTCGAAGACAAGACGATTTCCGGTCACGAGCTTGCGGCTCTTCTCGGCGCCCACTCCACCAGCAAGCAGTTCTTCTTCGACAAGTCCCGATCCGGCGCACCCCAAGACGGCACTCCTGGTGTCTGGGACGTTCGCTACTACAACCAAACCCTCGAGACAACTGGTGTACCCAAGAAAGTCCTCCGCATCCCGGCTGACGTCGTCCTCGCTCAACACCCTTCCATGTCGAACGAGTGGACCAAGTTCCGCATGCCCAATGGTGTTGGACAAAAGCACTGGAACGAGGACTATGCCACTGCTTACACTCGCCTCAGCTTGCTTGGTGTCAATAACATCAACAACTTGACTGAGTGCACTAAGACTTTGCCCAATGCCAGACCCGATTTCTCAGGTGCTGGTACTCTTTACGTGGAGGGTTGATTGGGTTTTCTTTTTTTTCGCATCATGGGCATGGGTGCTATGCTGCATTTTTCTTTTGGTCATCAATACCCGGCTTGAAAGCCTACAGAAGATAATTTTCATACATAGATGAGAAAGTAATGGCATTTTTTTTTTTACACATCATTTCAGCTCCCAACGCTTTCACTGTCAATGAAACCGTGAAATCATCAATGTTTGATCGCCTATACTTTACATATCGTCGAAACGTACAATGGTAACACCACCACTTAAATCAAGAAAATGGCCTAGTTGTCGAGAATAGAAGTCCCACGTATATCATGTTGATTGAGAATCGTGCACGAGTTCGCTTTCGACCAGTCCCAAGATACTCGTTATTTAGCGAGCGTCTCCACAACTAACCTCCAACCGATCGACTGTGAGTCTCCCGTCCTCTAAGTCACGATCACATTGTATGCTATAATTAACCAGTCACGCACTCACATCACGACTGCCAATTTCAGCCTCCAGCGCAGAACCATTTCTCTTGGCCCAACAACACATCAATCCATAGTCTGGTCCAGATCCTCGCGCCTAAATATATACAACACATCGCACAAACAATTAACCTACCCGCATAACAGCATCATTCCACCAAATCGCCCACATGACCAGAACGCCCTCCACATGGGCCTTCCCAAAGCGGCGCCTCCACGCCTGCCTCCCCTCTCAAACCGCCACAGCCTGGCTTGCATGGCCGAAAGTCTAGCTCCAGCGAAGCCAGCCAGATCACCGTGCCTTGGCGCCACAACCGGACACGTCGTGCAATGCAATGCAAGGCACGCGGGCACATGGGCAGGAACCCATGGCGTTGTTCGCAGCCTGAATCGTTGTCGTGGAGAGTCGGAGATATTTGCAGAGAGTGAAGAAAAAAAAAAGATACTCGCATCACGCAGAACCAAGGTCTGCCGCTCCATCGCTTGCCCACGTTCCAGATCCCCGGCTCCTGGCCCTTGGCTCGCTCTTTCTTCAGCCAACTCAAGCATTTCCCCAGACCCGCGGACAGAGATGTTCCGATCATCTGGAACAGTAGGCAGGGATCGTGCATGTCCTGATCGACGCGCTATGTTTGGTAGGCGAAACTCTAATGGATCTTGCGCTCGTAGCCCTAACTGCACGTCTCCCGACTGTGGCGAGCGAAGGTCATGCTCGATTGTTGGTTTTGACAGAGTTCGTCGAAGTTTTGTTGTGCAAGGGTGGAAGGTTGGATTTGAGCGGATATGTCTCTTGCGGGGTTTGTAACGCTGCTTCAGAGATGGGCTGAGGAGCGATTATTTGCCTTGATCGTTGATTGCTGCGGAATTCTGGATCCGTTGTCACTTAGGACTTTTTGCTCGAGGTGAGGAGAAATTTGCACTTTGTGAAGAAAGTGGAACTGATTGAGTTGATTAAAAAAAACGAGATTCGTGTATACATAATTCATCTAAAGAGTGTGATGCCTCCGTCCGAAAACGCCAGAGATCGAGAAGAAAAAGTACCCAAGAGCGCCTGCTTATGAACAAGATCCGAAACCGTTTATGAACACGTTCTGTTGTTCTCCATGCATTTATCACTCAGTGGGACCTGCTGTCTTCCCACTGCCCGAACGCCATACTAGTTCCCCGTCATATCATAATCCTGGTGTTGTGAGGTCGACTTTACCTCCTGGTGGTGGTCTTTGCGGTGGTCTTCGCAGTGGTTTTGAGAGTGGTCTTAGCACTGGTAGTGACGGCCTTGACGACCGTAGTGACGGGAGTCGCGGCAGCTTTAGTAGTGGTGCCAGCAGCTTTAGTAGTGGTGCCAGCAGCAGCGGTGGTGGTACCAGCAGCAGCTGTGGTGCTTGCAGAGGTAGCAAGAGTGGTGGCGGCTGCGGATCCAGTGGTCGTGGAAGCGCCGGCACCACCAGAAGAGGCGGTCTTCCAGTAAGCCTCAAGGCGAGACTCGACTGCATTGACGTTGCGGTAGGCATCAAGGCTGTCGAAGAACTTGACCTTCTTCTCGATTTCGTTGATGTCGAAGTCACCGCTGCGGTTATCAAGATCGCTCTGTGAGAAGGACTTGGCGCGGTAGCGCTCCTCCATGGGGTCGATGAACGTGGTCTTCTCATCGTAGCCGAGGTCGGCGAGGGCGGTGACGTTCATGGCGGCCATCATCTCGTGGTCCTCGTGGATGAGGTTGTGGCAGTGGAACATGTAAAGACCGTCCCAAGGTGCGTAGCGGGCGACGACTTCGACCTCCTCGTTCTTGTTGAGCCAGACGACATCTTTCAGAGCAGCAGCCTCGTAGGGAAGGACACTGTTGCGAGCACCACCCTTGCGGCTGACGATTTGGAAGTCGATGAGGTGGATGTGGACGGGGTGAGTCCAGCCACCAGAACCGTTCTTCAGGATCCACCTCTCGACGGAGCCACGCTTGGGTTTAGCAAGAACACGTGCCTCAGGGCCGTCAGCCCAGGTGATGCCATTGACCTTCCACTGACTGCCCTGGCGCTGGAATTCGTAGGAGCGGTCGACAGTGGCCTTGTTTGGTGGAAAGTTGACGTTGCGGAGGGTAGCAGGAAGTGCAACATCGTTCACGGGTGCGGTGGCGGTATTGCCGACAACAAATCGCATGACCTTGTCGGTGTGGAGGTAAGGGTCAACATCAGCGATGTTAGCATTAGATCGGAGAGTAACGTTCTGGCCCTTGTAAGCGCTGAAGTCAAAGACAACTTCCCAGCGCTCAGCCATGGAGATGTCGAGCTGTGTGGTATCGACAGGCTTGGTGAGAAGACCTGCGTCGGAGCCAACCACTTGCATGTTGGCGCGGGTGCCGGACTTTGCACCGCTAGGCTCGAAGTAAAGCTCAAAGGAGCGAGAGATAGCAGCATTGAGAAAGCGCAGTCTGTACTTGCGAGGCTCGACCTTGTGGAAGGGCCATGGCTGGCCGTTCACGTGGATGATGTCACCAAAGAGGTTCTTGTCCTCGTTGTTAGCCTCGGGGCTCCAAAGAGTGCCGTCGGGGTTGTATCGCTTGGAGCTGAGAGCGAGGGGAAGGTCGTATTGGCCTTGAGGGAGACCTCTAACAGCCTCTTCCTCGTCGTCATGGAGAATGTAGAAGCCAGCCTGGCCCATGTATGCATTCTCGGCGGTGTGCTCAATAGCATGATCGTGGTACCAGAGTGTTCTAGCTGCTTGCGAGTTGGGATAGTAGTAATCCTTGTACTGTCCAACTTCGGTGACATCATCTGCCCAACCATCGAAGGGAGCTCTGGAGTATGATCCGTGCAAATGGACGGAGTTTGTGCGATCGGAGTGGTTAATGAATCGAACGACGGCTTCCTTGCCTTTCCTCATCATGAAGGTTGGGCCCGGAGCCATGCCATCGTATCCAACCAGACGAGTCTTGCCCAAGTTGGGGTAGACTTGCTGCTCGAATGGCTTGATATCGATCTCGTAGTAATCGATCTCTCTGCCATCGAAGTTGAAGGTCTTGATCTTTTCCTTGATCGGGGCGATGGGAAGTTTCACCGAGTAGAGATTGGTGTAAGGCGGGCTGTCCCAATCTTTGGCAGCGGCCAGAGGAGCCGCCAACGCCGCGAGAGCGTATACTGCTGAAAGAAGGCTAGGCATTGTTGCCTGTAAAAGAAGTGAAGAGTATGACTTAGCCAGAAGCGAAGGTGTTGCGATGAAGCGAAGGGGTTGTGATGAAACGAAGATGTTGTGGTGAGTTGGTATGTGCAAGTTTCGATATGAAGAAAACGATGTGATCTTTATATCAGTACAGGCTTGCCACGTCGAAGAGACCAACCGCGATCTTCAGAGCCTCGAAGGCAGCGGAGCTCGCCATTCCAGTATGCCAAGAGTAGCGAGACGGATGTGTTCTACGCCACGTGTGAGTCCCAAATGCCTGGGAAGGCGTTACGAGGCCCACACTGCCAAGTGTACTTCGCATCAAGTATGAAGAATCTGGACTGCATCTGGGGATAGATTGTAAGCGGTAAGACAGATCTCGAGCAAGACTCTTCTGTCTTGGAAGTCAGGGCTTGATGCAAATCCGGGCTCTCTGCCGTAGGAAACCAGACTAAAACTCGCAGTAGACAAGAGTTCAGGCGGCCTGTGTTCGCGCTCCCCGGATATCCACTGTAAAGACTCATATTGCCAAGAGACGATGAACAAGTAGCGAGAGCTTATCGCTGTACGACGAGACTGTCACTCTGCAATCGTCTCACGGCTTGGCGATGCTAGCTGGTCGCCTGGATATCCATCGATCAAACCTTAGTAGAGCGGAGGCTAGGGCTCAACATTGCAAGAGCCGAGAGCTCGCAACGGCTGCTGGCGGTAACGGCGGTGCACGACAGCCCAACACACACTTTACCACGTGGTGAAGCTGCGGCGGGCGGCGGTCCAGCCATATACCAAGCCATTCTACGCCCATGAGGCGGCGCCTCACGCCTGGTTGACGATTATACGGCAGTTGATGATTGGGGCGTACTGTGCTGCGCGTTGGAAAAGTGGCGTTGACAGCGTTGCATAAAATCGATAGTGCTACTAAACTTGCCAGGACATGCAATGACACCGAATAGTGCAATGCAGAATAGGCCAGCGAAAACAGCATTGCAGGTTTGGTAGCAGGCGACCTTTCGTCCGCAAATGCATGCAAGCCTTGTTGGAAGCGTCTAGGCGTTCGAGATACTGTGGTATGCTAGGCATCTGCCGTTCTTCACGGAGATTTGATGTCCATGTTGCTGGGCTCAACACACGTGTTTGGTTCCATGGTATCGTTCGACGACAACGTGGCGATGCAGACACATGCGGTGGTTCGGGTCAGGTACGAAGATGGCCCAGGTGTGCGGCTCTGGGTCAGGTCAGGGCGAGATGTCAGGGCGAGACGTCTGTTCAGCCGCATGCAAGCAAGGCAAGACATGCGCGGGCGGCAGAATCCGAGAACGGACGTTTTTCCCCCACGCTCCCAGGAAGCGGGTAGCTAGCTTCACGCGGCGCCGAAGCTAAAATTGCGAGCCAAACTTCTCGAGGGCAGTGGCTTGTGGACGTCTCGAGGCCAGAGCCA
Source organism: Cladosporium sp. MBC 237 (assembly GCA_030772445.1). Lineage (NCBI taxonomy): Eukaryota > Fungi > Ascomycota > Dothideomycetes > Cladosporiales > Cladosporiaceae > Cladosporium > Cladosporium sp. MBC 237. The sequence goes on along the minus strand of JAPHCH010000002.1, from coordinate 247,311 downwards.
GAACATGCCGAATGCGGTCTCAGAGTTGGCAGGTTCGCTTGTTGCGCGCATGGAGGCGTCCGCCCTCTGTTGTAGACAACGCATTGTTCCCGTCAAACGATGCCTGTCACGACCTGCTTCCCGAGTCGACCTGCCACAGTCGGGCATCTGACGGAATACGAGCACGACCTTGACGACTTTGGCTTCCAGGCTCCAAGACCCCTGCCAGCAGCGACCTGGGATCTCCGCAGCAAGGTATAGAGCGCTAATCGGGTGCCCGAATGGTCGAATGCTTTCGGGCCGTTAGCGACAACCGTCCTCTTGCGGGTATCGCCCACGTGTGATCTGCCTGATCTACCCCAAGCGAGAGGCCACCGGCGAAGAGCGCTGAAAGGCTTGCTCGAAGGCTTCTAAGGTTACTGCCATCTAGGCATCTTACCTGCATGGCATTATTGGGCCCAGGGTCCGGGATTCCATCTGCTGGTCACGATACTGACCCGGACTTTGGTTGCCAATACCAAGACACCCAAGACACCCAGACTGCTCTGACAAGCAGACATGCTACAGTCTTGACATTGAGCCAAGTTTAGCAAGGTGAACATAGCCATGCTGAAGCGAGAAATGGCGGTTCTGGGTCTGTCTTTTGGCTGCTCAGCAACATCGGCTTCATCATCAGAACATATATCAATGGCCCTCTCGCATTGTACCTTTTCTTTTGTATCATCATCCACAAACGCCATCTCCTCTACCACCAAACCTTCTTACACTCGCTTCGTCCTGCCAAATTTTACACTCTGTTGCAATGCTCAAACGGCTTCTGCCACTGGTGGCGCTACTGCCAGGCTTGCTACAGGCTCAGGAAGTCATCCCATTCACCTTGGATGGTGCTCTTGATAGCGCCAAGGCAGACTCTTCTGACTACAACACTGGTGGTTTCATATCAGTGAATGGAGTCAACATCAAGGTTCCTAAGAACCTACAGTTTCAATTTCCGGCTGCCTTTGTTGGTCTGAAGAAGATCGCCGCCGGTGGTTTCCTCGGCAGCGAGGTCGTGGTAAGTACCTTTATCCTTTGGAAAATGACATAAACTTAATCATTGCAGGTATCCGGCAACTATGTCGATGGTCAAGCGATTGCCGGCCAAGTCTCAATCGCTCAATTTCAACTCGAGGCCAACAGTGGAAAGATCAAATCCTTGGACTTCGATGGCAAGATCACCCTGGTCGGAGGTCAAGTCGTTCGCATCAATGATCCAAACAAGAGATTCTCTGCGGGCTATGGCGACAAGCCAGAGTTTACTGCAGATGATGTGAACCCCAGTGTCACAGGTACGCGTTCTTCAGCCACCCAACGTTGACTTCGATTCGCTAATTCCACCTCAGCATTCAGTGGCTTTCCCATGTGTGTGCCACGTTCAGCCAATGACGAAGCATGCCCCCAGTCTAACCGCCTCGGGAATTCTTTCACTGCCCCAGACCCAATGACCATGTCCCCTCTGAAAGAAGGTGACTACATTGAGTTCGAAGGCATCAAGGTCGGCGATGAGATCATCGCCTATGGCATGGTTGCTCCAAGTGTCCAGATCTTGACCACGGGTGTTCCACCTTTCATCAGAGTTGAAGATATGCTCATCGGTGTTTGGGACACCCAAAACCCCGGTGGAGTCGAGTTTGCCGACAGCAGAATGATTGGTGTTACGTCGCAAGCTGGTGCCACCGTCACCATCTCCAGAATTGAGATCGATCCATGCACGGGCGAAGAGCACGACGTTATCGTCGGTTCTGCCACAGCTGCCGGCGCTCGTAACAAATGGACCTGGAGAGCCGACTCTGACGTTCGAGTCAACTACGCGCGTGAGTACAAAGCCACAGCGAATGCCGGCACCAAGCTCATGAAGAACGGCGAAATTCTGGCTGGTCAATACATCGCTCCCGTTGATGAGTGGATCTTCCCTGAAATCACCGCACCTGGCACCCAGCCTGGCAAGCTCGACTTCACTTCCATGACTCACCTGAGAGACGGCATTGGCCCGGACGATGATGGCAACGTTTGGGGCCAGCTCTCCCCGTGGCCCGATGTCAACGCGCCTGAGCCCTCCAAGAAGTGCGATGCCACGACCACCCCTGGCACTGGCACCGGTACAGACCCCGGCACTGGAACTGGCTCTGGTGAACCTGCTCCAGTACTCACCCCAACTGCCAACGCTGGAGCTGATCTGAAGCTCCGCCCCGGTGTTGCAGTCAAGCTTGCTGGCAAGGCCGACAACGCTGCTTCTTTTCCCACCAGCGATCTTGAGTACAGCTGGGTACAGACTGGTACCGGCACCAAGATGACCCTTACTGGTGCGAACACTGCGACAGCCTCTTTCACACTTCCCAGTACTGCAGCCGTCGCCACCTATACTTTCGAGTTGACTGTCAAGTCCAAGTCTGCAGCGACATCCACCAAGGATACCGTTGTCGTCACCAACGATCCCAAGGGCCTTGACACCATCACCATCACTTCGTACACCTGGACCAACACTCAGGGCGGTACTATCTCGGTGACAGCTCAGAGCAACGTCGTGGACAACACCGCCCGACTGACACTGCAACTTCTCAACCCCAATGCCGGCAACACTTTGACCATGGTCAACGCTGGTAACGGAAAGTGGACCTACAATGCTCGAAGCACTAAGCAGCCCTCCGGTGGTGTTAGGGTCACCAGCAACCTCGGCGGTGTTGGAAACAGGACCACACTCTCACAGAAGCTCAAGCGCTGGCACGCTCGCTTCTTCAAGTCGGCATAATCGTATCTCCCTTCTCCAGCAGGTCTGGAGTCTAAGATTGCTTTCGGTGTTGCGTTGATCTTGCACACTCTTTCGCATTTTGCGTTAATGATTAAAACGATTCGATTTCACGAATATTCGCAAATATACAATATTCATAGTACAACAAATTCAGAGATCCAAAAAGAACGATCACGCAATGCCATCAGCTTACATGTCTTTCCTCGGTGCCATCCAAATCGAGGCCGGAACGATCTGGAAATCATCTCCGCCTCTCAGCCACGTTGTCATTGGCTCAGCCTGTAGCTGCATCGCAATATGTCGAACGTTACCCATGTCAAGTTGGTGTAACCTTCGCTTAGTTTGCGTTGTCATGTGTTTATCCAATCAGAATATCGTACGTGGAACCTGAATTTCAAAGACCGCGTCTCATTCAAATTAACTCCTCCGCTTCTAACACCTCCTCCTCGGCCGCACACCTCCTAGCTTCTGACAATAAGCGCCTCCAAGACGGGCTCTTTTGCTCCTTACCACAAGTCTTACTTGTATAGGTTGTCAAGCCCCACTATTTGCCTTTGTCTGGACTCCCGCCAAGTGTATATGCTATACAGACTTATAGCTGCCCACCGCGTCGCCGGCCCGTGATCACGGATTTGCCACCTGCTTGTATGCACAAGATGGCGTGTAGAACCGAGTCAAGCAGCTGTTCATCTCATGCTGTGTAAGGTTTGAGACTTCCTCGATTTGGACATACGAGGCTCTCTCGCACGCGAGACTCGCTTAAGCAGAAGAGCGGCGACAGGACTTGACAGCTTTTGCAGTGGTGTAGCACTAGGAGCTAAGAGGTACCGGGTGAAATACGATGCGGGCTACTAAGAACAGCAAAAATTCGTCCTTTGCTTTGTGGGTAAATGGCTTCGATGTGCACTATACCTGAGGGCGCGCAAACAGCCACGGTGCCACCATGCTGGCTCTATACCATTCGATTCAAGCCACGCATCTGCATTCGCTTTTGAGAGGCTTTGCGCGCCTTTGCGCAAATTACAGGCGATATAAGTCAGTACCATGAACCCTAAGATGGCGAGCGATTCCATCTGTTGCGACGATGCTGCGATTGCCCGTGATGCTGACTCCGCCTGGGCATTTGACCAAATCGCGTCCGGACCTGGTCAACCCACGAGGCGACATGTACACGACAAGAGATGGCATGGCAAACGCATCGCTATTCGTGGAATGTATGACAAACAAACAGTGATCGAGCACACCATACCACCACCACTACGCGCCGTCCACGCTCGCCACGCTACACTTTGGCTGGCTTACCTTGGCTTCTTGAAACGGAGTGAGGTCGGCGGCTTGGAATCCGGCACTGGCACTACATGGCCAACGGCACATGGAGGACGCCCACGGGGTAGACTCTGCAAAGTCTTCTCACTAGGCGCCGTGTGACCGTGGTAGATAGATTGCTCTCGACCCCATCCGTGCCTGACCTGGTCCGGAGGCAGAATATCAGACTGGGGTACCTCTTGGCAGCGACATACCGTTCTCATGCGATACATACTATAACTCTGGAACCACAGTGTATAAGAGGCACAATGAATTCCTGGTCAGAAATCGATCTTTTCTTCTCCATCCACAACAGTCTGCTGCTGGTTCTTCAATTCTCACACTTTCGCTAAAAGCCAACTTTGGTGCAGAGCATCGTCCCATCGCTAAATCACCACCACCGACACCATGCACTACTCTTCGCTGGCGCAAGACGCCCTCATCGCCGCCGTTGCGGCGCTGGCCCTCGCTCCGACCGTCGCCGCTCACGGTCACGTCAAGGAAATCTCGGTCAACGGCAAGACCTACCCTGGCGCAGTTCCTGTACGTCGCGAACATCTTGGACAATCGATCGATTTGCTGGTTGCTAACGAATTCCAGAACTGGTACTACCTGCCTTCCAACCAGGTCCCCGCCACTGCTGGCTGGTACGCCCTGAACCAGGACAACGGTAAGCACAAAACTCCCATCAATGATTCACAGCACACTAATACCACCCAGGCTTCGTCGAGCCCGCCAGTTTCGGCACTTCCGACATCGCCTGCCACAAGAGCGCGAAGCCCGGAAGCACCTCCATCCCCGTCAACGCAGGCGATACCCTCAAGCTCCAGTGGGACACCTGGCCCGAGTCCCACCACGGTCCCGTCATCGACTACCTGGCCAAGGTCAACAGCCACAGCTCCGCGACCGCCGGCTCTCTCAGCTTCTTCAAGATCGCCGAGGGCGGTCTCGTCAACGGCGCCAGCCCTCCCGGCCAGTGGGCTTCCGATACTCTGATCAAGAACGGCAACTCCTGGAACGTCAAGATCCCTAGCTCCCTCCCCTCCGGCAGCTACGTTCTCCGCCACGAAATCATTGGTCTTCACTCTGCTGGCAGCAACAACGGTGCTCAGAACTACCCTCAGGTAAATATCGATCGGTCGCACCCTCACTTTGCCACAATGCTGACAAATTTTCTAGTGCATCAACATCCAGGTCACCGGTGGCTCCGGCTCCGTCCCATCTGGCACCCCGGCCACTTCCCTCTACAAGGCCAACGACGTAAGCATTCACTTTCTCCCCAGACGGGACGAACTTTTACTGACAAATCGTAACAGCCCGGTATTCTCATCAGCATCTACCAGTCCCTCAGCAGCTACAAGATTCCCGGCCCGGCTCTCTCCAGCATCAGGAAGCGCCACGCCCGCGACTTCACTGCCGAGGAGTAGAAGCTTCTCTTCGCGGAGGGTCAAAAGAGTCGTGGTGGGATATCATCGCGGCTGATATGGAGGGATTGACGAGTCATGCTAGGTTGAGAGGGGCTTGGGGAAGATAGCAGATGAATACAGAAGTCTTTTGGTGTCGATCAAGTTCCTGTCTCTTTTCTTCGCAAAATTCGACTTCGGCTTCAAAGCACTGTGGCAAGTTGAATGGTTGTGAATTAAGTAACGAATCTACCAAAAAGGTCTGTCCAATCTTCGCGGCTTGAGACCGGCTGTCAAACTGTTCTCATGGACCTATACTTACAGACGATACCCTGTATCGATCAAGGTTTCTCTCAACGGGGATGTGCACGTATCATCAACCTTGACATACCGATTAGATGTACCAGAGTCTGAGATGATTAAAGTTGAACAGCTACTCTCTCCACGGTATTGAAGCAACTGTCTTCTGCATCAAGCTATCAGTAGAGCTACTCGACCACCGAGATAATGTTTTGTCTTCTAGAGAGTCTCTGCAAGCCTTTGTGCATCTATCCTCCGTTCCAGTAAAAATGTGAAAGCATATACCGCGGGGATCCTTGGTTTGCGATCGGGGTGTCTCAAAAGATTTAATACAAGTATCGTCAGCTTTCGTATGTTGGAGATGTTACTGTACCGCTGAGACACCCGATCGTGGGAGATATCTCTCTCCACCGCACCTATGTATACACCATCAGCATTGGTAGACCCTGAAGCATGGTGTACCGCTGAGATATCTGTTTCCTGAGCAAGGTTTCTCCGAATCATTGGCGCAAGTATCAACCGCTTTGTTGCACTGTCGTAATATCGCTGCCATTGAGATATCTGGTGCTCGAAGAAAGTCTCTCTGGACATTTGATGCAAGTATCACCGATGCCCGTAAACTGCGAAACACGCTTTGCCACGGAGAAAGGGGATCTCGTAAGTGTATGTCTCCGCCACATGAGTGCAAGTATCATCGTCTGTAGCAGGCTGTGATTTGTACATTACCACTGAGATACCTGGCATCTGGCACAAGTCTCTCCGAAACATTGGAGCAACTACCCTCCACTCCCGCAGATTAAATCGAGTGCCATGTCGTGGGGTGAGCATTGCGCGCGAACACACAATGGTTCGGCGGACGGGAACGGCCCGTACCCACCTCCGCGGCTAGCGGCACTCAAAGCGCGCTAGTGAACTCGAGCTGATCGTTCCTTCCTCAAATGTTTCTTTGGAGCTCCTTCCTTCGCATTCACCTCAACAGTAAGTCGCCGCGACAATACTCGACAATCACAACAATCACAAGACCCCGCACGCACGAGCCCCGCCGCACATAAATACTGGGCTCGAAGCCCGCCCTCCAGAAAAACTTTGATCCCGCGCGCGCTCACACACACACACTTGACGCACACACTTCACACACGCACACACTTCACACCCACGACAAACACGCACGCACGCACGTACGCACACCTTCACACCATATTCACTGCAACCAACGCAGTTGACACCACGCTCCAAACACACCACGCTTCCAACGCCCAGCGCCAGCACCACCAGGCACCATGGTCGGAACACGCTCCCAAAAGGCGCAGTTGGTGTCACCACTGGCTGCGGCCAGTCGTAAGCGCAGCGGTTCGCGCGCTACGTCGGCGGCACCGGCTGTGCCGAAGCCGTCACCACCACCGCCGCCGGGCCCCATGGGGCAGATCACGCGCGTAAAGCGCAAGTACTACGTGGAGGAGCAAGAAGAGGAGGAGGTAGAGGAAGAAACTCCCCCTCCAAAGAAGCGTACAAAACTGCAGGAGATGCAGTATAAAGAAAAACTCATCAAAAGCGTCGAGGAGGCGACCGTGAGGCGCCTCGAGGCGGAGCGCAGGGAGAGGCAGGCTTTGATCCCGCCATACCCGGCTCCGACCGCCGAGCGCCCTCACGGCGCCTTCCACGCTCTGCCGCTGGATCAGCAGAGGATCCAGTACCAGGCACCCGTGCGCGGCTTCTTCAGCCGCTTGTTCGACACCATCTCGCCCTTTAAGAGGCGCGAGACGTCAACGAGCGCGCTGCCGCAAGAAGCGCGCGCGGAGGCGGCTGCGGGTGTTGCTCCGGCGGCACCACAGCTTGACCACGAGCGGGAGCAGCAGTTAATGCGCTCCCAGCAGCTCGGCGGCAAGCGCAAACGCACCGCCGATGAGGTGACCGGTCTCCCGGTCATTGCAGAGTCGCCAGAGCCTGTCTCCGGCACCATGCAGACCCCGGCCAGGGGTCCCTCATCAAGTGGCCTGGTACCACGATCCCTGCCGAAGCCACGCCGCACATACCGGGAAGCTCGTGCTGCTCGCGCACGCAACGCGAATGACCCCCCGACTCCTGCCGTGCCTCGCATCAATCGCACCGCACCATCTACGCCCCTCGACAAGAAGAACGACTACGAGCGCATCCGCCGCCTGCGAGAGATGCAGGTACTCCAGGACCAACAGAAGGCCCTGGAGGAGAAGCTTGCCAAACTTCGCGCCGAGCAAGAGGCAGAGATGGAGTCCCAGCCACGCAAGACCAAACGAGTCAAGCTTGACCACCTCAAGTTCATCCCGCACAACCTCCCTGGAGAGTCTTCAGGCTGTTTCCGCGTCCCAGAGGGAGACTCCGAGGATGAGATAGAGGTTGACGAGAGCGCCGAGCTCATCGACAACACCTTCACTCCTGAGCCATCGCGCCCGGCCAGCCCCGTCAAGACCCCAGCAGTCCCGGCAACCCCAGCAGTCAACCCAACTCCGGCAGGCAACCTGTTCAAGACCCCGGCAGCACCAGCCAGCGCCTTTGGGTCTACCCAGCCAGCCAACCAATTCACATCACTCAATCAAGAGACGCCCAAGTCAACACCAGCTACCAGCCTGTTCAAGTCGCCAGCAGTCCCAGCGACCGAGCCCACCAAGCCGTCGCAAGCAACCAGCCCGCTCAAGAAGGTGTCAGCAACTCCTGCCCCGGCACGCAAGCCAGCAGTCCTGTACACCGAGCAGTCTGTACAGCAACCCACATCCGACAACACCACTACCCCACCTACCCCACAACTTGTCGCAGACGACGACAGCGATTCTGACTACCACACCGACGCCGAAGACTGGCCTGAGCTTCCACAGAGAAAGCCCAACGAACCAGAGGCTCCGCAGTGGTACAAAGACGAGGCATACGCCATCTTCACCAAGGGTTTTGAGCATTGGAAGAAAACCGGTGAGGTTCTCCCGCTTTGAGGGAAACCTTTGAACATAATTTCATTGAAGGCATCAAATGAGACCACGACACACAGGCATGGAGGGAACTTTGGCTTTTGAATCAGCGTTTTTTGGTTGCAACAGCATACATGCTTGCTCTGGATAGTTAAGCAATTGAAGTTAATTGTGGAAGCATCATTCACAAGTATCATTGTTCCACGTCTCAATTCCATTGTCGTCGTCCTACCATGCCGGTGCTCCTGGCGCTGCCCCGTGACACTCCTCACGCATCAGAGACCTTGCCTCATACCAATTGAGTATCTCAGCGGTCTGCTTGTTGCTTGCGATGATGGTACTGAAGCCACTGATACTACCATGCAATGCGCACTGCGTAATACTCTTCTATCTCCTACCGACTATCACTATGGACCTTGACGTGCTTGTATCCGCGTGTGACAACTATAAGCTGCCGAGGGCTCCGCGGGATGATGTTCCGAATATCGCGGCGGTGGATGGTTTTGCGACAAGATTACCTCCTCAAACCTTACAAGTCTTTGAACGCGAGCTCGAAAACGGCATGATATATTCGGCCGATGCGTTGTCTGTCAGCTTCAACACGAGCGAGGGCATCTCTGATCTCGTCGCGGCCATCTTCGATTGAATCCAGCACGGACAGCAAAAGGTACATCAAGGATACATGCAAGATGTCAGATCCGGAAGTTCATGTACACCATCGTCACACGACAGCGCCGTCGGAGCGCGAGGGGCGGGTCGACTCGAGTGCGGCTATAGGGCTACAGTGTGGAAAGGAGGGGTGCATGTTGCAGGCGCTCCTTTTCAGGATCTACACTATATACTCAGTACGGACTGACTTCTTTTCAATACACTTCAACTTCATCAGAATGCGCAATGTCTTCGGAGCGTGTGCTGCGCGAGCAGGCAGCGCTTCATTGGCAATGACTGCGCCTCACCTTGCTGCAGCGTGCGTGCTTCCCACGAATTCGCCAGTCTCGAGGGGGGCCTCCCTCTAACACTCCTCTCCAATCGCTGCTAGAAATGATCAAAGACCGGTAACTCTAACTTCTATCTCATACTGGATCACATCTTTCATTACTTTGTCCACGCCTTGCCAAAAGTCAACGTTGTTCACCATAATTCTCACCTCCCTTCACCTTCTTGCATGTCCTCCCTTTGGTCTGTCCTGTTGCTTGCCGGCATCTATACGTGCACCTTCAAGAAAGCCATGACTGGCGCTGTTAATGCGGATGCGAACACGACGCCATACGACTATGCCGAATTCCAGGACAGCCTTGAGCTTGTAGATGTAATGTCAGACATCCAGGCAACTTCACCGGAGCAGTCGCAAGATGTCAGTCTGTGCACGTGACTCCTCACTGACGATGATGACTAACCATGCTTAGGTGCCATTATCACCAATATCAAGCTCTCAGTCCGACTCGGAACCACTGAGCAACTTCTTCTCCGATGCCTTCTTCTCGGACGATGAAACACGGCAGTCTTATCCTTCGCCGGATGTCGCCTGCAATCCAGAGCAGCTACCCTATCCGGTATTGTCGATCCAGAGTCCACGGCCGTCATCGGACAATTCCAGGACCCGGTTGTGTGCCCATGATAACGGTGCTCAAGAGGATGTATTTGCAGTTCCTCCGACTGTTGATCGAGACCATGCAGAGCTTCTGTCTAGGAAAGAGGACGGTCCAGACCTTGCATATACTCATCGCCCGACGGTACGATCTCTTGCAGGAGATGTTAGCCCATTACCAGAATCAGTAGGTGCTCTGCATGAGGAGCAATCTCCTGCGCGCTCTGAATCCACGCGGCCACCCGAGCCAAAACTTACCCATATTCTTCACGACGGTTCAATGCCATACAGTATCCAAGACGCTGCAGACCGTCCACAAAGAACACGGCGACTCGTCGACGACATCAATGCATTCGCCAGCGTTGCTGCTGCAGACAATCCTGACCTCAAATGCGACCGTTGCGGCAGTGCATTTACCACCAGATCCGGTCTCTTGTGAGATTGCCTGCATCTTTGCTGTGCCCGTAGTAACACTAATGACCTTGACAGACACCATGCAGTCGTACACGACAACGAACGGAAGCGCCGCCACAAGTGTATGCTGTGTTCCAAAGGCTTCAGATACCCTAAGGACCTTCGACGGCATCTTCTCAAGCATGGCGAGGCCGATCTTGTCTGTGTTGTTTGCACTGCCCAGTTCAAACGACTAGACCACCTGGAGCGTCATCAGAAAAGTAAAGGCCACGTCTCTGCATCTGTCAACGACTCCATGCTGTCTAGAAATCCTGTAAAATCGAAAGGTCGAGGTCGCTCATCTGGAGGCTCGTCGAGACCAGGATCTGATATAGTGATCGAACACGCCCGGCTTCCTGGCCAGATTGCGGATAGCACTGCACCCCGGTCTATCCTGGGTGGCCATATGGGACATGTCACCCCCTATCCTTCCGTAGTCTCAACATCCCCCTTCGGCTCGAGGCTTATCCAGACGCCACTTGGTACATCCTCGAACAGCGATTCCTTCTCTTCCCATGTGCCATCAAGCTAGGCTCGGCATTTGTTTTCAAACTTTTCCTTGATCTCTTAGTCATCTTCTCGCATGCGTCTCTTTGCAATCCGCGCTCTATTGCGGGTCAACCTTTCCAAATCCCTAAGATATTTTCATTGAGCTTTGTCGTATTCATCGCGGTCTCCATTTCGTTTGGATAATATACCGAGTCCCAATCTTCGACCACAGCGCCTGAAGGAGCAACGAGAGGGTAGAGGGAGATAATTTTGCAAATATACCAGGAATTCCATGATGTTGATAGAACCTTTCAGGAGTCATAAAGTCGTGACACATCCCTGCCTGCAAGCGTGTTTGATGTGCACGCACAACCGGCTTCGTTGGCATTGTAGCCTATTGGCTGCGTGCCTAGTCCACTTGCAATCCTGTGTGCCCTTTCGAGCGGTGATATTGGATGCCACTTAAGTCTCACGAGAGGCTGACGTGGGAGGCTTTGGCGTGTTCACGAATTTAGGATCAAATTCAGTGCCTAATACTATGGCCTGCCTGCGTGTGATGGGCGGTAATGATGGAGTCAAGAGGATCAAGAGAGATGTGATGATGGCTTGTTCGATACGTGTCTTTGTGTAACCGCCGCTGCCACGCGCCTGGGTAGCCACAGCTTTGGTGGAAGGTGTAGGAATGTGCCCCTGGCTGGTGGAGCGGAGCGGAGGAAGTCTCCGCCCTTTCGGGACGTCACCGCCTCGCGGACGTCCCTCCTACTGTTTTCCCAACAACAAGCATACTGTAAATGTGTATGATTTTAATACACGAACATCTTCTCTTGATCTGGCGTCTGGCTAGTGGAAACGACTAACCCGCCGGCTGACTATTTCCACCATTTGCTCCGATGGCCTTCCACGCAGAGCCTGGCGGCTCTCAGTCCGTCTTCCCTCTTGATCTATCCAACGGCACTCTATGTTATGCGCCTCCTCATGGTATTCCCGGCGATCTTCTTGCGGCCTCTAGATATAGCACGACCCGCTGAACGACCCGCTGGAGTACTGTGTTGAGGCCGCAACTCTGCCTTGAGGCATGCAAAGCTCGAGGACAGCAGGCATTCGTGCCATGTCCCGCGGCCACAACACCGCAGCTGGGAAGGATCGATCCGGATGACAAGACACTGCGGTCCTCTGGCTCCATCTGGGATTCATCTGGCTTAACAATGAAGCGGCTCTGGAAGCTCAGAAATCCGGTCAATGGTTAATGGGAATCTTCCGTTGTGTGCGCGCAGCGGTGCCACTGTCCCCGAAACTGGTCATGTCCTGCCAGTGGCCTAACATGTCGCAGCTGTTGAGTAGGGTCTTCGGGAGTAGCTGGAGCCTGTCAATGTCACAAAATTTCGGGGGGAAAGGGCATGCACCTGCACCTAGAGAAAGACGTATGGGCGTTGCTGTCGCTGTCGTTTGCTTCCTCTGGACTCTGCTTCCGATCAATACTATTGTACAATGTAAGTGAGGCTAACAGACACCGACGGCGAGGCTTAGCTGCCAGAACCCCTCAAGAAATGACATGGGTACACAACAGCCTTGTCTTACCGCCGGAGGCGCTCAACCGCATGAGCAACTCTGGCAGGCTGCACAAGGGCGATTGGAAGGGGTGGGCAGATGTCAAGCCTTACCTTTGGCTTATAATAATGGTGCTCTCTTCTCCCTTATATTCCCCTCGGCCCAATTTTTGCGGAGTCGAGAAACAATCACATTACCCCGATGTTATCCCTTCATAACAACGATGGAGGCTTATTCCCAATCCCCGCTTGGCAATGGAGGCGCAGGAGGAGAGGGCCTCAAGGATTATATCAGAACTCGCGCATTCGTCATAGCTAATTGTACTTAGGAAATATCATTACCTTATTTTACCCAATCTGCCTAAAGCTCCCGATACATCCATGTCACTTCACATTCGCACGCCTAGCTAGACGTCGAAGATCACCAAGCACTAGTGAGCCCAGCGGCGCTGCATCGTACATACACCTACCTCCACGCTACACGCTACACGCGCTGCTGCCCTTCTAGCGTCTCCTGGCACCCGGCGCCGGCGGAGGCGAGCCAGAGTTCGAACTCACAGCCAACATGTCCACGGCTCAAGATATGGGCGAGGCCTCATGGACCAACATGCCAGACATCCCACTCTCGCAAAACCTAGTCTTCCAAGCCGGTAGTGGATTCGAACATGAGGCGCAGGTGCGAAAAGCCTGACGACATCGTATATTGGATCGCTGCTTACTGTTCCAGGGCGCCGCTAACCCAATGTACGGAGATGGCTACCCGAACTCTCTCGAAGGGTTCCAAGCGCAACATTTATCGAACTTACCCAACGATCGGTTCCTCGCCGCCCAAGCCCTTGGATCGAACTGGTCTTCCAACCAATTTGGATGGGCGGAGTTGGCGCCTGGATACACCCAGAGTGGAAGAGAATGGGAGGCAGCTGCCACGAATCCGGGCTTATTCAATCAGAATCCAGGTCAACAATCAATGATTGCAGGCGGCAACTTCCAGAACTACCCCGTTGGGCAGTTGAATGCCTTTGGTAACGGGTCTTTCGTCAGATCTGCGCCAAATTCGAGTTTCGCACGACTCTCCGAGCGACCGTCAATGGGTGGCACATCGTTCGAAACCATTCCATTTTCTGATGAGACCCCACAGCAGGGGTATGCTGATGATGTGGTCATCTACCATCCTTACACGGAGGCTGCTCCAGTCTCCGTCAATGATGCAGACAATACCCGTCAAGACAACTTGCCGACAGTAACATCGCCCCCAGAAGGATTTGTGCTAGTGCGCGGACGACAGACACGTATGCAACAAGACGCCGGCATACCACCGGAGGATGAGCGGAAGTATGTTGAAAGTTGTCAGTCCAGCCAGTCAATCGCTTGCTAACCGCAGTCCAGTGAGCACGAACAAGCGCATGTTCGTCAGTTTGAATGTCCTGTGTGCCATCGCGGGTTCAAAAAGAAGAGAGACATGCAGCGCCATTCCAAGACACATCAAGATCCCGAGATATTCCGCTGCACGGAAGCAAATTGCAACCGCGAATTCAAGAATCGCCCCGACAACCTGCTTCGCCATTTGAGCACGAAGCACAATCGTTCCGTCGTCAGTAACAGACGGCACGGTCGACGCCGAGTCCATGCCACCTGATGTCTTTCGAACCTCGCCAGTACGCCACCGCCTCCGTCTCGACTTCCTTGGCAACCCCGAATGCGGTTTCATCATCGCAGCAGATCCTTTTGAGAATACTGCGCTTCGACACCCTGTTTGCAATCAGCGCGGCGCCGTTGTTGCGATCTTTTCTTTTTGTTTTGATACCCCCACCTGCTTTTTTTCTTGTCGCTTCTGTTTGACACGCTTTCCGAACATCCACGTGCCCTAAAAAGACTATCGATGCTACCCCTACATCTGACCCCTTGATTGGAGAAGTCTCCCAACGGACACTTGCTTATCCTTGCACCACATATTGTTGTCTAAGTGGCAACAAGTCCCCTGAGTTTTCACTTCCCATCTGGCACCCGTTGTTTCATGTTCCCACATTCTTTCCCATTTCGTTCCAGCATGAGTTCGTTTACTTCATTGAGCGTTCGCCACGATAAAGGGGTCGGCGAGACGATACACGCATATCGCGTTCAGTCTTGAGCTGAGATTTCGACAGGCGAGCGTGAAAATAGGTGTGAGGTCGGGAAGTAGGCGGACTCGAAGTCGTGGGCAGCAGGAGTTTGGTCGTGAACATAGTACTTATGATATAGTCAGGCCGAAAGAAGACTATTCATGAGATAATCGCCTCCCCTTTGCTTTTTGCCTTTTGAGGCAATCTTCGATCGCAGACTGCATGACATCGGTGCGTCGATGCAGTGCCGTGATCGAGACCATGCGACAGCCTTAAGAAGCAAGCTACCACCAGTGGGATGCTTGTACGCGATACTCTTACACACCACCAGACATCCATGAGGCCATGACTGCTGCTTATCTGCCTTGCTACTCGTGATCGTTCCTCACCGAAAGGTGCATAAGCGCCATACGGTCTGTGAAGTCTCGGCGAAGGGAGCGAGACCAGATGCTTGCTGCCAATCAAGGACAATGCAGGATATTAAACAAGCGCTAGAGTGGCGAGTACTGCATTCACACGGCCCCGAATAGGATTCACTCTGAATGAAGACAGCACAGAAGCCCTCATCGAGTAGATGAATATGTTTCTGCGGGCGGTGCAAGCCACCTTGCGGGGAGCGCTTACACCTTTTCATGTACGATAGACTACGACACCAACATCTCGACGCACGTCGCTTACCAGCCGTGCCAAGCAGCACAAAGAGTTCGCAGAAGATCACCTGACGGGTTACTGGTACTTATCACATGCCCGATTGCCACCTACAACTGTCCAGGCGCTCCTCGCCATGGCATGCATGGCAAGGCTGAAATGCAAATAAGCAATGAAAGTAGCTAAACACGGGACAGAGATGGTGTGAGGATCCGGTGGAAGGGGTGCGAGGGACTGTAGTCTGGACATGAGACTCGTGGGGTGGCTACAAGAAACCTCTTACTAAAGCCTTACTTCGATCCGAGTCTTGCTCCGTTTTACTGTTCAACCCTCATCATATTCGATCGTTGAAGATGGCATCATTCATTACATAAGATCGTTACTGAAATTGTTCCCTACTCGACTCCGTTTGGCGTGAATCTATCATCCACTGGCCAAGTTCCTCACTGCCAGCTATTCGGAAAGATCCAGGAAGCCGACATGCTCGTTGAAACCGTTGCACTTCGAGATTTGCTAACTAACAGCAACATTAGCATGGATCAGAGGCTGACCGTTAGTCGGCCGATAAGCATGCTTTACTCCACCAGACCCAGGGAGACTGACCACAGACTTGAGTATCCCAGCTGAGAAGAGGGACCTGGTGACTTCTCACCCAGGGCGATGGAGAACAAGGAGTTGGGGGTCGATACTTCCGGAGGAAGAGAAGTCGGTAGTCTGATCGGACATCACATAAGAGCTGAACCTGGATGTCTCATGCATGGATATGTTTGCCACAGTCAACAACCCCGCGGACCTTGCAGTGGAATCTCTTGGTGAGAAATGCATGAGGACCTGGGGGTCCACCGACGTCAAGGGCTCGCGAGAATCAAGGGCCAATTGCGCGGTCTCCGCAAACTGCTGTTCTTGCAATCGGAGGCGATCGGAAGCGGAAGTCGTGGTCTCGCTGGTGGCGTGTTTACGCAAATGCCTCAAGAGGTTATCGTTGCGTGTAAAGCTGCACTTGCAGCCGGTTTCTGTGCACGAATAACGCCGGCCATCAATATCATGCGTGCGGCCATGACGTTCGACCTCTCGCGGGTATCTAAACGCTCGCCCACAAACTCCGCACTTATGCTTCTTTGCTCCGGCCTGATTGTGTATTTGCATATGATGCCTGAAGGTATGTCAGCCCCTTATATCCAATCATGTCCGCCAGCAGACAGTACCTCAGGTCTTTCACTGTCTTCTTGCATTTTGTGCATTTGGAGAGAGCCTCAGGTTCCGATGTTTTCAAGTCTCTTGTATCAAAATTGGCAGCGCCAACGATTGGCGGCACATCAGGCCTCGAAAGCTTTCGCGAACGAGCGAAGGGAGAGAGGGCCTCGGTAAGGGTGGGTTCACGGAGTGCCACAGTCGGCGACGAAGGGCGGAGTGGTAACAATGCTGGAGGCACTGGAATGTCTTGGAGAATGTCATGGTGACTGTTCTCGTCCAATTTCATGGCCTTCAGCAGTCAGTGAAAGCCGCATCCAACGAGTGCAGTCCATATACAAACCTCATTGTAGCCCGTCGCGCGCAATGACTCTGTACCAGGCAATTTACCTATATACTGCAGGTATATCGTAGCATCGCTGATTTGTGGTGGATCTGCCAAACTCAGACTGCCTTGTATCCTCTCACTGGGAGCTCGCTGGTGGCCGTTTCGACGGCTCCGAGAACCTCCCGAAACTTGCCATGCTCTCTGCATTGCTCGTGCTGCTGATTCTTGGTTTTGATATCTTAGAGCGCACAAACAGTGTAGCCAAAAATAAGGAATGCAGCAAGGTACCGGTGGCTTTGTGGCGAAATGTAGTTGTTGAATACAAGGAACAGTGAACGTGGGATAAAGCTAGGGCTAGCAGCAGGAAGGCCGCCCAAACTCGACCCAATGTGGTTGGGCTTGATGGGGGAGGGGGGTTTGGTCACGTTTCTCTCCAATGTATATCGTTAGTGTAGTCTCAAGTTCTTGTTAGACAATTGAGCAAGACTGGAGTTCCAAAGAAGACGATGAGGCTCTCCAACCTCCTGCAGAGCCATATGACCTTTCGCAAGTATATTCTCCGGCGGCATAAGCGGTTCGCTTCGGCATGCGTTGCATGCATGGCGTTGATGCGCAGGTAGAGCTCCAGATGGTGTCTGACCGCTTCCAGATACATGTAGAATCCAGACTTCAGCGATTCATCGTTGGCTTGCCCCATCGTTCGAGTTGGCTCTTCGATCAATCTTCGCTCGGTTCAGGGCAACATCGACAGAGATCTGGCTGTTTTGCGAGCTCCGAGGTACTAGCGACGATACCGCTCGTGAAGAACGACCTCCGATGGCATCCATGAGGGCGCCCATTTTTGGACTACGAAGCCACACAGTGTCTCTTCCTTCAAGCCATAATAGAAGCCATCCAATATACGAGTGTCCAGAGCTTACAATGAACTCGAAGTCTTTCGTTACATGTCACTGGATCCGGTCACATCGTTCGTTCGGGAAGAGCAAGGAAGTGACGTTGTCCGGACGATGGACGCCTTTGTCGAGGCACTCCAAACGAGAAGACAAAGGTGGATGCCAAGGATTGCAAGAGCAAAGATACGATGGGCATGCCAGGGCGTCGAGAGCCTGTGTACTTGCTCCAAGTCTTTCCAGGCGATAAGACACTGCCGAGAATACAAAGCCTCTGATGCCGCGTGCCACATATTGGTCAGTCGTTTCAGGGCGATATCAGCGGCCTTGTAAAGCGTCTCCCAGCGCAACCATTGTCGACACAGAACAGATGTTGCTCGTGATGAATATGACAGCAGCTCGGTAAGCAAGGGCGCAGTGGTTCCTTGGATTACGCGTCAGTGGGGCCTGGTAAGACGAGAATTACCATGCTACGCCAAGTCTCACAGCTGTCTTCCTTCTCCGGTCATCATCATTTTCGAGACGTCTTGGAGATGAAATGCTGGCGAGAGGAAAGGACTAAAAGTGTGGACAGAAGAAGGTTCGAGGTGGTCGACCAGGCAGAGCAGTGCGAAGCTCTCTCCAGTTAGGCTCTCGGGTCCTCGGATCATCCCTTGGTCAAACCCTGGCGTATCCACTTCGCATTTGCCGATTGGGTGTCTTTTTGCTGGAAGTCAGGCAGGCAGTCAGGTTACAGATGTGTGCAGTGGCAGAGATACAGGCTTGAAGCATACACCGCTATCGGCTACTCTGCCGTTCGCTCATCAAAAGGAAAGTGAAATGAAGGGAAAGCCATTAGGCTGTCCTGCTGAGGAGAACCAAACCGCTCAGATGTTCCACCGCGACAGCCGGGACGACCAAGAAATGCTGTCGAGACGGCTACATTCCACTGCATGCATATGTATATATACGTGTACAAGGGCGCACAACATATGCGATTTTGATCACGTTGTCGTGCGCGACCACACCTACTTTGTGAGCGGTCGAAAACAAAAATTCTTCCCAAGCCACAGCGCTAAGTGGTGCCACGTCTTGAGATGTATTCATTCGTACATGCGAGACTTAACCCGTATCCAGATGCACCATATCGAGTGAAAATCACAAAGAAGCCACTGCAGCAACGAGCGAGCCAGGCTCTGCATCAAGACGGCGTCGCCTCCGACGATGAGACTTCATAAGAAAGCACATATAGGCAGACTACCCTTGCGACCTGCATCTTTCTTCCAATGCGGTGAAAGATCCTCGCTTTTCCTCAAGGGCCCAACTACTTGAGAAATCCTCACGACTGCGTTGAAGATGCAAAACTGGGTTTCTGCACTTCAACGCATACAAATCAAGGAGCTTGAGAAATACTCGTCAACAGCCTCTCCATCTACTTGGTCCGTCATCACACATCTTCGCATCTTGTTACAAGGATTAATAGGAAACATCATGTCTGTTCATCTTGAGAAAGATCTTTGCTGCAGAATGCAAATTGGCTCGTGCCATCTCCGTGACTTTACTCAATGTGCTTCTCCCAGGGCTCGATAATGGCATGAAAACCAGTATAGAATCCTTGCTGTCCCTCGTGTCAGTAGACTCCTCCTTGGCCTAATACTGTGACCACTCGTGGAGCTTTCACCAAAAGCCTCGTCATTTAACTTTGCAACGCAAGACACATCGCCTCGCAGTCAAAAGCTGAGCGCCATTGCACCATGGCATATTGTAGGAAGCAATGCGGATCTAACCAGTTTCCAGGTCCCATAGTGCTCGGACATTTGTCATGGACAGGACTCGAAGAACACCCATAAGCAGTATGGCCTTCTCCTCCGGCATTTGATGATCATCCTACGCTCGGTGCACATGTCGAATGGTCCAGTCCTTCTGGTTTGGAGCTCTTCATGGTCTTGTTTCTCGTTGATCTCTTTTTCCTTGCGGGGGTCACCACTTTATTCGCATATTCTTCCTATCTTTTCGGGTCGGATCTCCTCCAGTTGGTGGTCCAGCTTTGGCAAGGTATTGCATGGTCATCTCCACGGGAAAGAAATTAGAAATTGTGAAAGATTGACGAAGACCAGCTTGTTGTGAGTAAAGACACATTTGAAGCGTTTGCATCTATATGAACTCTCAGTATGGACATCTTCCCCTGTTTGATGCTCAAGCTCAGGTACATGAGCTCGGACGCCAGGGCGTTCTTGCCATCAGAGCCCATTGGCCCGGCCAAGTTTGAGCCATTAATTCATCGGTGACCCCCTACAACAATGATGATATTGCACAAGATCTCGCTTGGCGTTAACGCGACTCTGACGTTTTAAGGCCTCTATGAGCTGACTGGTGGGTGATGAAGCCCAATAAGGTGCCTCTCCTTGGCCCAAATTGGGCGGCGATCAGGAAAGAATATGGAGCTTCATTCCACGATGGCTAGAGAGGTTTCGGCACATAACCTGCTTTCTATTATCGTTCTGCTGCATTTACTTGTGCAACTGTAATGCGCCATGACCTTCCAGGTAGGTTTCGCAAGGGTGGGTCCTCGGAGAGCGGGCATGGAGCCATTGAAGCTTGTCTTCTAGACGTCACGAGAACTTTTCCCTGACAACGAGCACATTCAAGCAGAACCTACTTTGGATAATGGGCTCTTGCATTTTTGTGCTGGAGGACTCTACCAACACAGCAATGTGCCATTGGCGCTCTGTCAAAGCGTATGGTTGCATTCCGCACCGAGCCACGCAACATCGACAACATGCTATACCTTTTATATCTTCCACGCCCATTCTCTGGACCTCCTCTCGTGCCTCTGGACATCCTCTTTCGAACGTTTTGGTTTCGTGATTTGACTTTGCAGTATCGAGTCGCTGCATCAGCGAGCCAGGCAAGGCGACGATGCCGCAGCTGGCCATCAAGCCCTCTTGGAGCGAGAGGCCACGTCGAACCGCACGTCCCTATAGTCTTGAATCCCCTGGCTTCGGGTCTTTTTGACATTCAACAGAACGGTCTGGCTTCGGACACATCTGGCAGATTTGGCAGCACTTCTCAGTGCTAAACCGGTCTCGCTATGCTGGGGTTCGAGTTGTGAACGCATTCTTCCGCCTTTCGTGGGCTGCAAGCCGTTGCAACGTGCCTCTTGTGTATCTCATGGTCGCCTTCTCTTCGATGGAGCTATTCGAGGCTTGCAAAGTAATCCCCTTGACATCTGGGTCGAGTTGCCGCATCGCGCATCCGCTGAAGCCGTAATTACCATGGGAGGTCGATTCGAAGTCGTGACAATAGCACGTCGCACAGTTCTGGAAAGGATGACGAGCAAGACTACGTTCGGTAAGACGTACATTTGCGAGAAGGAAGAGACCAACCCCTCCATTCTGGCCTTGCCGCTGAGGCGCTCAGCTGCTATGCACGTCGGAACTCGATCAGGCTACGGTCATGCACTGACGACTCAAGGGTGGCTAGATCGCCTTACTCTCACTCTCATTGAAAACGTATTTCCTCTCTCTTACCATCCAATTCTTCTGTGTGAAATCAGCATATGGAAAAGTCCTCCGACGTCACTTCCACCGGCCCAACACGATGCGAGGGTTTACACAGCCAGCTTCACCTTGGCTTGAGGCCGTTCGGCTTCAACAGATGCATCATACTTCCGCACGCCGCCGCTACCTTCACAACCACCTTCCTTCGACCCCGCCGGATCGATAGTATTACAACATTCGTTTTCTGTTAGTTCTTACGGAAAGCGCATGTTCATACTGCCAGGCCGCCAATCTCTATCTATCGGTAGCTGGCAGCTGCACCCCGGCAGAACTGCACCTTGTACTACTCCTTCGAGGCTATCACACCTCAAACCCTCCGACCCACTGCTGTCAGTGTTTGTTCGATACTTCTTACCGTTGCCCGCAACATGAGCCAGGAACGAGATACATTGAATCTCAATCTCAGTGATGAGAACGCATCGCAAAACACAACAGGCCTCATAAGTTTTGTGGGAGGTGCTACTACGGGTGAAGGAGATGTAAGTGAACATACCGCTACACGCCGTCGAAATGCCTGGAACCCCAAAATTCCAGAGCTCCGCTGACCTTCTCAGGGCAACGCAGATGCTGAGCGCACACACGATCATGCCAACATCAGCGAAGGAGTCAAAGTATCAGACCTCCTGATTCATCCGGAGGACCCTCCTTTCGCTCCTTTCGGCGAGCCAGGTCAACCTGAACACTACGTCCACGCACCGGCTGACTTCAACGCCTACGCTGACTTTCCACCGACCTGGTACGACTTCTTCCCAAGCGATCCATGCGAGGGCCAAAGATATGCAGACCTTGGTCGCACTGGCTACAACGCCAATGACACAAGTTCATACACATCAGCCAGTGGAGCTCGGGGTATAGCTGGAACCAGCTACACACCACTCGGTACCAACACTTCGTCCTTCTTGCCAAACCATGAGACTTTCAACAAAAGCAGCGTCTCCTCGTATGGCTTCCCTCCCATTCCTCCAGGACCGCCAAGCTTACCGGAGCCGAATCCTTACGACTCGTATGGATACAATCAAACCAACATCGCAAGCCAGGTCAACTTTTCCAGCCACAGCAACCTACCTTCAGATCAGATGGCTCCAAAAGCCGCAGTGTTGGCGAGTGACGCCCGATTTGGTACCCTCCGAGAGGCGAATGTGCCCATAAAAGAAGACCCCATCTTCATGTGTGATGTTACCGGATGTCTTCGGACCTTTGCCAAAGTTGGCGAGAGGAAGTATGCTTGCAACACCTCCCAGCTCCTTGGACCGGCAGTTGCTAACCGTAGTCCAGTAAACATCAGCGATACCATCAACTCCCTCTCCAGTGCCCCCACTGCACTCAACGCTGTCCGGATGAGAAAGACCTGGAACGCCATGTTAACACGCATCAAGCTCTCAAGCCATATCGCTGCCTGCATGGGAATTGTGGCCGCAGATTTACGCGAAGTGACAATGCTCTCAGGCACTTGAAGAACGACCATGGGATTCGCGGCTCAGCAAGAAAGACCTTGGTCAGATTTGACGGAGTCCGAGCAAACCTCAACTGAGGCTCATTAGGACCAATGAACCTCCATCGGTAGCTACCTGGTAGCTTTTCAAGCGACACCAGCCCTTGGCAACTCCTGCTCGTCTGTCGCTTCGTGCTGGCTTCCAACTCGAGGCAGCGTACCATCATCGTTGTACCTGCTCCAATGATGGTCTATCCGGCTTTTTTGGTTTGGCACTACCGTTCGGACAAAACATGCTTCAGACAACCCCATCTGCTCTTATCGCGATCTTTCCGCGTTATTCTCAAGATGGAATGTTGCATGCAGCTTTCCTTCTTTTGCTTTCCCCTTTTCCTTTTCCTTTCTTTCTTTCTTTCTTTCTCTCCTTCTCTCTTTCTTTCATTTTTTTTTCTTTCGCGCTCTCAGCTCTTCTTATATCGTTGGGTTTCTCGGTGAGCATCGGGTACGTGGTTTGACAGAGGAAAAGATGGGACGATACACGCGTATCATATTGGGATGGAGAAGGTCGAGGAGAGGCCGGGGGGAAGATGAACGATAAGATAGTTGAACAAGGCAACAACAGGACGGTTCGGGAGGAAAGGCCACACACAGGAGTTGGGAAATGAATAAAGGATTCTCTTATATATCACCCCAGAGCAGCACATGTGATTTGATGAGCCCTCCCTCCACACTTCGCTTCACCCGGCTCATGATGTGGGTCTTCGCCCCTCAAAGTACCGATCTCACCATCGAACGAGGATTCTCGAAGCTCTTCAACCATCAGCCTTGCTGCATACTCATCGTAGATACTTGACGCATCACGCGTACATGCCGACCAACAGACGTTCCAAGTCGCAATGCGATTTGTCAACTGATTGGTTATCGTATGCCTCGTCAAGTCATGATGACACGCAGATGCACTTCGGCTGCCTAGATGGATCACGGCCCACCGGCTGCTCAACATATGCGAGAGCGGCAAGGACATGGCAAAATTCTTGCCGAACGTGGAAAAAGCATGATCCCTTCATATAGCCAGGATGGAGGCGCTCTCCTCGCGAAGGAATCGGGGCAGTGCATGCAAGCCACATCGTCCCGTGTCTTGTGTGGGGCGCTTGACGAGCAAGTCAACGACATCTTCGAGACGGTACAATTATGTACATCTCGCTTGTTGGCTGTGACAAGGCCGCCACTATGCTTGCAATAGTGGCGGGTATATTTGAAGAGCTCCGGGACTGTCACATGTCTGGACTATGATCAAGTGACTACATTGTACAAAGCACCTCAGTGTGCATCTGTGGCGCGTAATCGGCAAGAAGGAGGGTGTGAGGTGAGAGAGTTGGTGTGTAGCGATGTCTATGTAGCTGGAATATGTAATCGTTGACAATGTATAAGCCTGAGACCCCGTTTCGTTGCTCTGACATGGCGGCCGTCGCCACCTTGAAAGTGTCATTATATTATCCTTTCCAAAATCGCATATAAACGTATCAAACGCCAATCCCAACGATACTAAAACGCACAGCCATGATCGAGGCAAAGAGATATCATTACTTTGGTCCGCACCAGTTCACAGCAAGCAAAGCAGAGCTTCCGATTATGGCCCTCCTCAGCAACAGGTCATCTTTATCATGAGAACGAAAAAGGGCAAAGCCACCGAGCATGAAGCTGAGAGCGCGAACGTCAGCCTTTGTCCGTCGAGCAAAGGCACACGAATCTTACCAAACTTGGGGAAGTCTCATCGCGTTTCAACGCACGACGGCAATATTCAACATCCCCATGGCGGATACGAAGGCTGTGACGCGTGACGCCTTCGAATGTCGACGAACTCAGGCGAGAAGTCGTTGGCGTTTTGATCGGGCAAGGTACGAGAACTGAAGCCGGACATCGAATATGGCGACATTGCCGTCGTGCGTCCCATGAGAGGTCTTTCCGGGTATAGACTCGATTTCACCACGGGATTCACCGGCATCGACGCCGCAAAAGATGCGTGTGCCGAAGCTGTGGCTTCGTTCTCACGCATGACACCTATTCCCAAGAGACTGGGAGTGCCTGCGGAAGCTGTACCGCCGCCGTGTATTTTCGCATGGCGTTTGAGGTTGTCGACACGGGTATAAGATTTGCCGCAATCAGGTTCTTTGCAGATGATGCGACGTTTGTTGTGTTGTGACAGATGACGCTTGACGTCTTTCGGGTAAGGGAAACCTCGAAAGCAGACTGGACACTTGTGTTGTGCTTTTTTGTGTGGATCATGAGTCATCTTATGGTGGCTGCGCACATGTCAGTCGTTGCTCTTGGCCAAGTCCGACAAAACCCTTACCGGAGAGTAGCGGAGTCCCTCAGCTCTTTACTACACACTTCGCATGCGAAGGTCCCGGCGCTCGAATGCGCAGACCCATCAGCGATTGTCTCGAATATTCCCTGCGCATTGCGGGAACGCGGAAGAATCGGGACATTGGGGAATACATCTACGTTCTCTGCCGCTGCGACAAGAGTAGCAACATTCGGTCTCGGTACAGAGCCGGCAAGGAAGTCATAGTCATTGGGCTGGAGGTCGAGCGAAGTGGGTCCTCTATAACGGGTATTGTATCGCCGTGCGTAGTCTGGAGGCTGATGGGTCCTTGGAGCTGTGTATTTACTGTCCAGATTGTCTCCCAAAGCCTTCACTAGTCAGTAAAACGTCGTGCCTCAGAGACAGATAACAATGTGCGAGTGTACTGTGAATATGCAACGCAGAGGATGGTACTTACCCATGCGCCTACATCTCCTAGCAAGTTCCCGCGTGTATTCATGTCTTTCTTTAGTGCGATCTACCACACCTAACGCTTTTCTGTACCAAGTTCGGAGCTTGCTGCTGGCGGCTTCAGAGACGGTAGGTGGTTCTGATAAGTGACTGATGCGTTTTGAAGAGCCTTGGTAATATTCCTCGATTTGTGTAAGTCAAATGGTGTAGTCAACAGGTTTGGCTCGCGCGGCAGATCTCAAGAGGTCTGTAACGCGGCGGGTTTGTTTCTCGCGGGATGAATGCAGTAGGGGGCATAGCAGGAGGCAAGCAGCGAAAACGAGGCTTGGGGGGGATGCCTAGATTGATCACACGTGATTGTGCAATGGTTTCGAATCCTTTCCGCACGCTGCCCGAATAGAACACGTCTAAGGTGATTTGAGGGTGCGGTACTGTACACCAAAGTCAATCCTCGGAGCGGTGGGACTCTGGAGTTTGCAATCGAGCAATTAGATCTTCATCGCGTAACTCTCCCTTTAGCGTAAGCCAACTCGCTTGAGTGCAGCACCCAGCAGATTTGGCTGCGGCCATGTCGCGAGCTCGGTTGGAGCTTGGTATCTGACCCGCGACATATGGAACAAGGCTGAACAGCATCTCGTGCGACGTTAAGGTGCTTTCCGACCTCACCCTTTGTTAAGTCAACCTTCATTTGAGATCCAGAGAATTTTGCCGACTTGCTGTCGTTATGAGACACGTTGGCACAAAGACGAGTCCGCTGGATTATCGATACATCTTCCATGAGGTTCAGGACGGTTCTTTTTCTTCTCGACGGTCCGCCAGTAAGGGATGCCGCTTCGTGTTTCACATCAGTTCGGAATGCTCTGACGCTAATCCGCGGTGTATATACCAGGTCGTCCGCAAAGTATCGGTCTCGCGATAACAGTCCGCCGGTGCTCGTCCCATGATCCAGCGGAAGCGCTCCTAAAGCAAGAGCTAGGCGTTGAAAGGAGTTGGGTTGCGGTCGCTTATGGTGAGAGGTCGAAAGGGTAAAGGAGAACAACATATCCTGAGACAAGAGACTCGTGTGCACTAGATAAGATTAAGAACATGTTGGAGACTCTAGGACAACATATGATTCAAGTTATGGTTTTCAAGTCTCCCTAGTGACAACGTACCAACGAAGGAACACGCGTTCAGATGCATTATACCATACCTTAACTTGGCCGGTACTGGAAAGGCGACGTCGACACAGGCGAGACAGGTTCACACTGTCCCTGGCTCATTATTTCGTCCATGCAAATGCAAATTCGACGGGGTAAGAAGCATCACCAGGGCAATTTGGTATAAAAGATGCAGTGTGTTGAAGGAGTCCAGAGGTGACGCGTCCGGGGGCCTAAGAACACGAAAATCGCCACCCGAATCTCACTGCCCGCGTCCTTTACGCGCTCGCAATCGCTTTCGAGAATCTCAAGGTCTCGCATGTCACAAGTATGAGAACAAGATGGGAGGTAGGCGCTCAACCAGAGGAGTGCGGTTGGAAAGAGGTTGGCAGGAGGCAGCACGATATCGGCTTGGGCATGGAAATGGCAAGGCGAATGACGGAGGTAGGTGATAGGATGTCGCGCTTGGATCATATGCTGGCATCCAGCAGCCCACCCTTGTTGCTTGTTCGGACATGAACAAGGCAAACACAACCGGCTATTGGCCATCTCCGCACCCTTTTATGTTAGCTGGGAAGTGAAAGAGACCCCGGTAGGTGCTAGAGCGTCAAGGGTGACCTTACGAGCTCGCAGAGAGAGCGGCGTTGTGGTCAGGTTGGCTTTCCAGCTTATCCAGCATTTCCAGCAAGGCAAATGCAGGAGGTATCTCACAACTAATGCGAAGCATCTTTCACGTTTGGAGCATGCGGTGAACAACTGCTGTACCTAGGTGTCACAGCGTACGCCTCCAAGCAATATTCGGGGCGATCGCATGAATAATGGGCGGCTACAGAGCCTCCTGCGGTTTCACGACAGACCAATTTCCACACCCGCTAGAGCCACGTTCCCGCGTAAGAGGGAACGAGGATCCTATAATGCAAATATACTAAGAGGTGAGCTCTGCATGCATGAGGGTTGTGGTTATGCTTGTTAACAACAACCCGTGGACTCCTATGTACTATACCTCATATGGATGGAGACCTCTCATACTGGACTGCAACAATTTTCCCTTCGCGTTGAGGCGCCGTTGTCGAAACAGATTGTTGTCTTTTCCGGATCTCAGTACATCGACTGCATCGTTGTGGCCACTCACGCCATGTCGGAGATGTTCGGGTCTCCTTGAGCCTCACTTGATGCTCTCAAATGTCTTCTCAGCGCCAAGTTAGAAGAGTCGTCACACACTGCCATGACGAAACTTCGCCGGTAAGAGACGATACTCATCTATCAAGTATACGCTGCATCAAATGTCCACATGTACAGACTTGAAATCCTCTCTATCGGAAATATGGAAGACTAGCCAAAAACTATTCTCTGCTACAAACCAGCATCGGTTCTTTTGCTCCAACATAAGATCAACCAAGAAACATTGTCTACTACAAAGCAACATCCTCACCTCGGTTCTTCCTCCCCAACAACCCTCAAACCTCCCCCAGGACTCCACAAAGGATCAACACGAGTCCGATGATTACTCTCCGACCAAGTATCCAGCACAGCACCCTCCCGGCTCCTCGAAGCAATACAAACCACCGAACCCGGCACACCCACCCAAGTCCAATCAATCACATCCAACCCCTCCACATCAGGTCCCCCACGCCGCGTAGCAGGAGCCATACTATCCATGACAATCCAGTCTTCCAAGTTGTAAGTCGTCCTGACCTGCGGTGCCATGACGATTCTGGCCCGGCCCTCTCGCAGATTCCAAATGTCGCGCGCGATGTATTCGCATTCGCTGGCGCCGGGGCAATCTGATTCGAGATAACCTTCGCGGCTGATTAGTTCGCCCCAGGGACCGAGAGCGCCGGTCGAGCTACCGCCTGTCCAGCCGGAGAGGCGAGTTGAGCGGAAGCGTAAATGGTCGTGAGCGAAGAGAGATGCGTCGAAGACGGCCATCCCTCCCCAGCCTGAGTATACCGGTAACGGTCTTCCGTCAAGCCAGCGCTGGCGAAATCCTTCCTCTTGCGTTGAGAAAGCATCTATGACCCAAGTTTCATTGTCCGAGACTGGCGTGTAGCCTCCAGGCGTTGCGAAAGGGTATATCAGGTCGCCGTTGATGCCACGGGCGACCCACATGTCATACAAGCGGATGACACTGGTGTATGGTGGATCTTGCTCATTGTAATTCGGGTGTTCTTGATGTAAGTATCCAGGCTCGCCTGAGCGGATCCTGCGCTTCACCGTCCCCCAATCCATCCCCATGACCATGCTGGCATGTTGAAGACGCTGCTGGTGAATCAACTCCAGAAGATCGGAAGTGCAGGTCAGCACGTCGTTCATCAACAGCAGATTGCTAGCACCGCCGCAGCCATCGGATGCATACGGTATCAGAGGTGCCAATGCCAGGTTGCGAATCTCCGAAAGCATGACGATTCGATCATGCTTGGAGAAATCCGAGAGCATACGCGAAGAATGCATCCACAGCCCATCAACACCAACAGCCTGGAGTGCTGCTCCCAGATCCGCCAGTAGCAACTGCGTCTTATCCGTGGAGTCATTCTCGTAGATACTGACATACACTCTGTTATTTTGGAGCAATAAAGCGATGGCCTCTAGTAAAGCCAGCGATTGAGCTGGAATGATGGCCTCCGAGTCTTTCAGGTTGATGGCAAAGCTGACCACAGACTGCCGCTTTCTTCTGCTCCAGTGGAAACGGCTCTGTTCTGGATCTAGTGCGGTCTTCGCATACCTCTCTGGTTGAAGTGTGCAGCTTGGGTACGAAGCGTTGAGATCGGTTTGTCCCAATGTAGCAGCAAAGCGTGATTTGAGGGATTCCATAAACCATGGGATGAGATTTTCGTCTGATTTCACGTCGCCAGTCTTGGTGAACCTCTCCCCAAGGGTCAGACCTTCGATTTCAATCACAGGACGTTGCTCAGTCGAAGTTGTCCCCATGAAATTCCTCAGAGAGGAAAGACCAGGTCGAGGGAGTGGTCGGAAGAATAATATACTTCCAAGAAAAACCAAACTAAGTACAGTCGCGAGTATTGGAAGTAGTCGGTAGTGTCGTGGCGATAGACTCATCGTCACCAACATGTCGTGCGATGGCTCCGCAGAGAAACAGTACGTCGAGCCGCATCCGCATGGCACGCCTAGTCTGGCGGTTTGCCCGGCCGATCAGAGGTGCCGAAGTGACGGCTCACTGTCGAGTGACCAGATGTTTCCATGTACTTGTTACTGCAGAATTGACAGCATGTGAAGTCGGCCACCTGTGGAATGACGTTAATCTCAAGTGAAAGAAAGTGAGATCAGGGAAAGCACTGCGAGACTCACCAGGTCACCCTAAAGAGTCGCACCAAAGCCCTGGATACTTTTGTACTCGCTGCAAGGACCCGAAGAAGAACAGAATTGAGCTGCGACTTTCTACACCCTTCAAAACAAGGACACGATACGCGAGGCGGGATAAGGGCCTTTCAAGACCGCCACGTGTTGTGGACATTGCCCATCCCATCAACTCAATCCGACCAAGGGCTCAAGCCACCGTAATCAGCCTTGTCAGCCATGTGCAACATGCTTTCGAGCAACTGACCGGGATCGTACGGATCTTGATCTGGTCATTGCGAGTTTCACTCTGACAGCTTGCTTTCCTCATGCCATGCTGAAGACGTCAAGACTGTCTAACTGTCGTGATTGCACGGCCCTCAAATGTGAGCGTGTCGTTGAACACCATCGAGCAGCAGCAACTCTTCACGTTCCACAATCTCACCGGGTCCAGGTACAGCTCAAAACCAGGCGTATTGCGCAGCCGGAAGTTAGATCATCCAATTGGTCAGATCAAAGCTGAGGGGTAGGACAAAGATAGAGAATCGGCAAGGAAGAAGCTTTCGACAAGGAAATCCAATTTCGTTTAAGCCTTGACAACATCCATCGCCGTTGCACATGCAAGAAACTGTTGGATTTGCTCAACAAAAAATTCCATATCATCGATCTTTATCTATCATAGAAACTATCATTCATAAAAACATTACGAAAATCGCTTTCCTCGCGGCTCTTAACATATCGACATCGATCGATACTCAATTTAAGCGAGAACACCGCTGAGCGGGAGGTCTCTGCTCGAGCTTCCCACCCAGACCTTCTTGGTCGTATTCCTCACAACCCAATCCTGCTCGACGACATTCCAGCCAGCAAGATCCTTCCTAGTAATATCGAAGCTGACTCTAGCAGTCGCGTTGGGAGCAATCGAGATTTTCTCGAATCCCCTGAGCTCCTTGACAGGATCGTAAGGGCCGCCGCGAGAGACGTACAGCTGCGGAACTTCCTGGCCGACGACGGAGCCGGTGTTGGCGACAGTTGCGTAGACGCGGAAGAGCACGTCGTATAAGCTGGGGTTGCCACCGGGGGCACCGCCGGCCTTGGGGATGGGTTGGGCGGAGCCGTTGTGGGAGCCTTCGGGGACGAAGTCGGAGGAGCCGTAGTTCGGGCCGCCGTAGGCTTCGGTCAGGTTGGTGCTGTTGAGCCAGGGGTAGTGGTAGAGGGGCACGCGGTCGGTGAAGTTGGAGGGGAAAGCGTGGGCGGATGGGTCCATGCTGAAGTTGCCGAAAGTGGGCGCCGAGGGGGTGTGGCCGGTGAAGGGCACATAGGCGGAGGCGTTCAGGTTCTCAATCTCGAGGTCGGAGTACTCGAACGTGGTGTAAGAGAGACCAAAGCCAAACTCATATGTGGGCGTCTTGTTGTGCAGGTCAAAGGCACGGTAGTCGATGATGTTGCCCTCTTTGAAGTTGATCTGGGGGATCTTACCATCATCGTTGTCGTTGTAGAGGATGTCGGTTCCGTAATCCTCCCTGTTCTTGCCGATGGTCCAGGGGAGCTTGGCGCCAGGGTTGACACGGCCATAGAGAACATCGGCAATAGCGTTGCCGCTCTCTTGGCCCGGGAGACCCGCCCACAGGATAGCAGTGATGTTGGGGTTGTTCTTGTAGTCTTCCAAAAGCACGGGGCCGACGGAGTGCACAACCAAGACAGTGTTGCTGCAGTTTCCGGTGACAGTGGAGATAACATCCTCAGCACCGCCCCAGAGAGTGAGGTTGTTGCGGTCGCCGAGGTTGCCACCCACCTGAATGAAAGTCTCACCGGCGTTGCTGTTGGCAAAAACGACCGAGACGTTGGAACGTCTGGCGAGAGCGCCAATGGTGTCAAGATCATAGTTGTCGAAGCTGGACTCGTATGAGCCTCCATTGGCAAGGACCTCATTCTGGATCGCAGTGTCAGGAGTAACGAGATAAGGGAATTCTGACGTGCCACTTCCCCATCCCATAGCAAGGGTGCCGTCGTTACATCCACGGTCGTCACAGCCATTGGGGCCGCGCGGGTTGGGACCGGCGTCTTCACCGAAGACAGTGGTCAGAGGCTCGTCACCAGCGAGGGGAAGGGTGTTGTTGACGTTCTTCAGGAGGACAGTGCTTGCAGCACCAATGTGGCGGATGAGAGAGCCATGGTCTGCCCTGACGTTGACGTGGTCGTTGACCTTCTTCCAGTTCTTGCCCACGTAGTACTGCTCGAAGTTGTAGGTGTCCTTGGTCCAGCTGTGGAAGTTGATGTCGGTCCTGTTGGCATCAACATCGACCTTATAGTAAGCAGCCATAATGCGCATAGCCATGTCGTCAACTCTCCATGCAGGAACGGTGCCATTGAGGACAGCGATGGTGAGGTTAGAGCCGAAGTAGGTGTAGCCGTTGTTGTAGGAGTCCGAGTCGCCGGGCATGGTCATATCCAGACCAGCGAGTACGCTGGACACACCAGAGTGTGTGGCAAGCCAATCGCTAATAACGGGTCCCTGGAAGCCAAGCTCGCCCTTCAATAGGTAGTTAAGGGTGTAGGAGTTCTGGCAGCCCTGCGAACCGTTGATCTGTTGGTACGAACACATGATTGAAGCAGCGCCAGCACGAATGCCCTCAGCAAAGGGCCACAGGTAGAGCTCGTGCATAGTCTCGTCGTCAATGTTGGAAGAAGCAGGCTCGGAAATGTTGTAGCCGAAGCCGTTGGCCTCAGGCATCTGGCGGAAGTGCTCCTGCTCGTTGGCGATGAAGTGCTTCAGGTTGGTCATGACATTTTGGCTTTGGATACCCTTGATGGTTTGTGCGAACATTTGTCCCGTCAGGACAGGGTCGGGCGAGTAGCCTTCCCAGTTGCGGCCACCTTCAGGCTGTCTTCCAAGCGGGCCAGCGACAGGCTATTTGTCATGTTAGCTTAGCAATACTGAAGAAACGGGATGAAAATATCGCATACACCAAGCTGGAAATCCACACCCTTGCCCTTATGCTCGGATCCCATGGCGGCACCCTGGAGGTAGGCAAGACCACGATCCCAGGCCGCAGCCACATTGACACCTGCAGGGAAAGCAGACACCAAGTCCGCAAAGCGAATACCAAGCGGAGAGTCCTGGAGACACATAGCACGGAATCCAAGACGAGGGATAGATCCGGTCTGACCGACGCAGCGGTCTACCTGCCATCCAGTGCCGGTGGTAAGGTTGACCTTCTCCTCGAGGGTAAGCTGGCTCACAAAGTCGCGAGCCTGAGAGTAGGCGGTCTCCCAGTCGGCGAGACCCTCAGTCCATGGCGAGGGGTATTTGGGCGGGCTGGTTTGATGGCTTTTGCTGCCAGCCGCGACAATGGGGTTCTGGTTTACAGCCTCGGGGTAGGTGACTTCGGGGAACTTTTTGTTGCATTAGCAATGGCTTGCTTCTCCAAAGTTACATGAGATGGCTTACAGGCGCTCCAAAGTTGCCTCTGTTGGAAAAGTCATCACCATCCTGAGTTGGTGCGTTGGTGCCATCCTGGGCCAACACAGTGGTTGCAGCCAGCAAGATCGCAGATGCTACGGAACGCATCTTAGAAAATTGAAAATTAGAAGAGGTAAGAAAGAGTTGAGACCTACATTGTTCCAAGCAGCGATTGCCGCGATATTTCTACCATCTCCATGCCCATCGAACGGCATGGGCGCGCACAAATGCGTAGACCAACGCTGACGGAGTGGTCGTCATGACCGTTGAAGAGTGGAGCCAAAGGTTCTGTAGCCGATGGAGTTGCGCGCGCACAGTCCAGAAGGCGAGTGGAGGAATTTGGAGAGTTGGAGTTCACAGTGGGGATACGAGGTGGAGGATGGAAACCCCGAGTGGGCGAGGGCGGAGTTTTGTGCCTGTATATCGCTGATGGGCGAGCGCCCGTCCTTCGATGCTTTCATCATCCGTAGGGGATCGTGGTTGAGGCGCAGGGAAATGTAACCCACGCGAGCTATCCGTCCTCGGTATCCGACCTTCCGGCACGTGCAGGCCGGTTTGTAGGCGAAGTACGTGAATATGCAACGCTCTGGTATTTCTCATCACCCTCCCAAGCCACAAAAAGCGTTTGTATGCGCTGTCGATCTCTGCGCTCGAACTACCGGTGAACTAAACTCTGATCCTGTAAAAAGCGCGATGAGGCCGCGGTGATCGCCATTGGAATCGCAGCAAGAGTCAAGAAGTATCGCTTCGCTGCAGCACGCCAGAAGACACCCAGAAAGGTCTTCCTGTGGTATTTCGTGCACATGTCGAACGGTCATCTCAAGCGATCTGGATGCACACCAAGGGCGCGACGTCGCTCAAGCCTTGAGAAGACCGGCTCAACCGGATACCGGCAGAGCTTTCCAATTCCTCCACTCTGCCAATTTACTCCAGCTCACTTGGCGGTATGCTTGACTTCCACAAGGGCCCATCGAGCTCAACATCATCGCGTCCGTCATCATTTCCAATAAGTACCGGTATCGTCAGGGCTTGACTGAGGCATTTCCCATGCTTGCAAAAAAGAGGGTCCATCAAGGGTGCGTGGGCATCACAATCAATTCGCCAGGCCGTTGAACATAATGGACAGTGGGATAAACGAGCCACGAGCCGATATGAGCTTCTAGCAAGCTAACTCTGAGCTTTGACGCTCTTCTCTGATACCTTTGTGGTCTCATTCAGGGTGTAAAGCCTATAACCCGCCGTGACTGTAGTAACTGATTGCTTCAAAATGAAGTGTTCTCGAGTAATCCACACCAATACAACCCATCCAAACCCATCGCTTCACAAAGCCTCGAAAAGCAAACCCAAAAGGCCCCACCATATATCCCACAAACCCGCAGAAAGCCTCCCATATTCCCAGTAGAACGCCTTTTGTATTGCAGCAATCCACACCCCTGCTACCTCCCGCCTCACTCCCAAGCACTCTCCATACTATCGCGCACACACTTCCTCACCCTCTTCTTGAACTCCTTGCGGTCCTCGCGCCAAAGCTTGCCAGCCTCAATGTTGGCCGCGCTCTCGTCATTAGGACTGCCGAGCATGCTAATGACGGACAGCAGAATGGACTCGGGCGATTGCACGGGCGACCAGCGCTCGCTGGCGCTTTCGTAGCCGTATTGGTCGTCTTCGGGCGGGTGGAGGATGGAGATGCAGACTTCGCCGTTTTCGTAGACTGGGGAGAGGGTTAGTTGGGGTAGATTGTGGGAGGTATGGGCGGCTTACCGTTGGGGTGGAAGATTGGAGTCTCGAACTTCATCTTAGGCGGGTATAGAGGGTAGTTTTGAGGGAAGGTCATTTTTGCTCTGAAGCAGCCGCCTAGTAGTCTGGTTAGCATTCACCGAGCCTGAGGATATACACCCAACACAGTATTCTCCAATCCTCCAATATTTCCGTAGTGGCATAGCTCACAGGCGGACGTACCGCGCCCATCGACCTCCTACAGTATTATTCGGAAGACCAGCCTTTCCATACGATCATCTCCTCATTTCTCTTTCTCACTCACCTCCGTACAAACTATCCTGATCATCGCTCAGCATAAGCATAACCTCCCACTCAAACACATTGCTCCCCACGAGTCCACAGCTAATGCCAGGAATGTCCTTGTCGGTCTGGATCTGCTTGAACTGCTTGGCGAGTAGGAGGGCGGCGCTTGACTGCCCGCTGGAAGGCGAATCTGTACGGCTGCGATCCATGGTGGGAAAGGTGTGTGGGCGACGGGAATGCCAGGGAAGTTGGTGTGTAGATTTTGTGTCGAGATGTGGTGCCTTTGCGCTTATATTTGTTGTTTTGATGCGGTAACTTCAAGGCTGCTTCTACTGTGCGGGCAGCTTTGCGTCACAGCTGCTGGGATTGGAGGAGGGTCTTTTCTTGCTGGTGCTTTGGAGCTTGTTGCGTGCTTGTCGGACTTTTATTGTTCACCAAGGTGTCGGTTTGCTGGTGTATGACTGACTCGCGGTTCCTTTTTTGTGGTTCACTTTTGAATTAAAGTCTGATTGATTTGTGCAACACTCCAATATCTGCCAGCATGGACTCGGTCAAGACTGTTTTATCACACACGATCGAGGTGGGAGCCGAGGCACATCAGCTTGAGCTCAGCAGGCACTTGCGCAATTCACCAAAAGCTCGCCAGCCAATCCAGTTTGTCCAATTCATCACACTTCCTTCGATGACTTCCAATGCTCATCACAGGCTACGAAAACTATGGACAGGCCCCTAGCGTTCCATTCACTATTCGGTATTAACTCCTACTGGAAGTCTGTTTAGTAGGGAACACACCTGCACTGCCTGACATCCGACCTCGCATCTCAGTCAAAACGATCAACAACATTCTATGCACATCACGACGGAATCAAGCAATACGATGACCTTCAGAGTCCATGTTCAACATCGACTTACAGCTAAAGTAGTCTGGAGACTCGGTGATCTACACAACTTGTAGGGAATGTAATCCCTCAGAGGCCCCTTACGAGACTGGCGCAAAGTCATGCCGCAAAGCTATCAACCCTATTGCTCCTGTCCTTTCAGCCCCGACAACAACTGGTGACGCGTCTTCTGGTGTTACACGCTTCTCTCTGTGCTCACCCGTTCTTCAAACAGGAATCTGACGTGGTATATCCATTCCTATATATCATGCTAATGCCAAAAACGGAGCAAAGCCAATGTGGCATGCGCTGGGCGCCTTGCCGGAGATAAGCACTAGGCTACGTCAGAGATGATTAGCATCTATATGAAAGCAGTCACTCGTCTTCAGTTCTCTTCAGGATCCATCTGCCTGTCTTGCTAAGCATTTTATAGCACGATCAAACAGAACCGCAAAACATCAGTACCGGACCATACACCCAACCATGTCAACAGCAACACCACACCCAAAAGACCACGTCTTCGACCCAGGCGACATGGCCTCCCTACCCTACCAAACCCACATCAACCGCCGCAACGCAACCCGGACCGTGCCCCTCCGCGTCCTCTGCCTAGGCGTCTCACGCACCGGAACAGTCTCACTCCGCCAAGCCCTAGTCCGCCTCGGATACACAGACTGCTACCACTTCGCCAGCACCCTGCAAGAAAACCCTCTAGACGCCACTCTCTGGAACGAAGCAATCCAGGCCAAATTCCTCGGAATCGGAAACCTCTACGGCAAACCCGAATGGGACGCGCTGCTCGGCCATTGCCAGGCAGTGACGGACACGCCTTGTACGATTTTCTACAAGGAGTTGTTGGCCGCGTATCCGGATGCGAAAGTCATTCTGACGGAGCGGGATGATGTAGATCAGTGGCATCGCTCGATGATGGGTACGCTGGTTCCCTACGCCAGCAAGATCATCGGAGTCACCTGGCTTGACAAGCTGAAAGCGCTCTTCTCTCCTCTCGATCCCACGCTCGTGCGTTTGAACAAGCTGATCGTGTATCATACGCCAATTTTTGCGGCTCTGTGGCAGGACTACCACCATGGAACCACGACGGCGAAGCAGCTTTATAAAGAGTACAACGCTGAGATCAAGCGGATTGTTCCCAAGGAAAACTTGCTGCTGTTCAACGTGAAAGACGGTTGGGAGCCACTCTGTCGATTTTTGGGTGTGCAGGTGCCCGAGGGTCAAGAGTTTCCGAGGCGAAACGAGACTTCTGCTTTTGTGAGGAATAATCAGCAGTTTGCGGATTTCGTGCAGATGGCGTGTCGGAAGAATATGCTTGTTGTTGGGTCTGGTTTGATCGCTGCTGTTGCGGTTGGGGTTGCTGCTTTCGCATCGTCGAGAGGGAGACTGTTACTCTGATGTCTCCTAAAGATGCTGGAAGTCTGTTCGGCAAGCAGGAGCGACAGTGTACAATTCATACGATCTACCAAAAAATCACATCCATCCATCGCAT
This sequence comes from Cladosporium sp. MBC 237, assembly GCA_030772445.1. Lineage (NCBI taxonomy): Eukaryota > Fungi > Ascomycota > Dothideomycetes > Cladosporiales > Cladosporiaceae > Cladosporium > Cladosporium sp. MBC 237. Next base: position 209,320 of record JAPHCH010000002.1, on the reverse strand, counting down.
GATCCCAAGACCTACCCACCTCCCATCCCACCCCCCAAAAAAAAACAATCCACAAACCCCTCAATCCGTCCCTCACCCAACAAAAGCCTCAACCTCAATCTCCACCCTCATCGTCTCCAACGCCAAACTCCCCACCCCCACCTCCGTCCAAATCGGCCTATGATCCGGCCCGCACCACTTCTTGAAGTTCCGCACCATAGCATGCGTAGCCGCCTCACTGAGGGGAAGATGCAGACTCCTCACGCTGTACACCTGACTCCAACCTTGGCCGCCGGCGGATTTCAAGGCGAGATCGACGTTGGCGAAGGCTTGGTCGATTTCGGCGTCGAGGTCGGGGGAGATTGTGGGGGGGAGGGTGCTGGGGTGCCAGCCGCCTGGGAGTTGGGGGGTTAGTTTTTTGGGGAGAGGGAGGGGAGAGGGTGTTGGGAGAGGAGGACGTGCCTTGGCCAGAGGTTTTGATCGTGTTGCCGATGCGGACTGCTTGGCTGTAGTGTAGGTTTTCTGCTGCCCAGTCGCCTACGCCGCCTGAGTAGACTGAGAATTGGGGTTGAGACATGGTTATGAGTGAACGTGATATTGAGATTGAGCGATGGGGAAACGAAGCAGTGGTTGTACTTGATGCTGTTCAACTTGTCTTGCAGATACACATGGCCTTCATGTACGTTATATAGCTGTGGTGAGGCGGTGGCTGCATTTGTAATGAGGGGTTCTATGGTTCTAGAATCCACCAGGTGAGTTATGCATTTGAGGCATAATCTTGCTTGTTTTCCAAGAGCTGAGGAGGATCCAGATCTGCCACTGGTGCGCATCAGACGAGTACGGAAGAGGTACAAAGATTCGGTACATGCAGACACTCCTGCGCATTGCCATTTGTGCAACCCCACGTTTGCCTCCTCAGCCCTAGCGCCCTTCAGAGTGGAGTTGCGAGCGTTTGTGCCTGTGCTGCTGCCGCTCATCATCCCGCGGCCTAGACAGCGCATCCGCCTCGCCTTTGTCTTGATCATCATTGTCGTTGTTCACTTCACTACCAACACACATTTACACTCTCTTGTCGTTGAGAAACTCCCTCCTTTTTATTGCAATACTTGCCATATTTGCCTGATATACCACTTGAATAGCCATTCATTCAATCCAACACATTCACCCAACAACTGCCTGCAACCCACACCATCATGGCCGCCGCATTCGCGCCGGCTTCGGCCATCGACCTCAAATCCTCAAACACCTACTCCGTACGTCTGGGAAACAGTGTTCTTCAAGAAAGCGAGGGCAAAAGATACAGAAACGTTCGGTACAATTACAAACCGCAGCTTGCACAGGGAGCAACCGTCTCCGCCAAGCTGCTTCCTGGGAAGCAAGCCAACACCAGCTCGTTGTCAGTCAAAGAGGGGGACAAAGAATGGGACTATACTGGCCGCCACAGGGAAGTCGATGATACTTACGTGCTGGTCGTGAGTGGGGATGGGAAGAAAGTCGTCACTTTGGAGAAGCTGGGAGGCTCGCATGCTGTGAATCTGACCCGCTCACCGGGGGACGACGATGTGGAAAGTCTGGCACGGAAGCACCCCTACATCACGGAAGACGATAGTGACAACGAGGATGAGGGTATATTTGGAGACGAAAGTGATCCCGAAGGTGCAGCGCCTGACGCCTCCAACCCTTTCGACTTTCGACACTTCTTGAAATCTGTCCAGGAGGACTCACAACGCGAAGAGCCAACTTCCCAACCTAATAGAAGCACTATCGGAACGCCAACACCTCATCAACGAACACCAACAGTCACGCCCATACCCAGATCGGCCAAACCTACACCAGCCTCTACTGCAGTAAAGAAACGCAAAACCCCTTCTGCAGCAGCAACCCGACCAAACCAGAAGCGCGTTAGAGCAGGCGAAGACCCTGCTCCCGCAAGCACACCTTCCACCAAAGCCTCCGCACCGAAACCAAAGTCCACACCCGTCCCCGAAGTCCGAATCGACCGCAAAGCATCCCTTCGCCAACCACCAGCGCCCTCAATCGAGCAACCCTCTCAGACAGAAACCCCAGAAGACGACGACGACGGCGAACTCATACTCGAAAACTCCACAGCAGACACGAAACAAAACCCCTCACACCTTTCAGCAATGTCCCTCGCCCTCTCAGGCGCCCTGGGAGCTCGTGGTGCAGGACCCATCAGCTTACGTTCCGCCGCCTCCTCACCGGCCAGCGCCCTCAACTCGCCTCATCTCAACAACGCCACCACCCAGGAAGGCAAAGAACTTGATTTCGGCGGCGGCAGCAGTCCAGAGGAAGAACAGCACGAGTTCGAATTTGTCGACAATGATGACGATGAGGAGGAGGATGATGGTGGCAATGGTGATGTCGCGCAGTCCCAATTGCCTAGCCCGCCTCGGCCAGAACCAGCACGTCAGCCTCCTCCTGCTCAGCCGAGATCACGGAGAGCCAGTCTGGCCATGCAAGGCGCTGATGATGAAGATGACATGGAGGCGCAGTTGGCGCTGGCCATGGCTGCGGATGAAGAGGATGAAGAGCCTGCTCCTTTGGGTAGAGTGGATGAGAGTGACGAAGATGTCAGTGAAGAGGAGTGAGTTTGAAGTGTTGCATTCACCATTTTGGCAGTTTTCGATTGGATTCCCCGGTGTCCAGCGAAACATCTCGCGCTTTGTTAATTATTCCTCATCAACAGAAGGCTTGTCGCCATCTTGACCGGGCTCGCCTACATTTTGGGACTTGCGGAAGATGATGATGTACACGAGGCTTTCTTGTTTTCTTATCCAGCGTCTATACCCATACACACACAGTACTATATACACGGTACCAGCAAAGCCTGCATCTAAATGTTTTCAAACCTCTCGAATTCCCATCGACTGTAACAAAAAGTCTTCGTCAAAGCTTATTATAGTAGGAGAATCTAAACCTCCTTCCCCATAACAGCATCCCTACAAACCTGGTACAAAGGCACGATATCCGTCCAAAGCCTAAACTGATGAATCCCCTGCCCGACCAGCGCCTCAAGGCCAGGCACGCTCTTCCACCCGGAATTGCTCGCCAACTGCATCAAACTAGTAACCGCGGGTTTATACGCCATCTCGAGCAGAACCTTGGCGCTACCACTAGCAACGCCCGTAATACTCGGCGCGCTGGCCTGGAAAATGTGGCAGAGAATCTCGCGCATGCCGGGGTCGATGGGCGAGTCGCCGGGGATGGTGCCGATGGCGACGACGGGCTGGGCGCTGGTGGGGATGGCGCGGGCGTCGGATTCGGAGGCGAGGAGGCGCACGTTGTAGGAGGCGTCGAAGGCGGAGGCGAGGGCGGTGAGTTTTTCCTTGTTGCGGCCGACGAGGTAGATAGGGCTGTAGCCCATGTTTTTGAGGGCGTAGATGGCCGCGCGCGCGGTGCCGCCGCCGCCGATCACCATGCCGGGTTCCGGGGAGGTGGTGGTCGAGGTGGCGGCGCCGGCGTTGCGGAGGGCGAGGATCATGCCTTGCCAGTCGGTGTTGTGGCCGGTGAGGGTTGGGGTGGTGGGTGAGGTGGGGTTGGGGGTCGCGACGATCGTGTTGACGGCACCGATGGTGCGGGCGGCGGGGTCGATGGCGTCGAGGAGGGGCATCACGTCGAGTTTGAGCGGGATTGTCACGCTGCCTCCGCCGAAGTTGGGGGAGCGGATGATGCGTTGCACCTCGGAAGCGTCGCTGGTGTCGTGGCGGCCGTAGGTGTGCGGGAGACCGGTGAGGCCGAAGAGCGTGTTGTGGAGGGCTGGGCTTCTGCTGTGGGCGATGGGAGAGCCGAAAATGGTGAATTCTTTGGGCACGATTTCGCCGACGAGGCCGAGGACTTTACGGATGTCGGTGGCGGAGAGTTGACCAGGGGCAGCCTTGGCTGGGAGAGCTGGGTGAGAGACGGGGGTCATGAAGCGGTTGGTGACGCGAGACATCTTGCCGGCTTCGCCCATGTTCATGGCAATGAATGGGAGGTCGGGCAGCTCGGCGGCGATACGCTTCTGGAATGCCTTGAGATCATCGTTGTCGTTGGAAGACTTGGCAACGCCGATGAGCTTCACGATGTCACCGTACTCGCGAGCAGCATCGAAGTGGGGGATCCAGTCTGCTGCGTCGTCGGCCCAGGAAAGGGTACCCTTGGGATCATGGTGCGAGGCGATGATGGTGCACATCTTGCGGTGTGCAAGCACAAACTCCTTCAACTCCTGCGGTGCGGTGAGCTCGAGATCCGCAAAGTCGAAACCCATACGCAGGGCCACACGGTACAAGGCCAGTGCACCCTTCAAGTCGTTGTCGGGAAAGCGGCCGCCCTGGGAGGCAGTGCGGAGGGTGAAGATGAGCGGCAGTGTGGTGGAAGCGCGCAGCAGAGCAACCTGGTCAATGAGGAAGTCGGGAGTAGGCAACCCGTCAGAGGATTTCGGGTCGACCAGCAAGTCGGCACGAAGCTCAATTGCATCCACACCCATGGTGACTTCAGGCAGCAAGTGCACAATCTTGTCCATCTGCGGAGCGGTCAGGGCAACGAAGAATGATTGCGGTTTGGCCTTAATCTTCTGGATGGCACTCTTGCGGCCGGTCATGGTCCACAGGAAACGCTCAAAGTCGTCGAGCGGGCTGCTCCAGCCAGCCACGATCTGCGAGGGGTCGACAGTCTGTGAGTGAAAGTGTAGGTTGCTGATATCCTCGAACCAAGGCTTGCGGCGAAGGTAGACACCCATCATATCCTCGACGTAAGCGGGACGAGTCTTGTCGATTTGCAAAAAGTCCATGACGAGCTTGATGTCTCTGGTGACCATGAGAACCATCCCTTCCTTCGTCCAGTCCTTGAGCAGCTTGCGTGCCTCCGCCGTCTCGACGATGCCACCACCAGTAGCGAAAACGTAGCCCTCAGGCTTTTCTTGCATGACGCGCTTAAGCAGCTTCAGCTCCCTTGCGCGGAAACCATCCCAGTCGTTGTCTTTCAGCATCTCTGGGATCGTCATGCCCTCGGTAGCCTCGAGCTCAGTGTCAAGATCAACCACGGGCCAGCCCAAGATCTTGCCTGCCCATCGTCCGGTGGTTGTCTTGCCTGCACCCCTCATGCCGACGATGAAGACCGATTTCTTCACCTCGCCAGGTGCAAGCCTACTGTTGACGCCGCCAACAGCGCCATTGGCGCCGTGGCTCGGGGGCTCTACGCCCTCCATATCAACACCGAATGTCTGGTGCTGCACATCCCACCATCCAGGCCAAGTCTTGCCGGTGCACTCGCGCTCAGTGACAAGAGTCTCTTTGGGAGCAACAGATGCAAGGACTGCAAAGCTCATGGCGACACGGTGGTCATCGTAGCAATGGATGTAGGTGTTCGCCGGCTGAATGTCGAGACCGCGGCCGTCGACCTCGATACCGTCATCGAGCTCGCGGCAAGTGACGCCGAACTTAGCCAGCTCGTCATACATAGCCTTGATGCGGTTGCATTCCTTTTGTCTTTGGTTCGCAATACCAGTGATCCGGGTAGTGGCACCCGACGTGGTAGGCTTGGCTACGGCAGCAAGCACACAAGCGGTAAGGAAGGCGTCCGTCATGGGCTCCATGTCTACCTCGGGAAGAGGGATGAGCTCACCCATCGGTGGGCCAGTGACAGTGGTGCTGGTCTCCGATTGCTGAACGGTGCAGCCCATTGGCTTGAGCACATCGACAGCGAATCTGGCGTCACCTTGCAGAGAGGCAGAGCCGATGTTAGGGACGGTGCAGGTGGTGCCCGTGATTGCTGCCATGGCCAATGGGTAGGTGGCGGAGCTGGCATCGCTCTCGACCTCATATTCACCCGGGCTCTGGTAAGGCTGCTTAGGCACGTGGTACACGTTCTCCTCACTCTTGCTGCGAGTCACCTGGACGCCGAAGGACGCCATCATAGTGATGGTCATATCAATGTAAGACTGAGAGATGACCTTGCCTCCAACAAGGCGGAGCGTGACAGGGTTCTTCGCGTAAGGCGCGCACATCAAGATTGATGAGACGTACTGGGAAGAGACCTTGGCGTTCAGCTCGATATCACCGCCCTCGAAGCCACCAGTGGAAGCGATACGGAGAGGCAGACTCTGGCTGCCAGGCTTGCCGATGTATTCGACAGAAACGCCGTTCGAGCGGAGCGCATCAACCAATGGACCTTGAGGACGCTCCTGCATACGAGCGTTGCCAGTCAAGACGGTGTGGGAAGCCTCAGGGGTTGCGTGTGCGAGCGTCAGAGCGGTTGTAAGGAAACGCGAGGCTGTGCCAGCGTTGCCAATGTAGATCTCCTCTGGGGATGCCTTGAGGGCGCCGCCGTTGCCGTTCAGGACAAGGGTCTTACCCTCATCTTCCCAGCCATAGGTTGCACCTCCAAGCTTGGAGATAGCGGTGAGCATGTACTGGGTGTCGTCGGAGTGAAGAAGGTTGCTGATCTTGCACTTGCCCTCGCTAAGGGCGGCCAGAAGAAGGACACGGTTGGAGATACTCTTGCTTCCAGGGGGCTTGCAAGAGACGTTGAGATCCTTGGGGACGCCAGGCTTGACGAGCACGGAAGAGCTCAAAGGAATGCGGATGTCCTTGTCGGCGACCTTGGTAGCTTGAGGCTCGTAGCATTTTCCAATGGCAGACAGTAGCACAATCTTTTTCTTGGAGCCGGCGTTCTTCTTGTCGACAGCCATCCTGTGGAGGAGCTCCTCAGTCGGGCACTGCTTGTGGGTTTTCTTTGTGATGAACTTGTCGCTTGGTGAAGTCGGGAGGCCGTAGCTCGAAATGGCTTTCGTCAACCGAGCAACAGCACCAGGAGGGAGCACACCCAAGTAACGAGCAAGCTCTGCCTCCTTGACCATACCGACAGCGACACATTCGCCGTGAAGGATCTCCGGGGTCCAGATAGCCTCGTAGGCGTGTCCAATGGAGTGACCAAAGTTGAGCAGATTCCTCAGTCCGCCTTCCCTCTCGTCTGCGCTCACGACCTCAGCCTTGACTCTTGCGCTACCAAGCACAATTCTCTTGAACACCTCCTCGATGCCCTGGAACCTGCCAGGACCAGCGGGCTTCTCGAGAGCTGCCATGATCGCATCCGCGCCATCTTCCAGGCGCTCGAACTCCTTCTCGTCCCAGATCGCCGCTGTCTTGACAACCTCCGCCATTCCGTTGCAGACCTGCCTCTTGTCGAGAGTCTCGAGGAAAGCAAGGTCAATGTAAATCCTCTCAGGCTGCCAGAACGAGCCAATCAAGTTCTTTCCCATTGGGACGTCAATCGCGGTCTTGCCGCCGATGCTGCTGTCCACCATGGCGAGCAGAGATGTGGGGATCTGGACAAAACGCACACCACGCATGTACGTCGCTGCAACAAATCCAATCATGTCGCCAACAACGCCACCTCCCAGTGCCAGAATGACGGTATCTCTTGTGCATCCTTGCTTCAACAGCCAGTCCTCCACATCAGCCTTGGTCTTACGGCTCTTGGACGTCTCACCGGGCCTCACGCGGTCGTAGATCAGCAGTCTCACGTCTTCTGCAGTCTTTCCCAGTCTTTCCCTCTCTTCTTCAAACTTCTTCTTGAAGGCCGGGACATAGTCCAGCTTGGCCAAGTTCTCGTCGCAGACAAGAACGTACGTCGATGTGGTGATGTTCTCGAGCAGGTCGCGCGCTATGTAGTTATTCCAAAGGCCATAGTCGACAATGATGCTCTCCTTGCCCAGAATCGGGACTTTCGTTGTGGTGTTTGCGGTGCCATTGGGTACTGCCATGGCGAAGGATGTGTCGCTCTTAGCTGATCAGGTGTTCGGATATCAGCTGTATCGCCGAGTCGGCGAGGACGAGGTCGGTCGAGTGTAAGCTGAGTATGTCCCAGAGGCGAAGTTGCTGCATGCAAGGCTGTGTCTACGAGATCATTTGCAGGCGGCGTGGGCTTCCCTTTAACAGGCGAATTCTTGTGGTCCCTCAATAATGCGGAGAGCTAGTACAAACGAATTCCTAGGTCGGAGATCGAGTCATCCTCGATAACCTGACGACGACTCACCAATTATTGGCCGTGCACTTTTGGGATGAACTTTTAGCCCGACAAATTATTCCATTGGCACAGGCCCGTGCAATGGTGCCAATGGCGCATTATTGGGTGCCCGCCATTGGGACTCCACACATCTTTCAACCAGGCAATGGGGGCATATACTTACGGCACTTGAATACTTTCATGGGAATTAGAAATGCGGAGTATGGTGGTATTTGAAAGGTGATATTCTTTCATGATGATACATTGGATGCCCTTTTGACATCAGGAACGATACTACTATACAAATCCATGCGCCACGCTATGCACCCGGAGGTATATCCCATCTATGGGCCAAGGGTGATCTCACCCTTATAAGTACCCTCAGTCAATCCCAGAGTCTCGATGAGGTGTTGCCATCTCGGGCCACCCCTCTCCTTCCTTTTCAGATAGTTCAAGTGCTTTTGCCTCTTGTGCACCAACAACCTCAGATTCCTCTTGTTGACCTTGTCGCCGTGCCCTCTGGTCTGGACAAAGTCTGCGAGCGTCCTGATCTTCGCCGTCAGAATGGCGACCTGCACCTCCGAGCTGCCTGTATCTGGGCCTGCCCGCTCCTTCTTCTCCGTCACAGGTGCGGCGTGAGCTCCAGGAGGCTTAGGGTCAAGGACCTGGTCTGTGTTGTGGCGACCAAAGGCATTGATGCAGCGCTGAGTGTTGATGCGCAGGCGGGCTTTTGAGCTGCCGAGAGACAGTGACGCGATACGCCTCACAGCCTCGGCCGCCGCGGCCGACTCCTGCTCATGTTTGGCGCGCGCCTCTTCTTCTGTCGTTTCTCCGGTCGCATAGGCGGAGCTGTTGCTCTTCAGTTCCTCCTCCGATGGTGTGAGCAGCCAGTTACTGTGTTCGATGCCTTGGTCAAGCTCGGATTTGGTGAGGAAAAAGTTGAGGTGTTCATCGCGTTCTGTCTGAGGGCCCGGTGCGTCGCCGGCGAGTGATTTATTCACACGCAGTGCTGTCTCTGCTGAAGATGGTGAAGGCTCGGATGGGAGAGCGTCGTCGAATGAGCGGAGGAAAGGCGTCTCGATGCCTCGTACCGGGTCTCCTAGTGTTCCGGCACGCTCCTGCTTGAGGATCGCCTGTCTGCTGAGGTTGGCGGCTTTGCGCGCCTTTGCCTGGGCGATGGCATATGGGTCTCTGTGTTTTTTGCGCTGGGTCACGGTCGAAGCATGCTGGGAGGGAGTGGTGGAGAATGCGCGGGCGAGGGATGAAGTCGGTTGGGCTGAGAGGTGTTAATGAATGCCGGAAGTGAGGCTGCTGAAAAACAAAAATCGTACTGACCTGCAGGAGCCTTCAGGCATGTGAGAAGGGGTATTCTGGGCGGCATGGTGGATGATGAGCGGACTGCGATATCACTACTCCTTCGCCTCCAAACGCCTGCTATGGCGCATCTCGACTTCTTGCTCGCTCGGGGATGCTGCGCTGCTCCCGCACGGCCTTGGCGAGTGGGCCGAAAGAGGCTAGCGCTGTTTCCGCTTCGGCGCACCAAATCGCAAAACGCCGACCGAATTTCGTCTACTCTGGCGGGCAGCTTCAAGAGTTCTTCTCCTCCACCATCTCGAATACCAACGTCGCAAGTACTCACTCGACACCACCGACAATCAAGATGGCCGCCAAGAACCTTCCCGCGGCGTTCAACGCCACCTCCCAGGACATGGAGATGCTCCTGTCCGCCCAGTGCCACCTCGGCAGCAAGAACATGCAGGTGCACATGGAGCCTTACCTCTGGAAGACCCGTGCCGACGGTATCAACGTCCTGAACGTTGGCAAGACCTGGTACGTAGAAACTTGAAAGGCATTTGGCGACGGACTCCTTAGCAGCGGCGCAATTGGAGCGCTTCAAGCACCTTTGCGCCGCTGGTAGCGAAACCGCAACATCACATATGCCAGAAAACGCCAAGATTCAATATCTCTAATGCTAACGCACACCAAAGGGAGAAGATTGTCCTGGCCGCCCGTATCATCGCCGCCATTGACAACCCCGCCGATGTCTGCGTCATCTCTGCCCGTCCCTACGGTCAGCGTGCCGTCCTGAAGTTCGCCGCCCACACCGGTGCTGGCGCCATTGCCGGTCGTTTCACCCCCGGTAACTTCACCAACTACATCACCCGCTCCTTCAAGGAGCCGCGCCTGATCATTGTCACCGACCCGCGCACCGACGCCCAGGCCATCAAGGAGGCCTCCTACGTCAACATCCCGGTCATCGCCCTCTGCGACTCCGACTCCCCCACCGAGTACGTCGACGTTGCCATCCCCACCAACAACAAGGGCCGTCACTCCATCGGTCTCGTCTGGTGGATGCTTGCCCGTGAGGTCCTCCGTCTCCGTGGCACCATCGCCAGCCGTGAGGCCGAGTGGGACGTCATGCCCGATCTTTACTTCTACCGCGACCCTGAGGCCGAGGAGAACAAGGACTCCGCTGGCCAGGACGAGGCCAAGGTTCCCGGTGTTGAGGAGGTTGGCCCCGCCGCTGTCGAGTCCGGCTTCAACAACGAGTGGGAGGTCTCTGGCGGCACTGCCGGTGCCTTCGCCGCTGCCTCCAACACTGCTGGCGCCCCTGCTGCCTCCACCTGGGACGCCGACGGTGCTGACTGGGCTGCCAGCTCCGCCCCTGTCGAGACCGGCAACCAGGGCTGGGCCGAGCAGGCCGGTGCCCAGGCCCAGCCTGAGTCCCAGTGGTAAATGCAGACGCTACGTTAGACACAGCGCTGGAGACATTTACCATCAAAACCAATTGAATCCTCTTCTGCACACACCAAACCCTAGCATGCACTATCTCGGCTACAACACGTCTCGGGTGCTCTATGAGGGAAAGATACCTGCCTTCTGTCTGTAGAAGGGAGGGGAAAGCCCTGCACCTGGGATTGAGGAGTGGGCGGACGTAACAGTTGCTCAGGCCTAGAAATTCAAAATTCCGTGCACCTCGCTTCTAGAATCCTGTCTCGTGTATGGTTCATGATGTCTCGTCTGTGTATAGTTGATTTTGTTGAACACGATCGTTTGCCAGTACATGATCGTAACTTTTGGATTATTTCTCGGCCCCAGATGTACGCCAGACATGGGTTTCTAGGCCAATACATGTATGCGACTGCGACACTATGCCGCTGCCATTTTGCGTGATCGCAGGACAACGTATTGTCTACTGCGAAAAAGTAGGCCGAAGTCAATTAATTTCAGCTCATCGTTGATTTTACCCTATTGATCGTTAACGAGCTCCACTGCTTTATGTTTCTTGATCAACTTACGATTTACTTGTGCTATGAGGTACACTCATCGGTGGCTGCCATGCTACGTATGCAGCTCCAACCATCTCTGTAGACGGTCTAGATATGCATCCTGCAGTCCTTGTCCTCTGTTGTTTGACGCAGCAAACATCTACCATTCTGTCGACTGATTCCTACTCAAGAAAGGACATGATAGGATGTAAATATTTGAAGCACGTATGCCACGCTTTACGAACGCACAAGACGATTGCACGGCCAGTCACCCCCAGCCATGTCGGTCGATGTATGTCGCCCTGCGTATTGCAACCTTCACGTGCATGTACATCCTCGCGTGCTTGAGTTTGACGCTTCCCAAAGTTGCATGTCTCGCATGTGAATGCCGTGGGGACAGACCGAGCCCGCCGAGGTCGACTTGCCGAGGCTGGCTCGGATGTCATCACAAGTTGCATTCGCCAGTCCCCCAAGAGCCGGCTGAGAGATCAGGTGCCTAAGTCTTCTGCTGCTCCCTAATAACAAGGTGGGTTTCATCCACTGTCTTCCCTTCCATCTCACACTTTCAATACTCCTCCTCCCACATACTCTTTGTTTGCGAACACATTACTGCAAACATGGCTGGAGAGCAACTACGCTATGACGGCCAGACGGTCGTGGTGACCGGCGCTGGCGGCGGACTCGGTAGGGCATATGCTCTGTTCTTCGCTTCCCGCGGTGCCAATGTCGTGGTCAACGACTTGGGTGGCTCTTTCAAGGGCGAGGGCGGTGGTACCAAAGTATGTGTCCAGATTCTACAGCTCCAGCTACTCTACGCAAGACCCAGCACTAACAACTCCCGTCTTCCAGGCTGCTGACGCTGTCGTAAATGAAATCACATCCGCCGGCGGCAAGGCCGTAGCAAACTACGACTCTGTCGAGAATGGCGACAAGATCATTGAGACTGCCATCCAGGCGTTTGGCAGGATCGACGTCCTCATCAACAACGCGGGTATCTTGCGGGATATCAGCTTTAAGAACATGAAGGATCAGGATTGGGACCTTGTCATGAAGGTGCACGTCGAGGGAGCATACAAGTGCGCAAGAGCTGCGTGGCCACACTTCAGGAAACAGAAGTACGGCCGTGTGATTAGCACAGCGAGCGCGGCGGGCTTGTTCGGCAGCTTTGGGCAATGCAACTACTCTGGTGGGTTTCTATGCCGTTACCCAAACACCATCGGAGACATACTAATACAATACAGCTGCGAAGCTCTCACAAGTCGGATTTACCGAGACCCTCGCCAAGGAAGGTCTCAAGTACAACATCATTTGCAATGTCATTGCTCCTATTGCCGCCTCAAGAATGACCGCTACTGTCATGCCACCAGAGGTACTGGATGCCTTGAAGCCGGAGTGGGTTGTTCCACTCGTGGCCGTGCTTGTGCACAAGTCTAACGAGTCGGAGACCGGCTCAATTTTCGAGGTCGGAGGTGGCCACATTGCTAAGCTGCGCTGGGAGCGTTCCAAGGGTGCTCTGCTCAGGGCGGACGACAGTTTCACTCCTGGTGCCCTTCTGAAGAAGTGGGACAATGTGGGAGATTTCTCTGCCGGAGCTGACTACCCTCAAGGCCCTGCCAACTTCATGGAGCTGCTTGAGGATGCGCAGAAGTTGCCGCCAAACCCTCCCGCAGAGAAGATTGACTTCAACGGCAAGGTTGCTCTGATCACCGGTGCGGGCGCTGGTCTTGGTCGTATCTATGCTCTGCAGTTCGCAAAGTACGGTGCTAAGGTCGTGGTTAACGACCTGGTTGACCCTGACACCACCGTACAGGAAATTCAGAAGCTAGGTGGCCAGGCTACTGGCGTCAAGGCGAGCGCCGAGGATGGCGACGTCGTCGTCAAGGCAGCGATTGACGCATACGGTCGCGTTGACATCATTGTGAACAACGCTGGTATCCTGCGTGACAAGGCTTTCGCCAACATGGACGACAAGATGTTCAAGCAGGTGCTTGACGTCCACCTCCGTGGCACATACAAGGTCTCGAAGGCAGCTTGGCCTTACATGCTTAAGCAGAAATATGGTCGTATCATCAACACCACCTCCACCTCCGGTATCTACGGCAACTTTGGCCAGGCCAACTACGCCGCCGCCAAGTGCGGTATTCTCGGATTCTCTCGTGCCCTTGCTAGAGAAGGCAAGAAGTACAACATCTACGTCAACACAATCGCACCTAACGCTGGTACCAACATGACCCGCTCTATCATGCCCGAGGAGATGGTCCAGGCTTTCAAGCCGGATTACGTCGCGCCTGCTGTAGTCCTGTTGGGTTCTGACAAGGTGCCTGAGCCAGGTACTGGCCGTCTTTTCGAAGTTGGCTCCGGTTGGGTTGGAGAGACCAGGTGGCAGCGCACTGGTGGCGTTGGCTTCCCGATCGATAAGCAGCTCACACCCGAAGAGGTTCTCTCAAAGTGGGCTACAATCATCAACTTCGACGACGGTCGTGCCGACCACCCCGATGACCCTTCTGCTGGCACTGAAAAGATCATGGCTAACATGGAGAACCGCTCTGCCGCCGCAAAGAAGGAGAAGAAGGCAGCTGAGCCCAACCAGGAGATTCTGTCCAACATCGAGGCCGCGAAGAAGGCTAAGGCCGAGGGCACTGACTTTGCGTACGACGAGCGCGATGTCATCCTTTACAGTATGTTTCTATATCATCGTTTGATCCGAATGACTGCTAACTTCAATTTAGACCTCGGTGTTGGTGCCAAGCGAACAGACCTTCCTCTTGTCTTCGAGAACGACGACAACTTCCAGGTTCTGCCTACCTTTGGTGTCATTCCTACATTCAACGCAGTGGCCCCCTTCAGCATGGGCGATCTTGTGCCCAACTTCAGCCCCATGATGCTGCTGCACGGCGAGCAATACCTCGAGATCCGCAACCCCATCCCCACAGAGGCTATCACTACCTCCTACCCTAACCTGGTCGAGGTTGTAGACAAGGGCAACGCCGGCATCATTGTCACTGGCTCCACCACCAAGGACAAGAAGACCGGCAAAGACCTCTTTTACAACGAGAGCACCGTCTTCATCCGTGGCTCTGGTGGCTTCGGCGGCCCCAACAAGGGCACTGACCGCGGCGCCGCCTCTCGCGTGTACAAGGTGCCCCAACGCCAACCCGACACCGTCGTCGAAGAGAAGACCACAGAGGAGCAAGCAGCCATCTACCGCCTTTCCGGCGACCGCAACCCGCTGCACATCGACCCGGAGTTCAGCAAGGTCGGCGGCTTCAAGGAGCCCATCCTGCACGGCTTGTGCTCTTTCGGCATCGCCGGCAAGGCTGTCGTTAGAACTTACGGTCAGTTCAAGAACATCAAGGTCCGCTTTGCTGGTGTTGTCATTCCCGGCCAGACTCTCGTCACTGAGCTGTGGAAGGAGGGCAACACTATTATTTTCCAGACTAAGGTCAAGGAGACTGGCAAATTGTGTATCGCTGGTGCTGGCGCTGAGCTGGCTGGTGGTAGCAAGAGCAAGTTGTGATTGGGATACCTTTGTGATTATATGTAATTTTTCGGGAGTTTCAAGCCAAACAAAGCGAACGTTCTTCTTTTTCAGAACGAGACCACATCATCGTGCGCTATGAACACTGCAATTCGGATGTCCAGTGCACAAAAGCCCACCTTCTCATGTTCATCCACGTCTCGGCTCAAAAACAAATCCGATTCCCGCATCTACTGCAAAAATGACCCATGAGTGGACTCTGCAGTAGCTACCTCCATGCATAATAACGCAGCGCAGCATCAGCAGCAGAGGTGCATGCAACCTTGAGCCACCAAACACCTCTGTCCCACATTTAGGGCGGAAGTGGGTATACGAGCTTCATACGAGGGTGGAAAAGGGCAGGGGGGTGAGCACCGTAAGCAAAGACCACTTGCGGGCGGAGCGTGCGCGCGCGCAAACAACGTGGATATAGGCCTCCATGCGCGCGTGGAGTTTTGAGAGAGATTAATGTTGGCACTTGGGAGGAGGGATCAGACCATTTTAGGTCATTGCGATTTTTTACTTGTTTTTGTGAAGGATGTTGTGGGTTTGGGGGGGTTTGCCAGCCCTAGTTTGGGATTTTTGGGGCCTCCGAGAAGGTGAGGTGAGGGTCGGAGAAGCGGATTTTGGTTGATCTCTTTAATTTATGCTCGGTGTGCGTGTAGGACTATTTACACGCGTGGATTGTTTGATCTCGTTGTGATATCCTTGCTAATAGTTTTTGGAGTGGCTGTTTTCAATAGATTCGTGTCTGCTTGTATGCTGAGAGACGGCTTTGGCTAAGCATCTCAGTGCAGGAAGTGAATACTACCATGCTTACCTCATGTCAAAATCCTAGATAGATGCCAATAGCATTAGGCCACCCCGCCAGGCTCGCTGTGCAAGAACCGAAGTGTTGCCCAATTATTGTTGTTGCTCGGAAGCTGACCGTAATGCCGTGATGGCGTAATCGCAACGTACGATATACATGTACGTTGTGCTTCATCATCAGACCATATGAAGGTCTCGAACCTGCAGGGTGACACGCATGGGAGTGGTGTGGACCATGCCATGCATCGCGTGCATTCGAAATCAATCCCAGGTAGGAGTTATGGCCGCCCGAGAACGATATACGAAGAAGAGTAGGGCACGTTTCAAGCAGGGTTCAAAGGCAACGGGCTCCTACCAAACGTCGTGCAGTCCACAATCTGGCCTGCGAATTAATCCCGGATTCCCAAGTCCATCTGCAAGCTAGTATGGGGGTTGTGTTTGTCGAAGAAAACGAAAGCCTCGTACCTCATACGAGGCGGGTGGATCTATACGTGTCGGCAGTTACGTTGCCGCTAATTGGTCAGGTGGGCAAAGAAAGTTTGCTATAGTCGATAATCAAGTGTGGGAGAGGGTTGGCTATCGTCATTAAAAGTTATGAAAAAGGGTTGCTGGCATTGCCCGAGCGGATGCGGATGCGGATGTATTCGACTTGCTGGAAGAGCGGTGTCTGAGATGGTTTATATAGTGTGGAATGGTAGCACTATTGTGGCGTCGAGAGATTCTGGTACATCGGAATCCTTCTCTATCCATTCAACGGTTTGGTGATGATGGACGTGTTTTACCGTTACCGGCCTGCGTTTTTGGACCATGTTCCACTCTCTTTTCAGATTGTCGGTGTCGCTGCGTTCGCTCTGCTCGCCTATACTATCTACAATGCGATTGTGGACGAGCAACCACTGAAGGGCTTCCCGGTTGCTGCACTGAGAGAGAGGGGCTTGAACTCGAAATGGTCATGGCTCAAGGCTGGCGAAGAGACTATCGCACGAGGTCTCAAGGAATTTAACAATGCACCCTTCCAGATCATTACTGGTACCGGTCCTAAGGTTAGTGACTCTACGGCATAGTGTGTTGAGCACTTACTGACAGCCAGTAGATTGTACTGCCGAACCGCTTCGCCGACGAGGTCCGCTCTCGAGAGGAGGCCAACTTCCCCAAGGCATTCGAGAAGGAGTTCTTCGTCAACTACCCTGGCTTCGATGCACACAGACAAGGACTGCTGGATGACTGGTTCATCCAGGAGCTTGCCCGCGTCAAGCTCACCCAGTCTCTCGGTCTGATCACTCATGATCTCGTTGATGAGACCACCGTGGCCACGCACGACATCTTCGGCGACAACTCAGAATGGCACACCATCGGCCTCAAAGCCACTGTTTCCGAACTGGTAACCCGCCTATCTTCTCGAGTCTTTCTCGGCATGCCGCTGTGCAGAAACAAACGCTGGTTGGATATCGCACAAAACTACACCGTCGACGCGTTTGTTGCGGCTCGACTGCTGCGAATGGTGCCTGGCGTTGTTCGCCCGATTGCATACCTTTTCATCCCCCACTGCGCTCGTCTTCGTTCCCAAGTCCGTGATGCCAGGAAGCTGATCATGCCGGAAATCGAAATGCGCAAGGAGCGTGCACAAAAGGCAATGGAAGCTGGCAACAAACCCCCAAAGACAGCGGATGCCATCGGTTGGATGGTTGAGATTGCTCGTGGACGTGACGTTGACTATGTCGCCGCGCAGCTCTCACTCACCATGGCTGCCATCCACACCACTACCGAAGCAACGGCACAAGCGCTCAGGGATATCGCCAAGAACCCCGAAATCGTGCAACCCTTGAGGGAGGAGATCATCTCGGTGATCTCAGAGAACGGCTGGACCAAACCAGCACTTCAGAAATTGCGCCTGATGGACAGCTTCCTCAAGGAGTCTCAACGCTGCACTCCGATAGGGAATGTCTCCATGAACCGGTACGTCGAGCGAGAATTCGAATTATCTGACGGCACTGTCATGCCAAGCGGTTCACGCTTCCTCGTAGCTGGAGCATTCAACGATCCCTTGGTCTACAAGGATCCAGAGAAGTTCGATGCCTTCCGCTTCTACAGCAAACTCGAGCCTGGCCAGGTAAACTCGTGGGCGCACGTGACAACGAGCGCCAGCCACATGGGCTTCGGCCATGGCCAACACGCTTGCCCAGGGAGATTCTTCGCCAGTAATGAGATCAAGGTCGCGCTCTGCCACCTGCTGCTGAAGTACGACTGGGCGTTGGTCGAAGGCGATGAGCCGCAAATTTTCAAATTTGAGAGCAACAATTCGATGAGCCCTAGCAGCAAGGTCTCATTGAGGAGGCGAAAGGAGGAGATTGATTTGGACTTGGAGCCTCAGGAGTAGTCGTGTTGCGGCCTTTCCTCGTGGTTCGGATGCCTAGTTCGAGTAAACATATTACCTGTTACGTTGTAATTTCCGAGTCCACGCTGTACGTGCGTTTTCCTTATGCGCGTGAGACCTTGGTAGTTCACTCGGGTGATGTATAGCCATGATTCTGATGCTATAGGCAGTCAATGTATGCTTCAAAGTAAACTTTGATGTATTTAATCCCTAGTTCGGCATTGATGGTAGATGCATGTCGTTTTCTGTGTATCGGCGGCACATCAGCCCCACCGTCACGTCTGCTCTGCACGGGCCTTGAGGACCTGACCTGGTAGAATTGCACCCAACTCGGACGCATACGACCAATCTGCTGCCACCAAAGGTCACTACCTCCTCTTGTCACACTGTTTCCTGTCTCCCACCACACATTGTCCACTTCAGCGTTCACTTTCACCGCTACTGGAGGCAACGGCCCATTTGACCCCGCAATCTGCCCTTCACTGCGTAACCGCTTGCCCGCCGAGTCGAAGGTGGACGTCAGCCTTGGTCGACTCACGTTTGACCACCCAATCTGCACCTGGAACCGACTACACACCAATTTGAGCACGAAAAATGGCTGCAGAGGACGTCGAGGGAGCCGAGAAGCCCGTGCGCGAGCAGCTGAAGAAGGCCTCGATTGGAGGCATGTCTGAGGAGGCTCGCAAGGCCGCCGAGAGCGTGAAGAAGGCTACTGAGGGAGAAGGCCAGGCAGAGAACGAGGAGGCAACCATTCCAGAGGGCGAGACAGCAAACGTGACTGAAAAGAAAGACAACGGCGAGACTGGAGAGGCACCACAAGCAGAACCGCAGATCAGAACCACGCGCTACCACACCCGCAAGCGGTCAAGAGATAGCACAGCTGAGGATGACGAACTCAACGAGCACAAGCGCAAGATTTCTGGCGAGCGGTCACGAGCTCAGTCTCCCGTGGCTGACTCGAGCACATCCAACGGTGCGGTGAAGTCTAAGGCTGGCGGTGAGCGCTCAGGCACGCCGGAGCCAACAATCGGCAGCAAGGCTGAAGCTGCGAACGAGGCTGTCGTGAGCCCGAAGGTCAAGAGGAGTAAGATCCAGGGAGATTCAGATTCTACGAACGCCGACAAGCAGACTACCACCGAACCGACCACTATCCCAGCAGGAAGCGGCTTTGCAAACACATCTGCAGCGTCTCCTTTCGGCACTCTCGCATCGAAGAAATCCCCACCGCCAGCTGAACAGCCTCAGACATCCGCAAGCGCTTTTGCGTCTTCTGGATTCGGTGCACTTTCAGGTTCGAGTTCCGGTTTTGGGGCTCTAGGCAAGACCACCGGTGGGTTTGGATCCGGAGGTGGTTTCGGCTCGGGAAGCAAGAGTCCCCTTGGTGCTCAAACCAACGACGAGAGCTCCAAGTCTACTGGCAGCACATTCGGTGGCGCACTTGGTCAGAAAACGAGCTTTGCATCCCCAGCAGGCTCAGGCAGCGGATTTGGTTCGGGCGCTTCTGGTTTCGGTAAAATCGGCCAGTCCAGCGGCCTAGGCCCTGGAATCGGTGGCACTGGCTTCAGCAGCGGTAGCGGAGGCCTAACGAGCTTCGGAAGTGGCAAGTCGACACCCCTCTCTGGAGCGATCAAGCAAGCGAAGGCATTTGGAGCACCGGCAGATGACGACGAAGATGGTGACAACGATGGCGCCGACGATGATGCTGGAAGCAAGAGCCCACTCGTCGTTGAAGAAGATGCTAAGGATGAGCGCTTCTTCGAGCAAGAGGTCGAGACGGGCGAGGAGAACGAGATTACCAAGTACTCATGCCGAGCCAAGCTCTACAACTACTCCACTCTCCCTGACGGCAAGAAGGAATGGCGCGAACGCGGTCTTGGTGTGCTAAGGCTGAACATCACAGCCACCAGCGAAGATGACAAGCCCCAAGCCAGGTTCCTCATGCGCGCTGACGGCTCTCATCGCGTGGTGCTCAACACTCCTGTCAAGAAAGAGCTCAAGTTTGGCACTCCTACTGGCGGACCGCCCACGAACGGCCTCATGTACTTCATGGGCACTTTCGATGGAAGGGAGAATTTGGAGCTGCTGCAGCTGAAGGTAGGTTTCCACCCAATGGAAATATACCCAAAACAAATAACTAACCCAGCTTCCAGATTCGGCAGCAATTTGCCCTAGAGCTACACGAAAACATCGTCGCTTTGCAGAAAGAGATGTAAACATTCCATGTCTACTCTTCCCTGAATACGGCAGTTTATACTAGACGGTCTCGTATGAACCGCAGTCGTAGGATACTGCACATAGCGTGTTTCATTTTGGTGGCATTGGAGATTAGTGCGCGGTGGGCATGGATAGCAGATACCAAGATTAGAATATACCCCTTTTCCTATATACAACTTCTTCCATCGTCGTGAATGAGGTTGGTGTGTGCTGTGTTCGGCATATCTCTGTTTCTTGGCGTTGATCAGTCATCATGTCGACTTCACTTTATTTTGTAGCAGTGCTGTCCATCAGATCTGAAACATGCATATTCATACGTCCGCATAACACAAGCCCACAAAGACACAAAAAAAAGAAGAAAGAAAAAAAGCGCTATTCATATTTGACACTATCATTAAAAGAACACAAACACATTGGAAAATGCACATCTGGCGATACGTCTCTCAAGCATTCCTCGCCACTCCCAACACACAAGACTCTCATTCAACCAACCAGTTCGACTCTCTTTCAACCACGACCATGGCAAGCGAAAACAGCACAGTCTACTTCGGCTACGGCTCCAACCTCTGGCGACACCAAATGGAGCAACGCTGCCCGACCTCAGAATACCTCGGAATCGCGCGCCTGAACGGCTATAAATGGCTCATCAACGAGCGCGGCTACGCAAACGTCGTGCAGATGAATGGCAACTCAAACCTCGCCAGTGAGAACCAAGGTAATGATGGGACAGTCGATCAGAAATCCTACGAAAACGAAGTCTGGGGCTTGGTCTATACGCTCCAGCAAAATGACGAGCAGCGCTTGGATCGCAATGAAGGTGTGCCCATTGCGTATACTAAAGAACTCTTGGGTTGCGATTTTTGGGCTGTGGAAGATGGCTCGGGGCCAGCAAATGTTTCTATGAAACCTGAGGAAAAGGAGATGCTGGTGTATATCAATCGGGAGATGGTGGAGCCGAGTGAGCCAAAGCGCGAGTATGTTTATCGAATGAATATGGGGATTAGGGATGCTGTGAAAGAGGGTGTGCCGAAGGGGTATGTGAGAGATGTTATGAGGAAGTTCATTCCTGAGGGAGAAGATGATATGAGCAAGGTGGAAGGGGTGGCAAAGAAGCAGGCGGCGGAGTTCGAGGATGAGAGGTGATTGGGACATGCAAATGCGTGGTGAAAAGGCCGAAAGGAAGGATGATGTTTATCGTTGCCGTCTTGTACAATACATTGCCTACACCCTAGGCTATCCGGTAGCAGCGGCTTAGTCTTTCTACTCATACCACGCTATGCAATACATATACATACAGGAATCTCCTTCGACCACTTTGAATGCTTTTACCCAGTTTACCAACCCTGCTTCTTCATCACCAACACGCGCTTGACGGTAGCCTGGAAACCAAGCTTGAAGCGTCTCCGCCACCTCTCGCTGTGCAGCCTCTTCCTCTTCAGACCGGGTCGCTCGTGGAACCTTTGTTTGTTGAAATCTCTCTTGATCCCATTCCTGTTCACGCAGATCTCCATCGCTCGGAACGCCTTGGCAACGTCGATGCCGCGCTTTGCATCCACGTAGATTGTCTTACCCAGGGATGGGCTCAGCTTCATGGGTGCGGGCTGGAGCCCGGGAGGAGGTGCGTTTTGGGCTGCTCGGGGGTTGAGAGATCCGGCAATGTCTCTACTGGTGCGAGACCTGGGCGACGGGGTATTAAGGCCAAGTAACATGTCGTCGAGGCTTGAGCGCTCCAACAGGTTGCGAGAGGGCGAGTTCTCATGCTGGGCCTTGTTGGAGGCGTGGCGGGTGGTTCGGGCACTTGGAGTAGTGGGTGTGCCTTTCTTGCCGTCCAGGGCGCCGTCGAGGATGGAGGAAATGTCCTCGGTTGCGCTCGTACTGGGCTTGGTCGGGGAGTCTGGGTGGTCGAAGCCAGTGTTGTTGTCTTGTCTTGTGCGCATCGAGGTCGCAAATGATCTTGAGAGCGAGGTCTGCATGGGTTGTGCGCTGCAATGGCGGGAGACGAAGGCCACCCTCCTGGCAGGTTGTCTGTATGCTGCCGGGGCCAGGAAGGGCAGCAGCGGCTGCGAAGAGCGCAGCATTGTTTCGCCGGCCTTCATGAAGTCCATCACGGCACGTGATAGAGTCCAAAGAGGGAGATGGCGCGTTGCAATGGGTGTGTGGGTGTAAGTGAAGTAGTCTATGGCCTGCTGCCCGCCCACAGTCGCCCGTGCTAGAGTCCTGGCTGAGCCTCGGGGGTGGATTTTGCGGCGAGAGGCAACGCTGGGACATGACTCGCGTGCGCAGCTCGCTCTATACAACCGAGCGCTGCAACTTTCATGTGTTCGCCAACCACTGACTGACTGCCTGCCTGCCAGTCTGCCTCGCCGAGTTTGAAATAACTGTACACGCTCTTGAATTCATCTTCGACAATCCCTGTTAGCGAGCGACAGACCGGCCAAAGCACCCTACCATGGCCTACAACTACGGTGCACCGCCTGGAGCCTACGGCGGACCCCAGCCTAGCTATGGCGCGCCTGGTATGGCCCCGCCGGGCATGGACACGCCGCCCACCGCGCAATCGCAGTTCCAACCACCGCCGAGTATCCCTGGTGTTAACTTCAACGCGCCCGTCATCAGACTAGGCGTCGACCAGAAGTCTGGACCGCCTGCAGCTGATCGCGGCGGACGAGAGGGCAGAGGCGGCAACAACGAGCCTAGTAGGCGACCCGGTCTCGGTGCCGATGGCGGCAGCAGAAATCTCGAGCGCGACCGCGCACAAATCCGCGAAAGTATGTTGGCCATTCAGCAGCCCACGAGGGAGGAGGTTGCACGCACCATCTGTGTTGGCATGGGAGATGATGCGCCTGAGGATGAGGCTATCGAGGAGATTCTACGGTGCGCTGGCAAGCTGCGTCGCTGGACTAGAGCGCGAGACGCTGACGACAACAAGTGCAAGTTTGGCTTCGCAGAGTACGAGGACGTCGACTCCCTCGAGGCTGCCAACGAGATCTTCGGCCAGGGCATCGAGGTGCCAGCCTTCAAGGCGGGGCAGCTGATTCGCGAAGCCGAGAACAACGAAGTGAAACAGACGAAGCTACAGGTCATTGTCGATGAGCAGAGCCAGAAATACATTGAAGAATGGACGAGCAAGCGGAACGAAGATGAGGACGCACGCCAATTCCGCCTCGACAGCTGCAAGGAAGACGTGCGCCAGTGCCTCGCCTCCCTCACGAACACCGACGCGTATATGGTCGATTCAAATGCAAACGGCAATGCGGATGGTGCTACAGATGGTGCAAACGTGGAGAAGAAAGAGGGTGACAACGCTGAAGTTGTCACCATTGCGGTGGGTGCCCAAGGCGAGGATGATCTTGCAGATGTTCCAGAGGATATGCGGGCGACCGTTGCTGCTGAGATTCGTGCTTTCCGTGACCGCTCCAACCGCCGTGACCTGGATCGATTGAGACAGGAAGAGGAACAGGAACAAAGGGAGCGTCAGCGTGCCATGGGCAGTCGCCTGAATCGACTGGCATCGCCTGCTCCAACAAATGGCATTCCTTCTGGCCCTCGTGACCGCACTGGAGGTCCGGCTGGCGCACCTTCCGGACCGAAAGGCTACCGCGGTGTGCAAATGCCATCTGACTACGCCAACGGCGTTTCCTTCGTTGGTGCCAACGGTGCGATGAATGGAATCTCGTTGAACCGCGAAGACGAAGATGCCGAGGAGAGTGATGAGGAGCTCGAAGCGCGCCGCCGCAAGAAGCATGAAGAGGAACTCGAGAAGGCGTACCTCGCACAGGAGCGAAAGTGGTTGAACCGTGAGCGCACTTCTGGCAGTGCCAGACAGCGTGATCGCGACAACGAAGCCAGACAGAGGGACCAAGAGGAACGCCAGAAGGAGGCCATGCTCAAGAGGCTTCGTGAATGGAATGACGACGAAGAGTCTCGTCTTGGTCACGAGGAGTATTACGTTGATCGCTCAGCCTGGCTTCGCAAGCGAAGCGCTTACCGAGACCAAGAGACTCGCCGCGATGACACCGACCGTGCCAATGAAGCGCGCGAGCAGTCCAACCAACACACCAGGGATGCTGAAGCTCGCGGACAGGCAGATGCATTGTTTGACCAGCTGGATAACGATATTGCGAACAGAGCTGCGGCAGAGCCCGCCGCGCAGGCTGGCGGTTTCAAGCTCAACCTCGGAGCTGCGAAGAACAAAGCTTCTGCCTCTACAGTCGCCGCACCTGCGCCCAAGCGCACCGTCGCTGAGCTCGAAGGACTCTTGGAGGATGATGATGACCCTATGGCTCAGGGCCGTAAGACGACCCTCAAACCACTCGCCGACACCTCTACCCTCCCTACCAATGGCGCAGATCTCAGCGACGAAGACCGCGCCGCGGCCCGTCAACAACTTGCCGCAGAAATCCCGTCTGACGTCGAAGCCCTGTTCGCATACAAGGTCCGCTGGGCCTCGCTTACACCCGACAGCATCGAGAGCCAGATCAGGCCGATGGTGGAGAAGAAAGTGGTCGAGTATCTGGGTGTTCAAGAGGAGTTGCTCGTTCACGCGATTGTGGATGGCATCAAGAGCCGCCGGGCTCCAGAAGAGCTGGTCGGCGAGCTCGAGCCGGCTTTGGAGGAGGAAGCTAAGTTGCTTGTCAAGAAGGTTTGGAGACTGGTTGTTTTCTTGAGCGAGAGTGAAGGGAGAGGCTTAAATTAAAAGCATTCCTTTATTAGGATAAAGGGGTCGAGAATTCAGGTGCCATGGACTATGAGGTATGGCGCTTTTCGATGGGCTGTATTATATAAGCTTGAAGCATTCAATGAAAATCATGTTTTGACGATCTCTTGCTCGGACTTCTCGAATGAATAATTGCGCCTGTCATGTTTCTGGGCTCTCAAGACGGGCTTTCTAAACCATGCCATGGCTATAAGACGTTATTCTTGCCGACATTCGAAGAAAACTTATCATCGCGATTGCTTCTCGGCCTCTCACGGAACCACCGCGAAAAGAAGCCTATTACAATTGCTCATGAGCAATGATCCCCCCAAGTTGAACATCAAATCATTAAATCCCTGCGAGTCTGCAAAAAGCCCACTCAGCCTCAAACATCAGGCCAGAAACCCTTCTCCGCCCACAGAACCTGCCTCCAAACCTCCTCACACTCGCCCCACTCCCAACCGCCCTCCTCCATCGAAGCTCCATACTTGTTCACCAACCCTCCAATCCTCCTCACGAAAGCCTCAAACTCCGAAGAACTCCAGTTCGGAATGAAAACCCGCTGCATGACGTCCTTGTCCTTCGCTTCGAGCGAATGGTCCACTTTCGACCACGCATACCGCCACGAGCGCAGATAGCACTCCTCCGTCGCCCACAGCGCGACGAGCGAAACGGCCAGCGGACGAGAGGGCGCCGCAGCGCCCGCGAACAGATCCTGGTATGCGCGGGTCTGCGGCGTCGGCACCGCGTCGCAAATGTCCTCAAGCCAGCCTTCGGCTGCAGCGGTGTCTTCGAACATCTTCAGCTCTCTCTTGATATTGACCAGGGCGTCGATCAAGAGGTCCGCCACGCGCCATTCGAGCGTGTTGTCGCGCTGCGAGGAGCCGGGGATCGGAAGGCGAGACAGCATGACGCCCATGAAGTTCACGTAGCTCATGGCGTACAAGCGGTCTTGCGCCAGCCATGTCTTGAGGTGGGCCAGGGAGAGCTCCGATCTTGCTGCAGCGGCCAGGAAAGGGTGTTGGGTTGCCTGGAGGAGAGGGACGGGCTCGAGGCCCAGTAGGTGGGAGGTCAGGGAGGGCATTGCTGTGTACTGTAGAGGGGTAGAGATGCTGGGTAGGTATGGGCAGGGTGGGCGCTATGACACAGACGAGAGGGTTGTGAGAGGAAGAGGGTGGGGGGTTTCCTATCTTTTTACTTGCCAATGCTGACCGAGACTATGCTCTCTCTGTCGATTGCGCCAACGCTGCGCCGCCCTACACAAGCTCCGAAGTAGTGAGGTATGGAACTATGGAACCAACTTGCTGCGGCTGGGAGAGTTCGCGCTAGTTGTCTTCAGCGCTGGAGCCCATCCTCCATACCGGCTGTATCCGCAGCGAGATGCTCCACTATGATGATATGAGATCGTGTTTTTGAGCATACTTGGAACGATGGTAATCGAAAGTGAAATGCAAGACATCAAGTAAATCAGTACCATCGTTATGTCTGAGTGCGTAGAAGAGATGACTCTTCGTATTTATGCGTAAAGTCTGGTACGATCTAGACGAAATTTGACCTCCTTATTCTACTCGCGACATGTTCGAGATGGTGTAACAAGAGGTCGATCACGTCCAACTTGCTGGCAGATTCCTATCATCACTCATACGATTCCTCAAGATCATCCTGCGATTGCTGCTGACTCGCCACCGCGCTGCGTCTAGGGCGTCCAGATCTGCGTCTCTCGTCATGTTCTGTGCTGCTAATCACGGACCTTCGTGGAGTCCGGCGAGTGCGTCCACCGACGCCGGACATCGTACTGTTGGGTGTCGTCGAGCCTCTGCTCTGTTGCCTAGGAGTTGCGGTCTTGTTCGACGTTTGGCCTGGATTTCTGGAAACCACCCTGACATCCTTGAGCCACTCCTCAGGCTCGTCGCCTTGCACTTCGTAACGCCTTCCTTTGTAGCAATAGGTTTTGATAGTGTCGGCCTCCTTGTTTGCGCGATTCGGATCAAAGCCTGCGTTGCCGTCGATTGCTAGTTCCCTGGGAACTGTGGTGGGCTTTTCCTGGGTGGCTGTCGATGGCTCGGTGGATAAAATCACCGTGAGAGGCGGTAACTTTGGTTTGGCGGGCGGAGTAGCGATGATATTTTCGACTGGGTCTTTGGTCTGGCTTGCTCCAGGTGTGCTGCTGCTGTCGTCTTGCATGCTGTCTCTGCGTTTCCTCGCTTCGAAGCTTGGATACTGTGGCAAATCGTGATCGTAGCCTAGCCTGCGTTTAGCGAGCGCGGCGTCCTGCGCTGCGATCCCATCAAAAGCATCGAAGTAGGGTCTCTTGAGTGTCTTTGTGTGATTTCCGTTCGCGTTTGCTACCAGAACGCTCATTGTGCGCAGAGGTGGTTCCTCGGGCATGGGAATCCTGATGGCAGTGTCGCCATCCTGGCCGCGTCTCCAGCTAGGTTTACGCATGGGCATGCGAGGCAGAGGGTGAGTTAAATCTTGCGCGGACGAGTGCTGTTTCTTCATTTTGTGCCAGAGTCGATGATCTAGAGAGTGGTGTTAGATGAAATCATCCTCGAGCAAGATGGGGATGCAATTTCTTACGCGTAGTGTCCTGGTTTGCTTGGAGCTCTTGAAGTACTTATGAGATTAGAAAAGATATTGGGCGAGTGGAGAAACGACGGCTCGCGATATCTTATGTTGGGCTTAATAATGTTGGGTTGAGGGTATGATAGGTCGAGTCGGAGATGCAGAACGCGGTGGAAGAATGTGTTGGCAATCCGGGGTCGCGGAGAGCAGGCGGTGGGCATCAACGAACCGCACAACTCAAGCAAGCTCACGAATGTATAGAAGCTGATGTATTGGTGAAGATGACGACGAGCGAAGGATGTAAGACCAGATAACAAAGGAGACTTGTGGCTGAGTGCAAGGCAGCGAGCTACACAACGCCACGTGAGACGTTTCACCAGCCCAGTCGTGGGCCCAGTCAAGGCTGAGACGCTCACACAATACGAAACATCCGGTTTTACGTGCTTGCAAGAAATTGCTCTATTGTCGAGAGTCCAATGACAATAGCTTCGAAGTGATACGAAATATTACTCTTACTCGCCATCAAGGTATGCGTCGCAGTGCTCCAGAGATGTACATGTAATCAACAATTCGCCGAACGAACGGCCAAGACCTCAGTGGAACCATTAGATGGTGATTCTTACATAGCATCGATTCTTCGATATCCAAAGTGCCAGTTCCATGCACGCATTTTGTCAAAGCATCGTTCTGAGTGCGACGTGTCGAGCATCTCAGATCGAATTGTTTTGCTGAACGCGCTATCTCGCCACCAAAGCAAGCCTGAACTCTGTTGTCAAAGACGGATCTGGCCATTGGCACAGCGTCTTTGGTGACAATAAGGCGTCGCAAGTCAACAGCAATGTCTTAGCACCTTGTGTGAGATGCACTACTGCCAACATCAACACTCCTGCTACCCTTGTGTTTCGTTTTCTCAGCGCATCAGGCTCTTTTTCTCGGGAAAGCCTGCATAGTACATTGTAGGATTGTTCAGACCCATGTCCGTCCGCATTCCGTGCCTCTGAATTGCGTATTCAACCCGCGACGTGCTTTGGCTGCTTGCCATTAAGGTGTGGTCGCGCATCTTTGAGTCGACGGAGGTGCGTTCGAGGACTGTGTAATCATTCTAAGGTGATAACACGGCGAGTGGGATTGATGACCCATGGTCTTTTTGCATTTGGAGCAGTGTCAAAAGAAACGACAGACCCAATGTCAATGCTTCGCTATCCGACTAGCGATATGCTGTTAGAGGAGGAAACAGCGGGCGCCTCTACGCTCGCGAAAAGTGCATTGTCTCTCACCCAGAACGTTAAAAAGCGCGAAATATGCTTCTCTGTCTGAGTGAATCTCCAATCGGTAATGAGGACTATCCGGAGTCATATTAAAGCCCAGGCAAGTTATTTGCTCTGGAAGCTGCCTGAGGTTTTCTTTGTAGGCTTTTACGCAAACTTCCACAGTCAGTGCTTCCGCAAGAGGAGTGAGCGCTCACAGACGCACCACAGCACCATCCAAACAAGAAAAAGGCACAATAAACACAAAAGAAGACAGCGATGCATTGTATCGTATGCAAAAAGTGCAAAAACCTAGTTCTCTACACCCCGATTTACCCAGGCGTCCCCGGAACGTGTACTAGGGAAAACTCCCGGCGTCCCGGTTGTTTATTAATCGATTCCTGCGGCGAGTGCCGGGGGGTGAGCCCGGTTGCGAGCGCGGGGAATCGAACCCTGGTCATGCAGATCTATTGGGTTTGGCAAGGCTAATTGAGCCACCACGCTGCGGCTTGCCATTCCACTAGACCACCACCCTCTGGGCCCGATGTCTGCATTAAACTACACGCAAACAACTACTCTCATCATGCGCGGCTCCTTTCCGTTGCCTTGGGCGCTCACTGCGGAGGCAGTGTGCGCTTGAGCGGTGCGGTGCGGTCGAGGTTGAGCGCGACGTGTGGTATGTGAATGCCATGCCATGCCGTCGGGTGTCGCTTTCACTGGGTACGTGCAAATGAGTATTGCAGCAGTGTTCGGAGGCTATGCTCTGTTCTGTGGTGCCGTGGTGGGCATCTGAACAGGCGGGTGCCGATAGGAAGTCTGGAAGTCGAGTTAGCAAATTTTCACTAAGTCCGCTGACTTGGATGTATCCGCGACTAGAACAACATACAGATAACCAACCACACGTGAGAGATCATCGAGTAATGGCATTACTACTGTTGCCTTGGTTTACCACAGAGGAGAAGTCCAAAGGAAAAGGGCGAAGGAAACCTGGGATTGTGGCCAAGGCACATTGGGCGTCTGTCTGTTCTTCGGGTTAGCTGCAATTCTCACACGTAGAGAAAGGATAGTACAATGCCGATGGCTCTATGATGACAGAGTACTCGATCTTTGGAATGAAGATACACTGTGGCCAGAAAACAAGCAAGATCAGTGTTCAAAGCGTACCGTTCCAGGGGGGCGGTTTCGACGCCCCCAAAGTGAAGATCTCATGATCCTGATAGCAATGATTACATTACCATCATACATCTTCTCACCTCGCGTTCTGGCAGTAATATTGTCGGAAATGACCAGGTGTTAAGGGCATGGCATAGCTGAACACGAGAATCCTTCAGGAGGTGAGGTCAGAAATCCCCCAGAAACTTGGTTCTCTGCCAAGGCAAGGCAACTTGAAAGGTGGGCCCGGCGCTATCGCTACGGCGGGACTCGCCCCTGATAGCTCAATACTTTCAGACAACTACCAGTAAATACCCAATTGCTTTTTATATTAACTGCTGTTTACGTGACACTTTGCGCGTGCGCGTTATGATGTATAGAATCGCCGCAGCAGAACAGCGCTTCTAGCGAGACATTCTCTTCGCTTGCAAACTAACGCGCCTAAATTCTTCCTCCGACAGCGCTTACAGACGCGATCATGGCTACTCACGCGCATTCTAGCCAGTCCATTGCGAACAAGGAAATTGAGGTGCCAGAATGGGAACATACAGGCACTGCCAACAATGACAAGGCGACCACTCTTCCTGGGGCACCTGCCACGGTCTCCATCAAACAGAAGTTCGACTCAATGATGCCGCCGCATCGGAGATACCTGGGCATGCGTAGAAAAATATTCCTGGCAGTCTTGATCGCAATCATGTTGGCGCTTCTCGCACTCATCATTGGCCTGGCTGTAGGACTGACGCAGGGATCAAAGTAACTAACTCACGTGTGTCTTCGACGCCTGCAATTCGCGACTGACAGTCCATAGACACAAAAACCTGCCGCTTCCTTCGAATGCTGAGACGTTCACCGGCGAACTCACATACTATCAGCCGGGACTTGGCGCTTGCGGCATGACCAACACCGATTCCGATGACATTGTCTCCGTCTCGCACAATCTCTTCGACGCAGCGGGTAGCTCGAGCTCCACCGGCGGCAACTCCAATGCGAATCCATTGTGCGGACTTATCTTGCGCGCGGAACGATTTGACGAAGACCGGGGAGAGCGGAGGAGCGTAGACCTGAAGGTTGTCGATCGGTGTACGGGGTGTGAGCCAGATGATCTAGATGTGAGCATCACAGCTTTCGAGAAGCTTGCGTCGAGTGAGAAAGGGAGGGTGAATGTCAACTGGGCGTGGCTCGATTCGGAGTCCAGTGACTAAGGAGGCATGCTCTTGAGGCTCTGAATATTGTTGCTCTCCTTATCGATCGTGTCTTGAAATCAATCTCATCATGGGACATCTGGCGAGGAAGGTTGGGGAGATGACATCTGTCGAAGACATCGCTACACGGGCAAAGAAAGGGATTCCTGAGTCCTCACTTGAGCTAAACGCAGATATCCGGCAGGCACCAAAACGTCAAGTTTTGCATTTCGTGAGTTTTTGCTGTGTGTTCGAATATTCCGCGCTAACAATGCCACAAGGCAATGCCCAGGTGCACGTATGGGTTATGTGCATTCCACCCAATATGTTTGTAGGATACTGTAGCTCAAGTGGAACCCGAAAGGTAGATTCATTCAAGTTGTTTGCTTCTAGAAAGTCATACAAACGACGTCAACAAGGCCGCACCACGGTTGCCTGGCAGGTCATCGTTCGTCAAGGGTGGGCCTTGATCCTGTCGTTTCGCATGTGAACGAACAAGTGAGGTCAAAAGTAGCTGACCAAGGCTAACCCGACTCAAGCATCGCACCTGCACCTCATTCATCCCCTTCCAGAACACTACCTGCCCATTACACCCGCTTTCTGCAAATTGAAGCGCCTTCTCAAACCGAGACTTAATTTCGAGAGCAGACATACCCATGCGCCTGCCATCTACCAACGCCACCGACAGCACCATCACCCACCGCACCTCTCCTGAGTAACCTCGAAGTCGACCACAACCTCACTCACATTCACTTGAGACTCTTCACACTTCTGTCGCATTTGATCATCTTCGCGGCCTGGATACGCAAGACCCGACACTATCAATAACCCTCCGACCGGAGAGATTGCATCAACCCACCGACAACACGTCCCACTATCACACATGCGCTCAGCAAGCGCTTCGTCCTAGAAAACCTACCTATCACCTGCACCCATCCAGCAATGGGCTTCTACAAGGACTTGAATAAAGAAAAGAGTTACCACAGAGCTATTTTCCTATTTGCATCAATTGCGCTCGCCTCAGTATGCAGCGTTTACCCGGTGGCATGCTTCAAGAAGTTCAGTGGCAAGGAGAAGGCGAAAGTGGATCGAGAGATGGCGGAGTTGGAGAGGCAGCAGAACGAGGACAACGAATGGGAGCGATCTCACCGTCCGAGACGAGCGAGGCATCGATCACATTCTCCGGCCCGTACTTCACGCCGCCCTCGTCACCACCGCCGCCACTCGTCCACGAGGCCGGATCATCGTCAGGATCCCGCAACGAGGATTCATCAGGTGGCAGACTACGAGATTGGGGATCCCCAGAGGCCACGCAGATCACACGCAACCGACCGAGCACTGGACCGGGAAAGATACGAACGGCATGGTGGGAATCCTCCTCCGAGGAGATATCATCGCAGTTCCTGGGAGGGCGTTCTGGGACCCATGCCATGACCTCGGGTCATGATTGCAGTACGGACGACTCGCGCCGTTCTTCATCGCCTACGCAACCCTCCTATGATAGCTCTAAGGATCCAAGATCTAGTTCGAAAGTCTCAGAACAGGATACTCCTATGCCAGATGCCACGAATTCTATCCCTGCAGACGAAGCTGTTCCTCTCTTCAACATGAGAACCTTTGAGGATCTACCGCTCAAGAACTCCAGCTCAGACTCCTCGACACAAAGCTCGAATGCATCGAGTTTCGCCTACCTGCTCCGTCGTAGGGTTGATGTGCGCCTTATGCGCAAACGCATGAAGCCAGCTCAACACACAACAAAGAAGCGAGAAGAAAAGAAGAAAGCCAATGCATCACCACCACTACGCTCGCCGACATACGGCATACCTAAAGTCGTTGAGGACAGCCGCGATGGAACGCTCTCCGCCGAGCCCTCACACGATACTTACGCGGCTCTTGAGGATTACCTCAACAGGTCCGCGAAAGCCGCTGCCACTTCTTTGAAATTACCACCACCGAAACAACTACGAAAGGCTCCTTCAAACACCTCAAACAAGTCAGATCAGCATTCTCTTCCGCGAGACCTGTCAGCTTCGCCAGCGCCGACTCGCCCACCTAAACCTTCCAAGGCGAAGCGGCCAGGCATTCTTCGTTCGTCAGCTTCACTTGATGTGCATGAGCTTCCAAGCCCATCTCAAATTCGCGCCAAACGTGCATCCTTGTCGAAAGCCTCAAGTCGGGACTCTCCTAAGTCGGCCCCATCGACACGTTCCTCACACCCGAAAGTGCACAACTCTTCTAGCCGCCATACACCAACTAGCCCACTCGATCCGCTGCCGCCTTCGCCACACTCAACGGCAACGGGCAAGTCGGACAGCAATCCATTCCAGACGGATGACAATTACTTCTCGACACTTCACAGGCAGATCACCAGTCGCGCAGGCGTGACTCCAACATTATCGCCGCGAGAAGTAGAAAAGCCAGTACCTCGTCCTCAGGAACGTCCTGTCCCACAACAGCCCGAAGTGCAGGCTGATGTCTGGCCGAGCATGAGCCCAGAAGCTGTGGACAAGCGCCAAAAGCGTGGGAGCATTTTCAGTGTCTTTGGGATGCCAACATCCTCCAAGGTGGGCACGCCGTCAATCCGTGATAAAGGAGACCCGATTCCACAAAATTCGCCATCTTCGCCAGCTCTCATACATGGATCTCCAACGTCGAGCGACACTGGTAAATTGTCTCGAAGGCGAACATCAGAAGACTCCTCGCTCCCGCCTTACTTCGCTCGAAGGAAGCGACAGTACGCCGGTTCGGATGTCTCATCCTCCCACGTTCGTTCACCGACAAGCTCCAGTGCAAGTGAGGATAGCGGCTCGGTACCACCAAGAGGCCGACGCCTGACAGAAGCAGCCGACGAAACTGGCCCGATCTCTCCTTTCACGCCATTGCCTCCCCTCCGTGAAGATTACGACCGGTCAAGGCGCGTATCGATCGAAGTCCCCGGCACACCTGGCGTCCACCACCGGCCATCAGACACACCCCAGCCCTCGCCAGGAACAAACGCCATGCGCCTCATCGCGTCCGCCATCGCAAAGCAAGCAAAAGGAACCCTGGACGTCAACAATACCGACACACCCCAACTCCCTCGCAAACTCTCCATCCACCCCACCCCACCAACAACACCGCCAACCGACACCCCCTCCTCCCACAAACACTCCCTAGCATCCCAACAACCCACCCCCGAACCCTCCACCCCCCGTGAACCCTCCAAAACCAGCCTCGAACGTCACCGCCTCTTCCCCCGCCGCCGCCGCTCCGCCATAGCCCCTGTAACCCGACAAGCAACGCTCGCCAGCCTACCCAGCCTCCCCGTCAAACGCACCTTCACCTTTCTCCGCCTCACGCCCCGCCCGAGCCCCTCTCTCTTCCCCCTCCACCCCAAAGAATAGGATCTAACCGTCACGGGCTTCACGCAAACGCCGTTCGCGCAACGCTACCACGACGAAAAACGCAGCGAGCAAGCCCTCATGCGCTCGCACATCAGCAAGGCTCTGGCGGAAGACGACTCGGACGTTTTCGACGACGACGCTCGCGCGCTGCTGAGAGTTGATGTGCCGGACCATTTGCCGGGCAGTCCGCTTTGTCCGCTCGACGCGAATCACAGGGATGGTGGGAAGGGGATTTGTCCGCTGCACGGCAGCCGGAAGACTATGGCTATGACTAGTACGGTGAAGATGCGGAAGGGGAGGGTGGGGGTTGCAGGGCAGAGGGGCAGTTTGACTGGCGGGGTGGGGAAGAGGGAGCCCGAGATTGTGTTTGATAGCGGTGATGGGAGTGGGAGGTTTTGAATTGTTGAGTATGGGTATGGTGGGAGGACTTGGTTGACTGCCTTTTCTGGCGCCCTTTGGGTACATGGACTGCTGTTGATGATCCAATGCGAGTTTTGTCCTTTCCCTTCGTTTAGCAACAAAATCGAAACGAAAAATCGTTCACCTACGGATTTCTCACATGTACATGACACCTTCCTTGTCTCTCATTCTCATGGGCGACATGGCTTACGAACCGAGTAACACAATTCTACATGAATGCCCGCCCACACAACTCAAGTCAAGTCACGAGCCAGCAGCCATCAAGCGTAAAACGACTAACACTTCAGAACAAAACGCGCACAAGAGAGAAAGATTGTCAGGAAAGAAAGGATCTCAGAAAATTCCAAAAACACAACGTGACTTCGTAGAATTACATGTGCCAAAGTCAAGTAAAAAACTGGGGCGTTAACGTTACATAGGACGGGTACCTTCTAAGATGAGGCCGGAGCAGGCAGACCGTCCAGTGAGAGAGGAAAAGAGAGTAAAGAGAGGAAAGAGTCTCGTGTGCCTGTCCTTCGGCAAGTGCTAATATTGTTGGCAGTGGTAGTAGTGGCAGTGATAATTGTTGGTTTTGAATTAGTTTTGGTGTGCGATTGCATTCGATTCCATTGATTGGTTTTGGTTTGATTGATTTCTCCTCTCATGTTCCTGCCTCCCTCCAGGCTTCCGATCCGATCCCCCCCTCCATCAACCAAAGCAGCACTCAAGGAAGAGCAAAGTTAAGCAACGCCTTCATCATCAAAGGTTCGTTCGAAAGGGGTGTGTGGATTGACCCCTTTCTTCGCCCGGGAACATTTCAGAATAATTGGACAGAAAAGAAAAGAAAAAGAACAGAACAGAAAAGTGAAGAAAATAAAAAGAAGCAAGTCCATGACCGACAAACGCCGCCTCATTTTTTCCATCCGTCCGTGAACATTGGTTTTTGTAAGAGCTTCTCTTTCATTTGTCAACAATACCAAAAAAAAAAAGGTGGCTGACGTCCGTGTACGAGAAGGTCGAAAGGAAAAGCAAGTTGCGCCGAAGAACACCATCGCTACAACACACAAAATAAGACGTCCCGGAAGTAAATGGGAGTCTTGGTTCCCAAAATCCTCTCTGCTCAGGAGGTTTATGAGCTCGGTGAAGGTCCTGCGTCGTCCATTTTGACGTCCTCTTCGACGACCGCGGTGTCGCTCTCCTGAGCGCTCTTGATCTCCGAACTGCTTGCCTGCAAGGTCGACGGGGCAGCAGCGGATGTTGGGCCTGACGCGACTGAAGCAGGTGAACTCTCGCGGTCGGGCTTGTTATCAAGAGGTTGTTCTTTCGCTTTGCTGCGCTTGGTGTAGTCGCTCAAACTCAGCTTTTTGCGTGTCTGCGGAGCGACCGCGGCGCTGACGGAAGGAGAGAATATTGGCCCAGAAGTACCACCAACACTCTGTGCTGCAGATGATTGTGAGGCAGCACTTCCTGACGCACCGCCTGAGGAAGTTTGATTTGTGGCGGCAAATGGATTAGCAGGTGGCGGCGGCATCGCATTCTGCACGTCTGTGGCTTTGGGATCATCGACTGCCGATGTGGGTTGCATTCGATCAGGTGGTGGTCCTTGATCTGACTCTGGTGCTTCTGATGACCGCTGTTGTCTTGAGGGGTCTTCAGGAGGTTGTGAAGGAGGTGGGCTGCTGGATGGAGTTGGTTGTTCCTTCTTGGGAACGACTTCTTC
The DNA here is from genome assembly GCA_030772445.1 of Cladosporium sp. MBC 237. Lineage (NCBI taxonomy): Eukaryota > Fungi > Ascomycota > Dothideomycetes > Cladosporiales > Cladosporiaceae > Cladosporium > Cladosporium sp. MBC 237. Next base: position 172,807 of record JAPHCH010000002.1, on the reverse strand, counting down.
ATGGCTCTGCGCGTCTGCATCGGGCAAAGCAGCTTCGGTGTCATCCACAGGGATGTCCTTCATTTCCACGTCATCTTTCGGCGGCGACACCGATGGGACGGCTTCAGCTTCAGGCAGCTTCGCTGCGTCTGATCTGGGTATGGGCGATGCTGGAGAGGGTTGCTCTGTAGGCTTAACGTCCAAGTCCATCCTGTTCTCCTTTTCCACACTAGCTGCCTTTGCGCGAATGCTCAAGCGACGTTCTTTGAGGATGGCATTGTTGCGCACGCACCTCTCCAGCAGACGCTGTTGAAGTGGAACGAAGGGTCGTCGAACGCGTGGAGGCTCGGGACGCTGAACAGCTTCCTCTTCGGACATATCACACTGCACGCCCGAATCCACATAGGCCGGCTTTGGTGCCTTTGATCTTCTTGTTGTTGAGGTCTTGCTGGTCGTGCTGGACGTGGTGGTAGGCTTAGGCCGTTTTCCACTAGTGGGTTTCGCAGAAGGTAGGCCAGACTGTCTGGAGGTTCCAGAGTCGGCATACCTTGATGAGCTTGTGGGAGGAAGGCCAAGCTGCTTCGAAGTCGTAGCGCTTGGGGTATTAAGCGCGGAGCCAGCGCTACTGCGTTTCTTCTTGGACAACTTGCTGGAAGCTTGCTCGTCTTGTTTGTTAAACAACTCCTCGACTCTGGCGAGCTTCTTTCGCTCGCGTTCCGACAACTCCGTAGTACCATTGGTTGAGTAGTGCGTGTTCGGAGTGATATCGCGACTAGCAGACCCTCTCTCGGCAGAACCAGACGTTGACCGGCAATCTGTGGGTTCGTCGTCGACGTCAACCTTGCGTGCTTCACTTCCAGACCGGCTGTTTCCGATCTGGGTGTTGAGTGGTGATATCTGTGGAGCTGCCTTCTTCCTCCTGCCAGGCGGTTTGGTGACTTTGCTAGGTTCGCCGTCAGGATCGACGTTGGGATCTCTTCGGTCGAACCTGGACATCAAACAGCCTTCGCCACGGTCGCATGCGCATGGGCCGCAATTGGCGAGTATTGTTGACACCCAAGATGATATGCCTGACATGTCTTTCTGTGAAACATTGCCGCTATACCGTGCATTGATTCCGGAAAGGCCGCTGTTGGTATCCCAGGCAATCGCGATCTCTTCTCCTGCTTCGATATCGCGTGTCGCGATGAAACAGAAATGATAGTCGGCTGGGCCAGTGATGATAATCTTCAGCTCGGCGTTCGGTGAGCAGCTACGTCTGATGTATCGCACGGGAGTGCCCTCGTTGCGTGCGTCGATGCAGATTGGTAGCTGAGAGTGAAGGAAAACGAAAGGTTCGGGGTGGCGGAGGGTTGACCATCGAGTTGCTGGGTCCTCGATGTAGTCACCCTTCCACGTCAAGTGGCCGCGCAATTCTCCAATGCAAGCATGTGTGGCCAATGGCTCAGACACGGTAGCATACCTCCACATTGCTGGTTGTCCATCAGAACCTTTGTATGCAGGATCACGACGCTCGCGAATCTCAAACGAGGACACGCCATCAATGATACTGATGTCTCCGTCCCATCGCTGGAAGACCTTCTGTGGCTCTACTCCGTTGGTTACTTCGAGGCACTCCTCTGGATCGGTGAGCCATTTCTGCATTGAGCTGTAGAGTTGAATGTCAGGAACATTTGTGTGTGGTACGTTGTACTCATCCTCGCGGTAGATGCGAATGAACTCCGCCGAGTATAATGGGAACAGCGCATCTGGTGAACGCGAAACACTCCGTCTGTGGTTGGAGGTGCCGTTGCGCTTGCGAGGATTGGGAGGCTGCAGAGGGGTGGTGGTGGAGTTTGATGCGCGATGACTCGTCTTTGGTCGTTTTGCGGGTGGCTGCTGCTGTTCGCGAGGGCTTGCGCTGTTGCGATCGTGTCGAGATTTGTCCAACGGCCACCCGTTCGTGACGGCAGCACCTGCATTCTCCTTGGCCTTCTTTTTGTGGCTCTTGCTGGTCTGTCGCTTGTTGCCGTTCTGAAGCGCATACCTGGCCTCTTCCTGGCGTACGTGTGCGGCCTGCGCGTTGACGGGTCTCTCAGGACGGCATTCGACGCACCAGTGCTGCAGCTCATCAGGCAAGCTGTCGCCGTACTGTGGGTAATAACATATGATGTGTTGCCACTTGTTGCAGGTATCGCAGGCGACGGTGTTGCCATCGTCTTCGTTGAAGCCGCAGATGCAGTTTATCTGGCCGTCGTCCTCCTCCTCGAAGTCATCGGGCGGCTGCTGCTGCGGCTGCTGTTGCTGGTGAGCAAATTGTGAGTAGTCGGTCGCCGGGCTGGCAACGCGCCCGGCGAATGGCTTGATGTCTTGACCAGTGACGGCGGTAGGGCGGAAGGTGTCTGTCATGCTATCACGTCTGCAATCGGAGTCGTGGGTGGTAACGGGTTCAGGTGACGGGATCCTCGCCGAGCCTGCGTCGCATGACGGGAAGGCTGCTAAGTGGCGCCCGATGGCTGGTATGGTCGACACCCGGCGGGCGTGCGCAATGATGTTGGCTGCTTTGAGGCTCGCCAGCGATGACAAAGGAAGGCCGTCTTGGCGGTCAAAGGCGGGTCGGCAGCAGCAAGGAGGCAGCTGCGGACAATGCAGGCAGGAAAGTGCGCGTCACGGTGTCGCGAGGAGATGCGGGAGGGTGGTGGTCGATCATGAGCAGGCGGGTGAGAGTGGGCGGGCGCGGTGCGAGAGCAGACGGATTGGCGTGTGGTGGGCGGCGGCGCGGAAGGCAAGTATGGGAGGGAGATTCGAGGGTCTGGGGTGTCAGCGGGCCTCAAAGGCGGTCGTAATACAGGCGCATAAGAATCGAAGAGCGTCGGGGCGCGTGTCGTGGGAGTTGGCGAAAGGAGTGGAGGAGAGATGGAGGTGTGAGTGGTGGGTGGTGTGTGGGAGAGGAGGAGGGAATGGGTGGTGAGTGTGAGAGGGGACTACTGCAGCAGCGAAGTGGAAAGACAGACACAGACAGACTCTCTCCAACTTGCACCAGTCACGTGCCACGACGTTTCGCACATTCTGTCCGGCAAGGTCCATGCGCACGGACCAGGCAGCAGCTGGCTGTGGGAGGAGAGACTTGGGAGGGAGAATTGCTTTTTGGAGGCGGCGTCAGTCAGTGAGCAGCGGCGCGGCGGCAGCAGCAACAGCAGCAGCAGCACACAGCGAGGAGGCCCTGCAACGAACGGGAGCCCGGATCAAAAGGCTCTCTGTCGCTGGCTGTTGCTGCTGTGCGAGGTTGCACACAGCTGGTTGGCAGTCTGCGAAACGTGCATGCTCCATATGGGGGCCGGCCAGACAAGAGAGTTGTGAGAGCGAAGCATAATAGTAAGGGAGCAGCAGTGGCATCTCCCACGCAAGCGGCACTCACAAGCAGGCTCAGGCAGGCAAGCAGGCAGGCAGACGGACAGGGAGACAGGCAAGGACGCGCGATAAGGAGGAAGGGCGGGGCAGACGAGGCAGAGTGGCAGAGTGGATGGGGCATGGCAGGATGCTACGAGCGAATCATTGCCGCATACGCCACTTTAGCGCCCTCGAGCTGACCGGCTAGTAGAACTGTATCATAGAGCCGTCAGAGTAGCGAGAGCAGGTAGTAAGGTCGTCTGCCTTGCTACTGTCTTCATTATCATATTAACCTATGCATGCCCATATACACACACATACTCCCATGCCTCGACACTTCTATCAAGACTCGCGGATGCTGTCAACCAGCAAGTGAATCCACCAGCAAGTGAATCCATCATCAGCATGAGCACCAACCTGAGCACCAACACCAACACCACCCAAGGACCCATGGCTCCCACCCACCGTCAACGGTAGACGGCGGCGCTTGTCCCGGAACCGCGAAAGGAGTGGAAATCACTTCCTACTAGTAATGATTACTACCTCAAGCGCCCTAGCAGCGAGCCATTCTTTGCCCGTCATCTCTCCAAACCCTCCTCTCTTCTCTCTCTCTCTCTCGTCAAACCCATCTGGTTCCTTTCCGCAAATACCCGCAACCGTCCACACACACGCACACACAGACTCCTGAATTATTGATTTTGGCATGGCATCCGCCGGCTGACTTCTTCTGATTACTTCCAACCCACCTTCTCAAAACCTCCCCACCACCGACCGTCGTTTGACCCAAGTCTACAAGTTCGCCCTGCTGCGACAGCGATCGCGATGCCGAAGCTGCTGCCACGTCAGCTCGTCTCGTCCACATTGATGCGCCCTTCCACCCTGCCATGAAGACTCCACAAACAAGATGAGGCTGCACAATCTTGCAATCCTACAATTGTACAATAATAAGACAACGTGCTTGCATGGACTGGACACTAGGGTGTGAAACAAACGCCGGTCGAAGAATAGGTTTGTTGTGGTGTCTCACCAGCCACGGCCGACTGATGGGGACGTTTGATGAGAAAACGCTCGCCTGGACCAGGCCGACTGGCATGTTTATTCTTCTGTTTTGTTGCGACGACGGAAGAGCCGTAGAGTGATTATCGTCTTTTCGCACGAATCTCTCCGCCTGGATTTCTTCGCATGAACCTTTTCGCATGATTGATTGCAAAGCACCAACACGCGCCGTGGTAGTTGTCGACGTTGGCTTGCATGCATGGATCTCACGCTGGCTTTACTTGTTTTCTGTAGGACTGTCGTTCGCCTGCGCAGAGTTTACTATTATGAGCAGATGTTCTACCTACGTCTGCAGATGAGTTGCACGTTGGTCTATAGGATAGAGCTGCTTTCTCGGGTAAAGTGAAAAGTGGTCAAAATAATGCAATCATCAAACTAGCATCTCAAGGCCGTTTCCATTGTTATCAAAATCATAAGGTAGGTAGGTGATTGCGATACTATCAAACCCTTTCCCCTCCCACCACCTCGGAAGGCTACCGCCAATTCTGACTGGAGCTCCGATGGTCCTCATTGCTCATACTCTCAAACGACAAATCCCACTCATCGACCTCTGCGAATTTCCGCCTGGCCTCCTCGAGTTCCTTACTATGAGCGATCTCATGCATGGTCAAAGTCGTGTCCTCTTCTCCTTGCTCGGTGGAAGATGAGGATTCGTTGCCGCCGGCGTTTTCTTTGTCGGAGGTTGTTGCGCGTCCGTATTTTCGTGTTGCTTTGGTTTTGGCTTGGTTTGGTGCTTTGGTGGTGGTGGTGGGTTTTTTTGCTGGGGGTGCTTTGGTGGGTTTTCTTTTTGTTGTTGTGGTTGGTTTCTTTTTGTTGGTTTTGGATTGTGTGGGAGCTTTGGTTTGTCGTCTTGGTCGGCTGTTTAGCTCGTCTTCGTCATCTTCTAGATGGGTTGTGTCGAATGCTGTCGCTTCGTCTTCTTCATCGGATGATATGTCGAATTCTGTGCGCCTAGGTCGAGGCTGTGGTTTGTGTGTTCGTCTGGGGAGGAGAGCGCGTAAGCTTGCCGTTGACAAGTTGGCTGTTTGTTTTTTGTTGGCTTGATTTCGCGTCTTTGGTGCTTCGGGAGGTGGTGGCGAGGCTTGTGTTTGCGGATCTGCGTAGATGTCTGCGCGCTGGGTTTCTGGTATGGGTGAGGCGATTGGACTGCTGCTGGCAGGATCGGCCATGGTGGTATTCGCAATGTCGAGCTGGTTGTCTTCGCGCTCTTCGAGGTCTGTTTGCGCCCGTTCTTGCTCTTCGGTCGATGGCACGGTGAAATCGTCGTGTCTGGCTCCAAAAATCCCGCGAGATGAGGCGGGCGATGTCAGAGGAGATGAGTGTTGTGGCGAAGAGTTAACGACTTGCACTTCTGACGCGGTGCGATCGGGTATAGGGCTTTGTCGGTGGTCTGATAATACATTGTCCGTTGAGTGGGCTGTATGATCGACTGCAGGTAGCTCCTCGTCCTCGACATGTGATGGCTCGGATGTCCTATGCTTTTTCCTCAACGCATCGAGCGCCGAATGCGAAGACTCTTCAATGTCTCCTGACTTGCGCTTGTTTCTCTTAGCAGAAGACGCAGGAGCATCGCTTTTCGCTACAGACGCAGGCTTCCGCGCAGATGTAGATTTCCTCGTCTTGCTGAGCTGTATGGGCGTTCCCTCTGCTTCCGGCGCAAAAGCCTCCTCATCACCCTCACTGGCACTTCCAAGATCAAACACGCTCGTATCCTCCTGTCCATCCTGCTGCTGCACCACGCTTGCGGCCAGAGATTGCCGCGCCACACTAGATCTGCGATGCTTGACCATTTCCAACATACTGCCTTGGCGCGGCCTTCTTTTGAAATTCTTCAACGCGAGCATGCTCGTCTCTGCTGCTGGTCCAGGTGTTCCCATTGTGTTTGTTTTCTCGCGTAGGATCGGTCGTCGCGTCGCGTCGGTGGCTGCTGCTGTTGTTGCTGTTGCTGGTGAAGGCGCTTTCGCGCTTCGTAGTCGAGCCATTTTCGCGCGTCCGGCAGGTCTTGTATTAATGATATTTGTGTTGCATCCAGTCCGGTCCAGTGCAGTCGTATTGAGAGAGTGATGACGTTCGTGACAACGCGTGTTGGTACAAGGGTACAGAAGGTGGGCTGGCTTGCTGTTTTCCAGCGTCTCGATCGCTCGAAGGCTGCGCTTGGCAAACTTTGCGCTCCAATGAGAGGAAAGCTATCAACAGCACATGATCATTGTAACATCTGCCAGAGCAGACCTTCTATTGACTTCAAACTAATTATTTGATGGACCTTGTAGATGGGCGAGAGAAAAATGAGCTGAAATTGCTACTTTCTGTGTTGTGTTTGTCTCTGCCATAACGACTGCTTTCAATATCCATGCGATTTTACAACGACTTCTTCACTTAGAAAGGCCCAACATTAGCATTCCCCTCCAGCAGCTTCTCCACCATGCTGCGACAAATCGGGTGGTAGAAGTCCTTGTTCTTCTCGAAAGTCTTACGGGCCAATGGCGCATCAACCTTGAGCAATTCCTTGTAAAGCGGTCTGACGAACTTCATCCTGCCAACTCTTCCAGCCAGCGCCGCGGCATCTTCATAGAACTTCTCCGCCTTGGCTTTGAGAGCGACTACGTAGAATCTGCTGACGAGCTCGACGTTCTTGGAAGACGCATAGGCGTACTCTTTGCCCATCGTCTCGACCAGGGATGGGGAGAGCGGGGATGAGAGACCTTGGATGGCTTCGAGGAAGACGTAGCTCTGCTGCGAAGTGAACTCGGAGATGTCCTTGGCGCTCGGCTTGAAGTCTGACTTGCCTTCGGACAGTGCACGCCACTTGTCGGCAAGACCGAGGCAGGCATCCGCCAGGCTTGTGTCGAACTCCGGTTTCGGGGGGAAGCCAGGCTTGTAGTACCATGCGTCCCAGTCGAGATCATTCAGCTTCTTGCTGGCTTCGGCATCTGAGGCGAAGAATTCGAGAAGAGTGGCCTTGAACTCATAAGAGTCCACTGAGCGCTCCTTGTAGGTGGTGAAGTAGTGAGGAATGAACTTGTCCCATTTCTCGATACCGATCAGTTTCTCGAGGTGGTAAAGGAATGTGAAACCCTTCTCGTAGGGGATGCTAGAGAAAGCATCATCAGGATCCTTGCCCTTCAGGTCAGGGATCATCTTGGTGAACTCGTGGTCTTCGCCAAATTGAGTGATGCTGTCAGATAAGGCCTTCCAGCCGATCAAAGCGCTGAAGTCGCGAATCTTGTCATTGTTGTGGACTGCACCTTGGATACGACGCTCCAGATAGACGGTCCAACCCTCGTTGAGCCAGAAGTGCTCCCAGCTGGCGCAGCTGACCAGGTTGCCCGACCAAGAGTGAGCAAGCTCGTGGGCGACAACGTCGACGTTCTCTCTGTCTTCGCTGATGAGAGTAGGGGTGGCGAAAGTAAACACTGGGTTCTCCATTCCACCGTAGGGGAAGGAGGGAGGCAGAACAAGCACGTTGTATTGAGTCCAGGCATACGGGTAGACGATCTTCTCAGCGGTCTGGATGTACGCCTCAGTGTCTGCCTCAAACTCCCATTGAGCTTTCGTGAGCTCTTCCGGACCGGTCCAGACGGTTGAGCGAGGTCCGATTGAAGCAGATGCCAAATCACCACTTGCAACAGCAAAGAGGTACGCGGGCATGGGAACGGCCTGGTGGAAAGTGTACAGCAGAGTACCTGGCTTGCCATCTTTGCCAGCCTCGAAGTCTCTGGCACCAGTGGGAAGGCCAGATGCGACCACGGGCAGAGGCGAGCGCAGGTTGAAGGTGTACGTAGATTTCACATCGGGTGTGTCCTGGCAAGGTAGGAGTGATCTGGCGTGAATTGCCTGGCACTGTGAAAACATGTACGGCTGCTTCTTGTTGCTGGTCTGGGCGGGCGTCATCCATTGAAGAGCAGTGCAGTCCTTCGTGGTAGAGACTTCGATGTCCACGGTCAGCTCGGATGAAGTGGCGACATGTTCTTCACTGAGACCAATGGTCAGCGGCGAGCCATATGGCTCCACGCGCTTGGTGGCAAGGTCCCAGTCAACTTTCTTTCCAGCGATGGTGACGGCAGAGACGTCAAGGTAGCTGGTATCAAGCACGATCTTGCGCTCATCAGCCAGCTTCTTCAAAGTAAGACTGACGCTACCATGGAGACGCTTCTTCTCAAAGTCAATCGCGAAGTTAGCGGTGGTGTGCTTCGTCTGCCAGGCATTGTAGTTTGCCAACGTGTTCGGATCCCTCGGGGCGTGGATGCTGACGGCAGCCTTTTCGACAGCTGCGTCTGAAATGGGCCGCATGACCATTGCTGTTTGGAAGTACTTGGAACAAGCTTGAGTTCGAAAGGGTTGAAGAGGTTGATGAGGAAGGCTGTTGCGGAAAACAGATATGACTGTGCCCAGGATACTGTTGGTGGCTTTGCTGCTCATCCGGCAAGCGGTGTTGGGCAGTATCGCTAGTCCGTATCAACAAATTCTGTGTGTTTGTCCGAATTGACGATGTCGTGGTGATTAGGTAAGTAGCAATGAGAAGCTTCTGCCTATCTAAAGCGATGTTTTGAGTGTGGTTGGTTTCTTCATGTGCGCCCTCGACCGGGGCCTCGGTTGCGGAGATGAAGCTCGCATCGGGTTAGGGTTGGGGCTGAGAGGGCGAATAATACATCTCATTACACAACTAGTTCAACGCAATTAACGGAGTATATGCTGTTACTATCTCATGTCTATACGAGGAAGAAATTGTCTGTGTTATAACCACATTATGATTATTGTCTGTATCACTTGTGTGCAATCTACCGATTTTCTAACCAACATCATGAAAATGCAACGTGAACTTGGCGTAAAAGCACTTGTTTATGCGTAGCGATTCAGACGAAGCATTACAGAATAAGCAACATGACATTGGAAAACGACACGAAAGTAGAACGCAGGTGTGCTTATATAACATGTTTTATTGGAAACAGCATGTCTTTACTGGTCGCCTAAGCATCCGAAGAAACCTACATCACATCACTTAGGTAAGAACTGCACAGTGGGCGTGCCTACACTGGTAGTCCACAAGAGCAGAATGCGCGAACAAGCAAACAACTTCATGAGTCGATGCTAGCCAGAGGAAGCCCAGTTTACAATGGTCGACTGGCAAGCCTTTGAGACAGACACCTGTCTCGCCTTTCACACACTCGTGGAAAACCCATCCAAGTCAATCACGCCCGTCAACCAACTAAAACCCACCAAGCCAACCTGAGAGGCACAGCCAAAGGCCAAGCCACTAAAGACATTATACTGGCAACGGCATCCAACACCTTCCACACCACCGACACGGCCACCAAGACACCAACAATCTGCCCCACCAGCGCGAGAAGCGCTTTCGAAGCCGATATCTTCTCCTCAACAGAAGCGTCGGGAGACGTGAGAGTAGCCACCATCGCCGGCCTTGGGACGCGGATGCGAACGACGTCGCTGAACTGATCGTGTACAATACGGAGAGCGTTGACGAAATATGACATCAAAGCCAAGGCGTGATCGATGGGGAATCGGAGGCTGTCCTCATCGTGGCCAAAGAGGGGATGTGAACGATTAGACGCGGTTGTTAGCTGAGCACAAATGCCTGTATCTGGCAAGGGGTCGCAACCGAGAGAGCAAGAGCAGGTGTCGTCTTGATTGCGTCGCCGGAGTTTGGGTAGAGGGAGACTGGCGAGTTCAGGGTGGATAAGGTGCAATTTTGGTAGTTGGCTTAGGTGGGTGATGGGTGCATTCGCTTTCTGTCTGCCGTGCGGTTTCCTCGCTGGAGTCTTCGGCGATGAATAGGGTGCGAAAGAGGCTGCTGCGGAAAGCATGTCGCCTGTCGCCTGTGCGATGCCGTCTATGATTTCGAGACTGTTGATGCCGCGTCTGACGACTGTGCCATCTCTTCGTGTTGCAAAATGTCCAGGCAAAGCACCGCCATTACCCTTCTTACGGTGCCTCTCGTGCTCGCCCGTTGACACTCTCCTTGTAACAGTATGTCTCCCTCCGATTTCAGCAGACGTCTTTCTGATACCGCCGCTCGGCAGACGTCGCTGATCCCATCCTTCTCCACTTGTCTTTCTGGCCTTGCTCTTGTAGTGCTCAAACGCCTGGATTTCTTCTGCGCTTCTACCAGGGTAAGCGTAAGGTTGCGGTTCGCGAGCGGATGGCATGTGGACCACGAACTGGTCGTCTCTGTGAGAACTCGTCGAGGGTTCGAAGGTCGCAGTGTGAGGATTCATCGTGGAACAAGATAGATCAGCAGCACCTGCAACCGCATCGCATGCTCTAGGCGATGCAATTCCGAATCTTGCATCTTCGAAAGACCAGCCGTTTTCGTTGGCACGCAGCCTTTGCAATCCGCCTGCGCTGATTTTGCGAGCCTCATTCGCTCGTGTCAGAGGGGGGCGAGGCTGATTTTCTCGTGCAGTTTCACAGAAAGTCGGCGAGAAATTCCGTCGAGGTCGCAGTTTGAGGGCTTCAGCAGGCGTTTCGGGCGTGCGTGGACCTGGTGTTCCAGCTAAACTTGGGCTAATCAAGCCAGTGCGAGGATTGGCAGCGCGTGCGGTGAGATAGTCGTCAGAGTCTTTCATTCGCACGTTAGCTCGTACGGGAGTAGCCATAGAGGTTTTTGGTGGGCTACGTTTGGGTGTGGTCGTATTTGCGAATTGCTTCAAAAGGGCCTTTTTGGCGAATGCCTTGGTTTTCGATATTCGAGGCGAATGGGAGTTACTTCGAAGACGCCAATGAGGTGGGCAGAGTTCTGGTGGCGTCGATGATGCTAGATTCCACTTGTCACAGGTCGGAGGAAATGTAATCGATTCTGTTGTTCTCGTAGGATCATGAGATGAGGATATCTGTTCTGTTATGTGAGAGCTGCTGCGTTGCGTCGCCATCGTTGCAAGCACATCCTCTGGAATGCGACTCGCTGGCCGGGAGATGAGAAACAGTGATATTCAGCATTATTACATGTCATTGATCAAGATACCTACCAGTTATATTTCGAAGCAAATTGGCTGGCTCCTCTCAGGAAAGCGTGCTTTTGTCCGTCGCTCTCATCTTGGGAGCAGCTTTTGATATCCCCAGTGGCACCTGCAGTGGCTCGCTGCGCAGCGAGCCAGAGATGCACTCACAAAGAGCGTTCGTCACCAAGCGGCTTCAGACGACCCACCAGGACCTGATTTGTCGAGCAAGTTCTGAGGTGATCATCGGGCCTTCGGTATTCTGGCACATTGACGGTTTCGTCCAAAAGTCCTTATGCAGTAAAAGCACCAGTTTTCGCGCAGAAGACGTCCCAACTGCTGGGCGGGAATATAGCGGCAGGCGTAACTCCTACACCACTGCGGCGAGACTCGTTTCAGCTGCTGGCAAAGCCCACGGGAAAAAAGATTGACGATGGCGGCATTGTGTTGGGCGAGTGCGTGGCGGAATCACGCTGGCGCGGCGACAAGAAAGACCAGACGGCGTCACGGCATTCGAGCCATTGTTCCAACAGGACCGGACCCTTCACGGCAAGACCTTGCTGCAGGACTTGGGCAACCAAGACTTGAGAGGCCTTTTGGCGATTTGACCGATGCCAAACGAGGGCGGATAATAATGGCGCTTACCACTTAATGGCGCATTCCGTCAGCAACAAAATCACTCATCTCGACCGACTCGAGCCGAGGGATAAACACGAGACTGGATGGCTGGTCTTTAGGCGGAGCCATGTGCCTAGCGCGTGCAGTAGAGACGACTAGTTTGGCCGCAGATGCACGCGGTGCCTGACAAGGCTACTTGCCTTTTCTGCAGCCTTCTAGCTTCGCTCGCCCCCATCCTTGCCTATGGGCCTCGCGTCGCGCGGAGACGCTTCCTTTTGCTGGTAAAGGCAAAAGGAACAGGTGCGGTGTGCAAATGAACGGCACACAACAGCCGATCGGAGCCACACACACCAAATGAGAGCACCACCCAACACATGCATGCAAACACACTTTTCCGGCGCGTGCGGATCAAGACGTCAGCAGCTTATCTCAGAAATTTTTGCTTCCCTGCATCAGACTAATGTGCTTTGCTGTGCCTTCCCGGCCGTAAAGATTTGACAGCGATGGGCGGCGACAAACTCTGGCTGTCCTTGCATCGCAGCATTGAAGGTTGTGGCACCGAGGCATCTCCCTTGCGATCCAAAATTGCTTGTAATATCATCCGACAAGTCCGGCGTCGCATGCCCCGGGCTTCGCGATCAGGGCTGTCAGCCGATGAACAATGACGCCTTTTCAAAGCGCGAGCACCGACTACCACTGTAGACTGTGCGACAAGCCATGATGGAGGTCATACCCATTGGAGATTCTTCGAGGTTTCTGGAGGTGCCCTGGCTCTGGCGGCTATTTGGCCCACAAATTCATCTGCAGGTCACCCAGATGCCCACTGGAGTGACTGGAGTACAGCACGGCGCAGGGACACCACTGGACTGCGTTGGGAGCCCCACGGGCGGAGAAGAGGGATTTTTGGCTTGACCGAGAATCCACTCCGTAGTGCGAGTACCGGCTACGTAGATCCGCCAAGGCGATCAGTCGTGGTGTACCATTGCTTGACGTTTGCGAATGGGTGTAGGAACTCGGGTTTGTGAGGACGGGCCCTTCTGGTGACTGCGCGTACTGGACGTGTGATCAGTAGTCAGCACGTTACAAGTCATGACGAGGCGATCAGTGTCTGTGGGAGGCTGGGGGCGTTTCATGTGGGCACCCGGACTGAGCCCGCGATGAGGTCAGAAGGAATCCGAGGAAATGAGAGTCCGTGGACTGAATGATCTGACGATGGTGATGGCAAAGTTATCAGTCCGACATTGGATATGGGAGGCTGGAGTTTGGGTATTATTGGAAAGTAGGGCAAGGGAGCTATTGCGACTTGGCCTGCTTGATAAAGGGAGCTGATCACATCGGAGGCTTGAGTAATGAAACGCATGGTGTAGCAGTGCCCACAAAGGTGGACTGTCCCCCCGAACAATAGCACATGATCGATTAAGCTTGTTTGTTATTGGAGTGAACACCTCGAAAGGAGTTCGCGAAACCAAGCCTCCACGAGTCCACTTTTGAAGTGTTGCCCTCAGCTCCCACCCACGTTATTCTGGGGGGATTGACAGATGCCAATGTCTTGTCATCAGTTGTGGATTCACAAAACATAGGAGGGAGAGGTGTGTTCCCCAGATTGCGGTTTCACGGTAATGTCGTGGTGTCACATATAATTGTTAACATACACAACGGGTTTCTGCCGAGAAGACCTGGCCGTTGAGAATGTCATCGCCAAGAGAGGGATTTATGCACGCTTTGATAGAGACGAAATCCTCCTAAACCAAGCCTTTGGCAGTCAAAGAAGCTCATGGTCGGTGATGAATAGGCAGATCTGGATGCAGAATCACAAGCCTTCTCAAGCGGCATTATTTGCAATGCCCAGCCAAGAGACCCGAGTCTTTTACAAGGATGTTTCTGGTAGTCAGACTGGCTAACTGGGTGTCTGATGGCAAATAAGGCGAACGTCGAGGCGCAATTAACACCGGCAAATGATGACTACTGTACCACAACATACCCGATGCTAGTAGAGCGGTGAGGTTCCTGAAGAATCTCACTTATCCTCGGAGATGGCGGTTCGCAGCAAAAAGTCTTCAAGCCGAACACGCGACAAGCAGGGTGGTAGACGTGAAACGGTAACCCACCGCACGAGAACCATCTCCTACGTCGGCGGGCGCTGATCTTGCATGTGCCATTGACCGGCGGCGCGAATTCCTCGGACATGTGTCGAGTGCGCCTGTAAGTGCCTGCGTTGGAAACCGATCCGAGACTACCGAGCGCCCGGGCATTCTGCGGATGCGTCGTCGCTTGGAACGGTAGCGTCACAGGCAGGCATGCGGATGATGTAGGGTGAAAGGAATGATCGCGGAGGATGAGAACAATCAACGTGGCGCACATGCTGCAATGTTCGAAGGCGAGAGCTGGCGGAGGCGGCGCCATACCAAGGGCCAGGCAAATGCAGGTAATGCGCGCAGAATAGGGAGGCGGCCCTGTCTGTTACACTGCTAGTCGCGTCTTGTCACTCCGTGGAAACGATGCCATGGAAGAGCTAGTTACAGTGGTGGCATCTGCTGCCGAGCTTGTAATAACATAGGCCGCAGCTCTGCGCCTGCCGGTTGGAGGACGAACACGCCCGGGGCAAGCAATGTCGTGCATGTCAATTGGCCTAGGGCGACCGTCCAGCAGATTTGCGCGTCGCAGAGTGAATGCTAGCACGGTATTATCGCATTATTGTTCGGCTGTTGCCCTGCACTACTTTCGCGGACATGAAAAAAGCTCAATTTCGCTTGACTTGGCGGCTGGAGGGCGCTTGGTCCAGATGCCCACCAAATTAGACCTCGACGATGCTGCTAGTGGCCGCAAGCCTTGCGAAGAAATTGGGGTGGGCTGGGAGTGGGCAGGCTATTATTTGCTATCGACATGCTACTGCTGGCCACGGCCGCGATACGGGCAGATTGCAACGCATGGGGGATTTGGATTGACCACGACGAATGCTGTAATCGCGAGATGGGCCGGTGCACTAGATGGGCACAGTGTCTGATGCCGTGGTTTACGATTGAACGGACATGGGCTCTCCATCACTGCTCCTTCCATCGGCAAATCATGACGGCGATGATGCCAACGCACTGAAGCGAGCGATCAACCTTTGCCTCCCACGTCATGCAATGCTGATTCCGCCAGCGTGTGGGAGGTCGCGGACGGGCGATCTGAAGCGTAGGGCGAGGGAGGTTTGTCGACAGCCGGCATAGCCAGACAGAGACACGCGCTCGCACGTCTCGCAGGCCTCCCATTAGCAGCAATAATCAGCATCAAGCTTCGAAGCAGGCCAGGGTAAGCAGACATGCACGATAAGGGCAGCCCCCGCGCATGGTCATTGGGGAGGCCGAAGCGTGGTCATCGGGCTAGCAGCATTAGAGTCGAGGGACGGCGGAGGTGACGGGACAGGACGGCGAATCAGGTCGATGGCAACAAGGCCTGGCGTCCTTTCTTCGGGCCTTTGCATCGTACTCCACCCAGGCGCACCCCAACCGGTGCGTGGGAGTGTCTTGCGTGAAGGCCAGCGCTACTACGACTCGCGCCGCCAGCCGGGGCCGCTGACCAGAAAATCGCTCACGTCTAAGCAACGGCCAGGGCTCCATCGGCCGTTAGCTAAGAAATTCTTCGCCGTGCCAGACCGTTGCGCGAGTGAGAAGCTGTCGGATGCCCAGCGGTCGCTCGAAATTCCACCATCCCCGATTCTGCATTAGACTCGGTTGAGCCCGCCGCACCTACGCTTCCCGCCGGCGCCTCAGCTTCTTTTTCATGAGCTCCCCGTCCGCTTCAAAAGTGCCTCTTCTCCTCCTCTCATCGACAGCATCCGCCAACCCAACCTTCTGTCATCTCATCACATAGCGACCATTCACTTGGGCATCGCTATCTAAGATGGCTGCTCCCCGCGTTAGCTTCGGCGAAAAGGATATGGAGAACGGTGGTGACGGTGCAGCCGAGAGGTACGCTACATCTCCTCGTTGTTGATGTCGTCGCCGTCGAGCAGAAGGAGCTCTCCCAGTCGCATTCGAGCACCGCAGCATTTCGACATCGCAACATCTGCAATCGACCAGCCGACAATGCTCGACAACACCGACTCGATGCGACTGCGGGCTCATTCCTCGACTGATATCAACAACACAATTCTCCCGTCATGCCCCTTTTACTAACATCTTCAACACAGATCTCGCAAGTGGTCTCAGGCTCCCGGCAACATTGAGGATCTCGACGAGTACACTGCTCTGCAGAAGTACATCTCTACCTACAGAGATCCCAAGGCTGCTCAGGCTGAGCAGGCCGCCAACGCCGATGTCCCCGAGGGCAAGGGCAAGTCTTGGTACCAGTTCTGGAAGTCCTCCAACGCCGGCGAGGGCACCACCGATGGTACCGTCCCCGAGGAGTGGCTCGAGGCCGACATCAAGCAGGGTATCTCCAACCACGATGTCGAGCAGCGCCGCAAGAAGTTCGGCTGGAACGAAATCACCAGTGAGAAGGAGAACTTGTTCATCAAGTTCCTCGGTTTCTTCACTGGCCCTGTCCTCTATGGTAAGTCTATCTCACTACAGTGTATTCTGCAAGTTGGGCGATCCGGTCGCATTCTGCCGCTCAATGCTTCGTGGCGACGTTTGTTTTGCTTTTGCAAGCTTTCGTCGCGCAATCGGAGCTATGACCACCACATGCACCCCGCCCGACTTGCCGAGACACCAACGCAATCTCCACGATACGATGGCGCTAACGTTGCACAGTTATGGAACTCGCTGTCCTCCTCGCCGCCGGTCTTCGTGACTGGATTGACTTTGGTGTGATTATCGGTATTCTTCTTCTCAACGCCGTCGTCGGTTGGTACCAGGAAAAGCAGGCCGCCGATGTCGTCGCTTCTCTCAAGGGTGACATCGCCATGAAGGCGACTGTCGTCCGTGAGGGTCAGGAATTGGACATCAAGGCTCGTGAGCTCGTCCCCGGTGACATTGTCATCATCGAGGAGGGCGAGTCCGTCCCCGCCGATGCCCGTCTTATCTGCGACTACGATGCCCCCGAGGACTTCGCCAAGTACAAGGAGCTCCGCGAACAGCACGCGCTCAACCCCGAGGAGGATCCCGCTGGCTCTGAGGACGCTGAGGACGACGGTGAGGGTGTTGCCCACCAGGGTACCTCCATCGTCGCCACTGACCAGTCTGCCATCACCGGTGAATCCCTCGCTGTCGACAAGTTCATGGGCGATGTTGTCTACTACACCACTGGTTGCAAGCGCGGCAAGGCCTACGCTGTCTGCCAGACCTCTGCCAAGTTCTCTTTCGTTGGTCGCACTGCCACTCTTGTCCAGGGCGCTAAGGACCAGGGTCACTTCAAGGCCATCATGAACCACATCGGTACTGCTCTCCTCGTCCTCGTCATGTTCTGGATCCTGCTCGCCTGGATCGGTGGTTTCTTCCGTCACTTGAAGATCGCTACCCCCGAGGAGTCCTCCAACACCCTTCTCCACTACGCTCTGATTCTGTTCATCATCGGTGTCCCCGTCGGTCTTCCCGTCGTCACCACCACCACCCTCGCTGTCGGTGCCGCCTACCTCGCCAAGCAGCAGGCTATTGTTCAGAAGCTCACTGCCATCGAGTCCCTCGCCGGTGTCGACGTCCTCTGCTCTGACAAGACCGGTACTCTCACTGCCAACCAGCTCTCTATCCGTGAGCCCTACGTTGCTGAGGGTGAGGATGTCAACTGGATGATGGCCTGCGCCGCTCTCGCCTCTTCCCACAACATCAAGTCTCTCGACCCCATCGACAAGGTTACCATCCTGACCCTCAAGCGCTACCCCAAGGCCCGTGACATCCTCAAGGACGACTGGAAGACCGAGAAATTCACTCCCTTCGACCCCGTCTCCAAGCGTATCACCACTGTCTGCACTCTCCGCGGCGACCGCTTCACCTGCGCCAAGGGTGCCCCCAAGGCCGTCCTCCAGCTTACTGAGTGCTCCAAGGAGACTGCCGACCTCTTCCGTGACAAGGCTACTGAGTTCGCTCGTCGTGGTTTCCGCTCTCTCGGTGTCGCTTACCAGAAGAACAACGACCCGTGGGTCCTTCTTGGTATGCTTTCTATGTTCGACCCTCCCCGTGAGGACACTGCCCAGACCATCATCGAGGCCCAGCAGCTCGGTGTCCCCGTCAAGATGCTTACTGGTGACGCTATCGCTATTGCCAAGGAGACTTGCAAGATGCTTGCTCTCGGTACCAAGGTCTACAACTCTCACAAGCTCATCCACGGCGGTCTTACTGGCACCACCCAGCACGACCTTGTCGAGCGCGCCGACGGTTTCGCTGAGGTCTTCCCCGAGCACAAGTACCAGGTCGTCGAGATGCTCCAGCAGCGTGGTCACTTGACTGCCATGACTGGTGACGGTGTCAACGATGCTCCCTCTCTCAAGAAGTCTGACTGTGGTATCGCTGTCGAGGGTTCCACCGAGGCTGCCCAGGCTGCCGCCGATATTGTCTTCCTTGCTCCCGGTCTTTCCACCATCGTCCTTGCCATCAAGCAGGCTCGCCAGATTTTCCAGCGCATGAAGGCTTACATCCAGTACCGTATCGCCCTCTGTCTTCACTTGGAGATCTACCTCGTCACGACCATGATCATCCTCAACGAGACCATCCGCTCCCAGCTTATTGTCTTCATCGCCCTCTTCGCTGATTTGGCCACCGTCGCTGTCGCCTACGACAACGCCCACTCTGAGCAACGCCCCGTCGAGTGGCAACTCCCCAAGATCTGGATCATCTCCACCGTCCTCGGTGTGCTTCTCGCCATCGCTACCTGGGTTGTCCGTGCCTCCATGTACGTCCCCAACGGTGGTATCGTCCAGAACTGGGGTAACACCCAGGAGATCATCTTCCTTGAGGTCGCCCTTACTGAGAACTGGCTCATCTTCGTCACCCGTGGTGGCCAGACCTTCCCCTCTTGGCAGCTCATCGGTGCCATTGGTGTTGTCGACGCCATTGCCACCCTCTTCTGTATCTTCGGTTGGCTCGCCGGCAACCCCTACCAGGTTCCCCTCAACAACCCCATGTCCCAGTTCACTGAGACTCTTAACGGCCACACTGACGTTGTCACCGCCGTCGTTGTCTGGGGTTACTCCATTGGTGTTACCATTGTCATCGCCATCGTCTACTACCTCCTCAACTCCATCCCTGCCCTTGCCGACATTGGTCGCAAGTCCCGCAGCCACCACGACACCCAGATGGAGAACATCATCGGCCACCTCACCAAGCTTACTCTGCAGCACGAGACCACTCCCAACGGTGAGGGTCGCTACCTCCTGCAGCAGAAGGCCAGCGATGAGGATGACGAGGAGTAAACCGTCACTTTCTCTTATCTTCGCTGAACTGCTCTCGTATAGCATGATACCTTATGCGTTTTTTCGTTTCTCTTATTGATGGAGACAGTACTGTGTTACTACTCTTTTTTATTACTCTAACTTTAGGAGCTTGAAGAGGGGAATGTAGCGCAGCTGTTGTACATAATCCAGCCGTCAGAGCTGATCTTTGAAATAATTTTACTACAACCCTTCTGTTCCAATTTTCAATCATCTCATCATCTCATCTCTGATCAATCTTTTTGTTCATGTCTTCCGTTTAATCCTGTTCTTGCCCATGAATATTCTCTGCTATGTATCTTAATCTGTGCTCCGCGGCACAAGCTCTAATTCCAACAGCCCATATCCAAGCTGCCTTGCCAGCTTGGTAACCTGTACATGTAAGACTTTCAAAGTCTCGTAATCATCTTACATGCTCTTCAAACATGCACAACAAAAGTCCAACGCACCTCCACACCACCCAACATAGCTACACCCCACCACCGTCGTCCTCTCAATTAATCGTGTAACCACCATCAACAACCATCGCAGCACCCTGCACGAAACTCGCCTTACTACTAGCAAGGAACAGAACGCAATCGGCCACTTCCTGCGCAGACCCCATGCGCTCCATCGGCGCGATGCTGACGGCCGGCTCCAGCACTTCTGCATTCGGCTTCGTCATTGGCGTGTCGATTACGCCCGGGCAGACGCTGTTGACTCTGATGAGGTCTTTGGAGTACTGTTGGTTGGGAGAGGGAGGTGTTAGTGGAGTGGTGGGTTTTGCTGGTATGGTGATGGGGAGGGAGAGGGGAAGGGAGAGTACGAACGTCAATGGCGTCGCATTTGGTCATGTTGATCACGGCTGCTTTGCTGCCGCAGTAGGCGGCTGGTGGTGAACTGTCAGCTTGGTTCTAGTTCTTGTACTGTCTTTTCTACTAATAGCATTTGGGGAAGTGGATTCTTACGAGCTGCCGGCCGGCCAACAACGCCCAGTTGACTGGCAATGTTGACCACGCTACCTCTGCTACCCGGTCTGCCGTCGTGAGTTGACAGGGGCTCTTGCGTGAGCATCTGCTTGATGACCGCGCGGGAAGAGAGCCAGCAGCCGCGGTAGTTGACGCTGTTGATGAAGTCGAATTCTTCGGGAGTCGTGTCGTGGGATTTCTTGTTGTTGCTTAGAACGCCTGTTCAAAGAGTTCGCAGTCAGTATTGGCTCTCATGGTGCTCAGGGTGAGTATATCCCAGGGTCTTTGGGGATAGATAACCCATACCAGCTCCATTGACAGCATAGTCGATTCTGCCAAACTCTTTGACAGCGCTCTGCACCAGATGGTCGATCTGCTCTGCGCTCGTGACATCGGTCTTGATGGCGAGGACTTTCGCTTTGCCTGCGCCGATGGCTTCTTCGATGAGTTTCTGCGTTCTCTCGAGTCCTTTCTTGTCCCTGTCGCCGAGGGCGAGCTTGGTGCAACCTTCGCGGGCGAAAGATACGGCTGTTGCTTGGCTGATGCCTTTGAGTTGTGTTTATCAGTGTCAGTGTTGATGAATAGTTGCAAGGAATATGCTCACCAGAAGCCGCGCCAGTGATGAGAGCGACGCCGGGATAGAGGGACATTTTGGACGGTGGTCGATGTCAGTTCTAAAGTGCTGTCAACACTGCGAAATCTTCGTGTGGCAAGGCAAGTACAGAATTTAGACAAATAGATTTCAGGCCAGTAGAATGTATGTTCGAACTCAACAGGAGAAGCTTGACCGTTATCTCGCGATTCGTTTTGCTTGGCTAATGATCAAGGTGGTGGTCCATAACATAATCGAGCTGTTTTCCCTTACGAAACGATTGAGGGTCCCGCTTCACGAGCTTGTTGGACTCCACTTCATGATCGTCCGTTAACGCGGTACGTTTGACGACCGGAAACGGAATTCTGAATCTGCACTACTAAAAGGAGCAGAGTATGCTTATGATAGGAAATGATTGCTTAGTCGAAACTGCTGCTCGCATGCATGTTGATATTGGTGTTCAAGAGATCGAGGAATTTTGGAACGAGCCCTTATATGACCAATGGCACTTCTATAAGTTTGTCACGTCAAGGAAGAAGACGTATGTCTGCTATATGCTAGTGCCATTAGACTTGATATATTCTGAATAAATGCTGTCCACCGAGAGGTTAATTTAATCTCAGAAGAGTCTTTGCGTACTTCTGCGCTGGCACTATCATGCACAGTATAAAAAAGCTTGTCATGTGCCACCCAGAGCCAAACGCTTCTAATTGATATACAGGTGAAAAAGTGGGCGCGATTAAGTGTTGATGATGAATATGAATATCATTTGTAAACTAAATCTAGCTTGGACTGAACCTGGAAGCCAGCAATCTTCCCAACCATCGTGCTTTCAAAGCCCCATCGCTATGCAAAAGAAAATAAACGCCATCCCATAACACCGCGCATGCTGAATGCTCCTTTGTCATTTGAACTTTTTGTTGGTTTGCGTGAAACATTAAGAGTAAATCTAGGCCCAGGCGGTGTGACCACCGTCAATGACGAGGTCACCACCAGTCATCCATGAGGAACCGGGAGCGAGGAGGAAAATTGCCGGGGCCTTGAAGTCCTGGGGAGCGCCGAGACGGTCGAGCATAGCGCCTCTCATCCAGGTCTCGTGGATGGCGGGCTCGTCGTGGAGGAGCTTGTCGGTCATGGCAGTGCGGATGTAACCAGGAGAGAGAGTGTTGACACGGATACCGTGGGTGGGACCCCATTCAGCGGCGAGGGAGCGACCGAGCTGGAGCACGGCAGCCTTGGAGGAGTTGTAGGCGGAGCACTTGAGTGACCTGTTGGTGATCTGGCCAGACATGGATCCGATGAGGACGATGGAACCCTTGGTACCGGTGGCGATGAACTCGCGGGCAGCGTGCTTCGCGGTCAGGAAGGCACCAGTGACGTTAACGTTGTACATGCGCTGGAAGTCGGGGACGGTGTAGTCGACGGCCTCAGTGATCTGTTGGATGCCGGCGCAGGCGATGACACCCTGGAGAGGCTTGCCATGGCTCTTTGCGTTGGCAATGACAGAGGCGTAGGCGGCCTCAACCTCAGGCTCATTGGTGATGTCGACGCGGTCGTAGGTTGCGAAGAGGCCAAGTGACTTGGCGCGCTTCTGAAGCGCGTTCATGTCAGCCTCGACAACCTCGTGAGGCAGGACGTCAACGCAGGCAACACATCCTCCAGCCTCAAGGACGGCGTGAGCAAGCTCGAGACCAAGGCCACGACCGCCACCAGTGAGGAAGGTAGTTCCACCGGCCAGGGAAAAGAGCTGCGGGACAGCCTGGTTTGCCGGGGTCTCGTAGGTCTCAGGGACCAGCTCCGGAAGGGCGAGATCGGCGGTAGCTGCAGGTGCCATTGCGTCTTTGTTGTTTGATAGGTATTAGGTATTCGTGGTGTGGATTTGCCCAATTGAAAGATAGGAAGGAAGAAGTGTGCTGTTGTGAGGGCTTGGATAGATCGAACTTGTTGTTGGAGGTGATGAGATGATGAGGATGAGATTGCTACTTCAGGGCTTGACTTGACTGTTCATATACCTTTTGAAGTGTGGATCATCGTGAAAACACAGAGTACGTGTTTTTCATGCGTTAGTGATACTAAGTCCGGACCCGAAGCATTGATACACAGATATGCAAAGAGATTGCAAGTGTTGTTCTTGCACGACCCGTTATAACCGGCCCTGTATGGAAATCCGGCGGCATTCGTCAGGTCGAAAAATGGTTCAGCCTTACCGGGACGCTTCCACTTTCCGACCCTGTCTGCAGGGAGCCGGTAGAACAAAGGGAAAGGGACCAGAACAGAAAATGCTTATCTTTAGCGCCTGCAAAGCATGAAGAAGACCCAGTAGTCTCAGAGTTGTCGGAAGTGGAATGTCGAGTTACCGCATTGGGTAATGCCGAATTTGGTGGAGCAAGGCCACTGTCCTGCGTTGTGTCGGTCCATCACCACAACTCAGGTTCACCTTTTCCCCAATCCTGCGCAGATGCGGCAACACGTACTGAGCGTACTGGCGAGCTACCCGCAGTATCCATAACAACACTCTCTCCAGGTCCACGATACTGGTGTCGTGCTATCGTCGGGCTCCATCTTTATGGGGACCGATGGAATTGGAGAGGGGAGGAGAGTCCAGAACTCCCTTCCGGAATCCTCGCCAGAGCCTCACCGACAGTGTATCACACGGTGGGATACCATCTAGAGTGGTTCCTATCATTATGGGCCTGACAAACGCGTCAGCTTGAGAATGCCTTCGCACATGAGACAGCGGAGAACCCTCGGGCCGAGTCCAAGATGAATACGCATTTTGCCAGCCTCTGCCTCAAGATTCTCGGGATAACGACGATGCTCGTGTGCGGTAAGAGAAGTGGGGGATGAATGGTGAAGAGGAAAAACAGTTGAGTATGGCGAAGTCTTGGTTGCAAGATGGACGTCGTCGACAACGCGGAAAAAGCCGCCCGAGGCTTTGGTGGCGCACCCAAAAGCTCGCCACGCTTCGCATTCTCCCTCTCCAAACCCCTCACTTGCATCCTCCATACCAGAGTTAGAGCTTGTCCTTGGTACTCTCGTAGCCTTCCTCGAGCTGTACAATGCTGTCCTCGTATATCCCGAGCTGACACTCATTCGTGTTCAACCACCATGCTGTGTCATCTACAGCCGTCTTGACCGAAACGCTGAACAACCGCCAACCAAACCACTCATAGTAATACTTAACTCCAGAACCAAGTGAACCCAGATAACCATGTCTCGATTCTTTCCACACACAGATTACGCAGAAGACCAGCCGATGTCGCATACAATCCTCACCACCCACGTGCTATATCGCGGATTCCAAACTGGCGCAGTGGTAGGCCACGCGCTCGAGCTCGGCAGACACATGCTCAAAAAGAGTCGGTCACTGGGTAGCGAACCAATCCTTGCATCTACCCTCCGCTCTGCCGGCATTGGCGCTTGCGTTGGTACAGCGCTCATGGTCCCGGGCCTCTACATTCGCATGCGTGGACGTGAGGAGATCGAATGGAAAGATAGGAGTTGGCGGCTGTTGGAGAACGAAGGCCAGAAAGCCGTCGACGACTGCAGTGCTGTTGGCACGGCTGTTGGCGCTATTGCTGGTGCAAGACAGATCTTTGCTCGCGAGACAGCAAAAATGAAGGCTTTCAAGATTGCTGGCGGGGCCGGTGTAGGGTCTATCGCTGGTGTGGTTGTTTACTTGGCATGGCGGTATGGACTCAACGGAGGCCATCAACCCGCTACCAAAAGGTATGTGAAGCCTGTTACTGACTACGCGATACAAGAGAATGAGAATTGCATTGATTATGTTGTATTTGAACAGTTGTTTTGACGTCGTGAAGCCCGCTAACTTGAGGCTGGCTGGAAGTGTGGCATGAAGGCATGTCGAGGCAGCTTTTATCTAATAGGGATTGTCTGCTCACCACTCGGAAGCGCAATCGTATTCGAATGCCCGACGAAGAGACTATCTATACTTGCGATTGAATCAATGATGGTCTGCGTGGACAGAGTTAGCATAGGAAGCAGAGTTGTTGATTGGTATAGTATTATCTGTCCTGTTTCACAACCGAGGAGCACAGTATTAGTGGAATTTAATTAATGACCTCTGAGACAGTACCTGCTTAACGTCTTCTACGTGCTCACGTGCTGCTCTTGATCGTTTAGATGTATGTTCTAGAAGCTCGACCTTGGTACGCTGCACCTGGAGTTAGAAACATATTGGAACACACTCTTTTGAGTCTAGAAATGTCACTAGGGATAATACTCGTCGATATAACAGAAATGAAGAAGGAACAAACGCTTACATACGTTTTCCTATATATCAAATGCACGTCGCGATTGAGCAGAACAGAGGGTCAAGTGATTCTTGGGAAGTTAAGCTTTTGCCCTACAGAAGGGTGGAGTAAGCCCTCGCGAAATTACGTCTTGTTGGCTCTCTAGCAACCTCCCCTCTGCATGTGGCTCGCCTTCACTTGATTTGTTCTATATCTCTATTTCTGTACATTGTAATACTTACCTGAACATAGGTGCGACACGCGGGCTGTCCGTGGCTTCTCAACGCTGGACACAGCTCTCTACAGAGCAGCCAACAACTCCCAAGCGGTGACCTCGTGACTTCAGCTTCCTCAGAACTCGATAGAGTGCGGGCACATCACTCGCCACTCTCTAACACAGACGAAAAGACTGGCAGAGCTACAGCTCGATTTCTCGTGGATCAAATGGCGCCTGGTAGAGACAAAGACGTCGAAAATAGCTCCAGTACTCGCGAGTCCTCGCCATTGCCACCAACCAACGGCAAACTACAATCCGCCGGCAAGAAACGCAGCAGAAACGGATGTTTAAACTGCCGTCGCAAGCGAAGAAAGTGCTCTGAGACCAAGCCGACTTGTGAAGGGTGTCAAACGCGTGGTGAGACTTGCCAGTGGGGCGTGAAAGTGTCTTTCAGGCCGGAGAATGCGCAGACCGTTGGCAAGGAACATCATGCGCTCTTTCGCAACGCAAATGCGCCCACTAGGACCTACCAGATTGTTGATGTTACTTCGGAGATTGCGCGAGACTATATCACTGATGGACCGGAGCCTGCTGGTGTCCTCGACAATGGCCGCGATCAGCCGCTGCTGAGCCAACCTTCCGAGCTTGAAGTCGCCGATGAGCCAACTATTGAACCTGCAATACCCTTGTTCAAGCTACCGGATCAACCTTCAAGGTCTTCAATCACAGATGGCATGCCTGTGTTCAACGGAAATCCTTTCATGGCCACTGCATCCCCACGAATCAGCGAGACCAGCTTCGAAGACGGGATCTTCCTCCCTGGCTCTCAATACTTGGAACTCCACGCAGAGCTAAGATCTAGGCTCTTCGATACTGCACAGTCCGTAGAGCCATCAAGGCGAGGTTCGTGCGACATCAACGGACCGGCATTCACCCCCCCGCCCATAGAACCTGGAGTGGTGGAAGAAGACCCTCGCCGATTAGCCCAACTGTCCGCAGAGCAGGAGTACACCCTGTGGCAGAATTACATCACAGAAGTCGCGCCGTGGATAGACAAATTCGACATAAACCGGCACTTCGAACTAGTCCTGCCCATGCTGGCAAAAGACGCAGAACATCTAAAATACTCCATTCTCGCACTGTCGGCACGCCAGATTGAGCTGAAAGAGCGCAAGCTGGAATTAAACACAAGTTTGGCTCTATACCAGCTTGCTATCCATCTACTTTCACCCCAGTTGGAAACTCGCTCGACCATCGTCCTGGCATCTTCAGCAGTCCTCTGCGTTCTAGAAATGCTCAGCTGTTCGCCCAAAGCCTGGAGACGGCACCTAGACGGCTGCGCAGCGCTCATTCAAGCGCTCGGCATCACCGGCACATGCGGAGGACTAGAACAAGCGATCTTCTGGTGTTTCGCCCGCATGGACGTCTGCGGTGGCCTAATATCTCTCGAAAAAACGCTAATCCCGGTCTACAAATGGGTCGGCTGCGGGTCACTAGTAGAAGACTCAAGAGTACTAAGCGCCAACCTCTCCTTCGACATGTGCGCCAACTCCATGGTCTACCTGACCGGCCGCGTAGTCGACCTCCTCTGCAACTTCGGGCGCTGGGAGCAACGCCACTCCGGCCCTGGAGCCATGTACACGAACAACCAGTACGTGGCCGAATGGCTGCAACTCTTCGACCTCATCGAGACGTGGCATGCCAACCGGCCGCAAGAAATGAAATCCATCCTCGTCATCCCCTCGCAACAATACGACCCTCCCCGGCCCTTCCCCACAGTCCTCTACCCCAACCCGCCCGCCA
The DNA here is from genome assembly GCA_030772445.1 of Cladosporium sp. MBC 237. NCBI lineage: Eukaryota > Fungi > Ascomycota > Dothideomycetes > Cladosporiales > Cladosporiaceae > Cladosporium > Cladosporium sp. MBC 237. The sequence continues at coordinate 145,672 of JAPHCH010000002.1, read as the reverse complement.
TCGCGGGAAATCAAATGTACCACACGGCCGCCCTGCTGATGCTGAAGCACAAGCCCGCGTCGCTGCATTTGGCGCAGAAACCCCGCTCCATGCTCTGGCATGCTAGGCAGATCTGTGCGATTTCCATTTCCAACGGGAATCACGCTTGTTGGACGAATAGCACGCAGCCGATTTGGATTGCGGGCCAGCTCATGAGCCATGAGAGCGAGCATAAGGCGATTTTGGAGCTTTATGAGCGCGTGGAGCGTGAGACGGGTTGGTCGACGAAGTGGAGGGCTAATGATTTGGTTGAGTATTGGGGTGATTTGGAGGCGTAGATGGAGAGGGTCTCTCGGTCAGAGGGAGATGGCAGGGGTAATGATGATAATGATGAAAGATAAGACATGTACAAGTCGGCTAGCGCTAGACTATGAATATTTTCCACCTTCCTTTCTGACAAGCCACGATGCATCGCGAACTCATACTTCTTCCATATTCCCATCCCTCTACCTCGAAGCGAAATTGAACTGCTGCAACGCCGCCGCAGCCATAGGACAAGGATACTTAATCTGCGCGCACTTCTCCACCGCCTCAGCGAGCTTAACTCTCACCTCCTCCGCCTGCTTACACTCCGCCAGCGACCAAGAATCCTTCGCCAGCATGTCCGGAATGCACTTTGTGAACATGGCGTTCCAGCCCGCGGCCTTGGCGATAATCTCATACATGGTCTGCGAGTCGATGCCGAGCTTCTTGCAGAAAGCCATGCCCTCGACGGACGCCGCGAGGTGGATGCCGCATAGCAGGTCTTTCACCGTGTCTTTGCTGACCTGGTAGTTCGAGTTGAGTTTGACGTCCGCGGAAGCGGATTTCGCCACGAGGTCGCCTTGGTCTTTGGGAAGGTAGAGTTGGACGAGACGGGCGTCGTCGTCGCGGAGGAAACCCGCTTGCACGCCGCGGAGGTATTCTTGCTCGGCGGTGGAGGCCAGGGGGGTCGGGAAGCTTTCCTTGCGAGCCGCTTCGGTCACGATGCCGGCGTCTTTGAGGATGATCCCGAGCGCGGAGAAGGGGTGCCAGTCGTTGGCGAGCATGTGCGGGGTGCGGTTTTCGAACATGAAACTGGCGCCGTCGGAGGCGTTGATGTGTTCCATTACGGCTTGGGTGTTTAGGCCGACGGTGGCGGCCAGGCCCATGGCTTCGGAGGCGGAGATGATGTTGGTTGCGGCGAGGAGCTGGTGGACGGTTTTGGTTTTGGTGCCGTTGCTGATTTCGCCCATGCGGTAGAGGTTGCCGGACATGCATTCGAGGACTTCCTTAGCGTTGTCGAGGTCTGCGTCGGGGCCGGAGGAGAAGATGGAAAGGGTGCCGTTTGCTGCGCGGATGGTGCCGCCTGAGACGGGGCAGTCGAGAAGCTTGATGTCGGGACGCTGGGCTTCTTCGTCCAGACGCTTCCTGAGTTCGGGGAGGAAAGAGGGCGGGCATGTTGAGCAGAGGATGAAGGTCTTGCCCTTGCCGAGGCCGTGGATGAGAGCGTCGGGGCCGTCGAAGAGGAGGCTGGCGTTCTGTGCTGCGTTGGCGACCATGGACACGAAGAAGTCGACGTCGGTTGCTGCTTCTTTGGGAGACTTTGCGGCTTTGCCACCGGCTTCGACGAAGCTGTCGACTAAAGGCTGGTAGACGTCGTAGCCTGAGACGTGGAAACCGTTCTTGACGAGGTTCTTTGCCATACCGCCGCCCATGGCTCCAAGGCCTGCAAAGCCTACGTTTGGTGGCATGATCGATGGCTGTACAGGTTTGTGGGGCTATGTGAGGTGATGGAGTGAGTGAAGCAGTCCTGGGATGACAGGGTTAGAGGCAATAATGTGAAAGTTTCTTGGGATGTAGTAATAAGATGGGAGATACGAGGCGAGAACATGATGTACCTCTTCATCAGCCTAAACATTCCATCGACTCCCCCTCAAAGACCGAGGAAGGAGAGGGCAGACGCCGTCGCTCGAGCACACTTTACTCCGAAGTCATCTCGAGTCACCCCACCATGCATCCGACGACCCCACTTGAGATGAGTTGGTGGTACCTCCTAAGAACGAGACATCATCTTCGTTATCGACCGGATACAATACTTTCCAAGAATCATTCTCACTTCTCACCGTCATAGGAGACTGTATGTATCGTTTTCTTCTTAACCAGCACCGTCGGCATCGGACAAGGCCGGACAAATATCATGACGGGCCAGTCGAGCGATCAAGTCTCCGCTTTCGCGCCGCTGGAGTAGTGGGGCTGTACTTGTTGGTCTCTCGAACCGATGCGATTATTTGTTTCTCCCAGTAGGAATGTGTTGGGTACATTTTCTCTCACAGTCAAAATTCGGCATCAGGAACAGATCATGAGGTTCAGACGCCGATTTTGACTGTCCTCCCATGTAGAAATGATGTACGACATGCATGTTCACAAATGTCGGCAAAAGAACACACCCAATGCCTTCGGGACAAAGCTGACCCGACTTCACCGAGACGACCCCGCCATCCAGATGCCTCTCACATGAAACTCTCCTCTACATAGGAAGTCGGCGAAAGGCATAGTTATATGCAACCATTCTAGACCAAAAGGCCAGACTCCAAACCCAAAATCCCCACTCTCGCAAGAAAAAAGCCATCCCAGAACCTCCATACTCGCCTCCACGCCAGAAGCCCACAGTAGAGAGGTCCTACCAAAAACAATGTCCTCATCCCAGCAACCCCTCCGCCTCGCGCAAATCGTCCGCCTCAAACCCTCCTCTCTGCAAGCCTACAAAACCTGCCACGCGGCCGTCTGGCCCGCCGTTTTGGCGCAAATAAAAGACAGCAATATCTCCGACTACTCGATTTTTTTGGACGAGCGGAGCATGACTCTCTACGCGACGATGAAGTACACGGGGAAGGATTTCGAGGCCGATATGGAGCGCATGCGGGCTAACGATGAGGTGAGGAGGTGGTGGGAGATGACGGATGGGATGCAGGAGAGTTTTGTAGAGGGGAGTACGGGTAGTTTGGATCCGAGGGGGTGGTGGAGGGGGTTGGAGGAGGTTTTTCGGTTGGAGTAGGGGGGATTTGGGATTGGGGGTTTCGTTTTGGGATGCAGAGAGTTCGAATTCGTTAGATTTTTCTTTAAAGAGGAGGAAGATCGTGGCTTAAAATTACTGGTGTTGATTGAGATGCATGCGAAGCCCAAGGAGGAATCTACTGTCGCCACGCAACAACATCGACAGGCGTATCCCACAATTCCAAAGCCTGCTTCCTCTCCAGCGCCTCACCGCCCGTAGAAGCCGGGAGTCGCCAAATAGTAAACCCAAGCCCACTCATCTTCAAGCTCGTCACAAGCGGCCCAAGCGTAACACGCCTAACAGTGAACCCACGCTTCTTGAGCTCCGCAGTGGCCAACTCGGCGAAACGAGCGAGAACCTCGTCTGACGTGCTGCCCAGCGAGTTGAGCAGGAGCACGACTTCGTTGTCGGTGGTGGGGTGGGAGGATTTCGAGAAAGGGACGAAAGCGCGGTCTTGGTCCGAGACGTCGAGGAGGAGATCGAGCATTTGCGACGTGAGCGCTTCGGGGGTCGGGATGGGGGAGATTTGGCGTAGGCCGGGCTCGCCGTGCGCGCCCATTCCTAGTTCGATGGTGGCGGGTGGGAGGACTTGGAGGTCTGTTAGGGTGGCGTTGGGTAGGGCGACGCTGTTACTTCGAGTTAGTATATCTGCATCATCAGACTGGACCACCTCACACGAGTATTTCTTACCGATCAAAAGCAACACCGATCGTCCCCACGTTCGCACAAACATACTCCATCACCTCCGTGACCCTCTCCAAACTCTCCCCCTTGGCCGCCAAAGCACAAGCACTCTTCAACGCAACCAAATGCCCGCTCAAACCCCTGCGCCCAACCTTGCCGCCCTTCTTCCTACCCACAGCCACATCGTCGCCCACAGGAGTAAAATGAACCTTATAGCCCGCCGCCTGAGCTCTAGTAATAGCCAGCCCAGCGTTCAAAATATCACCCGTGTAATTGCCACAAACGATCAGCGTGCCTTTGCTCCTCTCCCCACCTTGCGGCTGGCACATTTTGATGGCATTGAAAATCTGCGCGGCCGTGGGGCTGGCGAAGACGTTGCCGGAGACGTACGCGCTGAGGTAGTTGGCGCCCACGAAGCCGCCGAACATGGGCTCGTGGCCGCCGCCGGCGAAGCCGATGGTCGTGACGTGGTCTTGGGCGAAAGCGGCGAGGTCGTTGCGGTAGACGGTTTTGTATTCTTGGTTGTAGGAGAGGTTGGTGTTGAGGTGGGTCAGGCCGGTGAGGGCGTCGTTGATGGAGTCGGTGGGGTTGTTGATGAAGTGGAAGGTTTCTTTTGCCGGGAGGGTTTTGGTTTGCGTTTCGGTCGCCATGGTTGGTGGTGTTGTGAGGGTTTTACAGTTTAGTTGCCAGAAGTTATTAGGGATGAGGGATAATTATGGCCAGAAGTAGAGATGGTCGAGAATGGAGGGTAAGGTATTATTATTCTGGAGAAATGGTAGGAGAGAGGCGGAAAGGAATACAACAACAGCAAAGGAAGAAAGAACAATATACCTAGACCTTGGCTCTCTATGTCTCTGTCTCTCTCCGCCTGTCTGACGGCCTACTGTAAACAGTGATGCGCATGGTGCTGCTGCGGGGTTTCTCGGTTTCTCAGACAAAGACACGCCTGGCCGGTGGTGGTAATGCGCGGACGATGGAGCTGGCAGACCGAGAGCTTGTGACGGCCAGCCGACGAGAGAAGTGGCACGGGTGGGTCTTCAGCGGGAGTTCCCAAAAAGGAAATCCGGGATGGTGACCACGTACCAAGACTCCCAGGCATTATTGAAAGACCCTTTCAAAGAATGTTCTCTCTGCGCATTTCTCTATTGATAGAAGCGACAGCAAAGGTCTAGACCGTGGCTTCTGTGAGCGTTATGGGAACTTCAGCTGAGATGCTCGAGACCGCTGTCTTTACCTCCGGAGGTAACACTTCAACCAAAAAGATCGCTTTTAATTGATCGCAAATATGCCGTGAAGGTAACAGGAATGGAGATATACAACGCAAAATCAGACCCGTCTGAAAACCAAGGCCTCAAGCCTTCGACTCGCTCTCATCGTTCGTCGTCGCTCCGCTCGTGACATTCGTCTTCCCATGAATCCGATTCCACTCAGCCGCATCAGCAGCATCGTCAAGCTCATTCGCCGTCAACTCCGGCGTCTCTTCATCATCCTCCTCCTCCGGCAGCAAAAGATTGAGAATCAGAGACGTGAAAGCCGTCACGGCAAAACCGGTCTCCAAAACCAATTCAATGGCGTTGAAGAACCCGATCAAAGCGCCGTTGTCGCCTGAGTAGGTGAACACGTAGGCGAACCAGTCCGGTACCTTTTCAAGTCAGTGAGCTGCGCCAGACTAATGCATGAGAGTTATCATGTGGACTTACCAAAGTGGCACCAAAACCCACAGCCAACGAAGCAGTCAGCACAAATCTATTACGCCTCGTAAATGGCATCGTCGAAATAATACGAATACCCGACGCCACCACAGCAGCGAACAAGAACGTGGTCATGCCTCCCAGCACAGCAGAAGGAATCGCGACCAGAGCAGCAGCGAATTTGGCGAAGATGCCCATGATGAGCAACCAAAAGCAAGCGGCGTAGCCAGCTTTGCGGTTCGCGCAGCGCGTCAAAGCGATCACGCCGTTGTTCTGCGCGAACACGGACATGGGTGTGATAGTGCAGAGGCCTGCGACTACGCCGCTGAGACCGTCGGCTAGAACACCGCCTTGGATGCGGGAGTCGAAGAGGGGCCCGTCGACTTGGAGGCGCGAGACGTCGCAGGTGGCTGTTACGTCGCCGATGCTGTAGAGGTTCATGTTAGCAAATTACTTGACCATCCATGTATCATTGCGCTGTAGTTGAAGTGCTTGCGCGTAGTGCGACCATGTGCTCCATCCAAACAGGAGCTTCTTGGAGAATCGCGGGAAGAAGAACATACTGCAAACCAGTCAGCAAATCACATCCATCCAAAACCCCTCACACACATCAGAAGAAAAAACATACCCATTCCATAGCCAACACAATATAAACCGCCAACAAAGGCAAAACAAGCGGCCCATACAAGCTCAACGGAAAAGTATGCACCCAAATAAAGCTCACAGCAGGCGCCGAATCAATCCCCGCGCGATCGAAATACCCACAAGCAGCAGCGACAATACAACCCACGAGCAAACCCACCACAACAGCCGTACTCTTCATGATGGGCGAGCCAAACCTCTCACACAAAATAATCGTCACAAAAACCAGGAATCCCAGCCCAATGAACTCCGCGCTTCCCCATGGCAGAGGGCGAGGAGCGTTGATGTTAGGGCATAGAGCGAAGAGACCCGTCTCCGGTCGATCTTGGCAGTCATTCGAGCCGCCGGCCCAGTTGGCGAAGCCGGTTGCGATGAGTTTCACTCCGATGAGGAGGACGGTGGGGCCGGTGACGAGGGGTGGGAAAATGCGTTTGAGGAGCTTGGGGGGCGTGAAGGACATGAGAATTTCGAGGAGAGCGCAGATGCACTGCGTGCCGAGGATGGCGCCGTAGCCTCGCGGGCAGGGGAGGGGGTTGCCGTCGGCGTCCGAGGGGCAGAAGCCTGTCGTGTACATTTGTCCCAAGGCGCCGGTGGCGACGGGGATGGTTGCGAAGGAGGTGCCGACGACGGATATCAGGCCGGTGCCTAGGTAGTAGGGCGTGCCGCGGATGTGGAGGCGGGTGATTTGCACGGTGGAGAGGATTGCGCTGACGATTAGGGAGGTGCTGACTAGGTATGCCTGGAGGTTGCCTGTGAGGTTTGCGGCGGAGGAGAGGATGATGGGTGGCGTGATGATGCCTGCTAGCATGGCGAGGGAGTGTTGGAAGCCTAGGAGCATGGCGAGGAGGACGGGCATGCGGTCGTGGAGGCCGAAGAAGGGGGCTGCTCTGCGTTCTTTCTTGATGAAAGGGATGTTGGGTTTGAACAAGAAGGCGTAGTCGTAGTCTCCTATGAGGCCGTCTTTGGTAGTGAACGCATGGACTGTTTGGCGAAGTCTGTCGCGGAAGGTTGGTTTTGGCGTCATATCGGGTCCAATGCGATCAGGCGCATCATCCTTGACATCGTGCGTGGACGACATGGTCCTGGGTTGGCCCTGAGCGGTATAGACGTTGTATGGATGAGTCGAAAGAGTCTATGGCTGATGCGTTTTGATGGATTCAAGAAAGCTGGTTGGGTAAATGTCAAGCCTAGTTAAAGACGAGATCGACTCTCCAATCGTGAGGCTGGTTGTGGTACCAACGCATGCGTGATAGATTGACCACAGGGGTTCTGTGGGTGGCGGGCGGAATGAAGAGATTCGAGAAGTCGATGACCGTCCAGATAGCAAGTGCAGTAAATGACTTTGGCGATTCAACAGAGCTCCCAAGCCTTATTTTCGCGAGATCGACACCAGGGAAGACGAGAAGAGTGGTCAGTGCGGTGTAGCCAGGCCCGTTCCAACGGTTGTGAGGTCACTCTTATGAAGAGAGTAGGAAGTATTCCTGACGAAGGTGACAATGGCGTGAAGACAAGCAAGAAGTCAAAGATGAGGCTGATATAAGCGCAAGTACAGAATCAGCAGCAACGAAGACTCTGAAGCGAATTCGTGGCTCTTGAGTCAATTGATATAAAAAACACCAAACCAACACCATTTATCAACGAGACCCCGAGTGACTTTTATGTACCCCGCGCGCATCAATGTTCATCTGACGCATCCAGAGCCATCGAAACTTTGAATGGGCGTGCAAGTAGAAAAGCATAGCAGTATCAGTAGAATGCGCCAACTTATCGCGAGTGTGTATGCGAATTGCACGTAGGAGCTCGCCGACGATGTGTGGCAGCGATAACACGCGGCTTGGCCTGTCCAGTCGCAGGGCGAGAGGGCAAAGTGGCTTGCGAGCTTTGGAGATAACGGGGGAGAGAGGAGTGTGGGGAGAGGGAGTTTGGACGAGCGTGCGAGAACAAATCACAGGACTTCGGGAGAAAGAGATCTGCCATTTGCTTTTCTTCTGCTTCCGCGGCTGGCTTGTGCTGGCTGATAGATAACCGAAAGTATTAGGGTTGTACGGCAGTTTCGGGTCGTTGCTGGAAAGGGAAAGTAAACAACGACAGCACCAACCAATATGATCTGCTCGCTCTCGGCTAAAGATCCAGAAGCATTTACTGCTTGAGGTCGTATCTACTCGTTAGTGTCTTGTTCGGAGTTCCTGCTCTTAGTCGTTGCAGCTTATCGAGGCGAAGTTTACCTCATGGAATTATCATTCAAGAACCCTCGGTTGACTTGTAATGTCCATTGATATCCAATGGAGAACAGACAACAGCAGAAATCGTGCCTCGGATCACTTCTTGGAGAAGTCGAAGCCCTTTAATGAGGAAGAAAGATGAACAAGTGCTCAACAAGACAAAGCAAGACAAGGTAAATATGTCCGTATAATCATCTACTTCAACATTCAACAAGTTTTCCCCAAAAGAGCGATACCGCAGCAGCCCAGGGCTCTGATAGCCAAAGGGAAGAAAGAAAGAAACCAAATGAAACAATAGAAAGAAAATAGAAAGCGCCATCGCTCACTCGCTCGCCGAAACCAAGGAGCAGCAAAATAGAAGAAAAAGAAAAAAAAAAAAAAGTAAGAAATACTCATAAGCAGGACAGTCCGCGCTCGTCAACCAACCCCTTTTAAGTCGCCAACGACAGGCATTGAACGTTTCGAACCAAACCAAACCAAGGAAACTTAGATCCCAAAAGAAACTGCCCAGCGCAGTAGCAAGCATGGCCAACAACCACGACCACCCCAGCTCCCCAGCTGAGGTCAAGGTAACCAACCAACACGTTGCCTCATGGGAACGACCAGAACATGCTCAGGCCCACCAATGCGACTACCCACCAAGTCAGCACCCCACAACCAAACCCACCACCAACCCTCAGCCCCGACAACAGCACCGACCGAACCAAACCCCTCAGAAGCTCGAAATATCAGCTCAACAAAGCCCACCATCCAGCTGCCCCGGACAGCCCAAAGAACACACCACCACCTAACTGCTCACCGCCCCGAAATGCCTCTGCTGCAACTGCTGCAGATGCGCCGGCTGAGGGCCAGCCGGGGTGGGCAGCTGGCCGAAGAACTGCAGGGCGCGCTCGGCGGCGTCCTCGCGCGCGTTGTTGACGTACTGCCCGTCGTACCAGAAGCGCGCGTGCACCGTTTGCGTGCCGATGGTTACCGTGCAGGACCAGGCCGTGCGGCCGCCTGTGGGGGTAGGGGTGTTAGTAGGGGAGGTTGGTTGAGGTGGTGGATGAGAGGAGATTGGGGATTGGCAATGATGAGAGGAGATTGGAAGGAATGGAAGGTCAGGGCAGGATAGGGCAGAGACGAACCGCGACGATCAGAGATGATCTGGTAGTTTGGAGAGAGCGGTGTGCGAGGGCTGACTTGGCGGCAGTAGGCTGAGGTGAACGGGGGGAGGTTAGCATTCTATTCGTCCAAAGTCCTTTCCCACTCAGCCTCGAAGCGTGGGGGCAAGACAGGATTCTCCAGGTGGGAAAAGCTAAGCCAGACAGAAACAGCCTCACATACCACTCAACCTATCCTGATACTGCGACTGAGCGGCCGGGGAGAGGTTGGAAGAGGAGCTGCTGGAAGCTGCGGGCGACGACATTCTGTTGTTCTGTCGGGAGGGGGTTCGAGAAGAGGAAGGTAGTAGTGTGGGAAGGAAGGAAGGATCGAAGGAAGGACGCAAACGAAGTAAGGTAAGGTCCGGACCGGTCCTTGGGATGGGAGATAGGCGATGTGAGGGAGGGCAGAGGCGTTTGGTAAGGCTGGCGAGTAGGAGGAAGTAGAGAGAGCTTGGAGGTAAGGTAAGGTAGAAGCCGAGCCCGGCTAAGGCGAGGAGTGGTGGAGAAATAGTCGTTGTGGAGGATTTAGTTTCGTTTTTGGGGGCGAGGATGAGGGGATTGATGGCGTGTGAGGAGGATTCTTGAGCGATGAATGGGAAGCCTTGCCGAGAGGTATGGGAGGAGGGCAGACCAGGATTCGATATCGAGGTAGGTTGATCTGCGAGTAAGGACGAGGGAGGAGAGGATTGGATTGGAGAGAAGACGTGCAGGAGAAGAGGAACGAGGCAAGGGAAAAAAAGTGGTCTTTGGTTCCTTAGGTTCAAAGAGCAGTAGTGTTCTGATCTTTAACTTCAGAACCGTCCAGCCTGCAATTCTTATAACCCTGGAATTTCTGGCATGGGGGGTGGGCGGCCGCGCCCTGGGAGATTTCTGGGTTGCAGGAAAAGCGCAACGCAGCAACCCAACCTACCCATTCGTTTGCTTCGCCGCGCTGTTCCTGCGTAGCCGTACGTTGCCCGCATGCGTTACCAGAGCAGTCGACTTCGCTGTTCGTTCTGCCCAACGCCCGCCCGCCAGGGCCCTACCACGTACTAGAGCCACGTCAACGCGAGACGGGAGACTGCGCTGCCTGCCTGCCAGCCCTTGCCGCCTGTCAGCTGGCCGAATTGGGAGGGGGTTTGCCGGGTGAATCTGTAATCGGGCGGTTCGCCCACCGAAACATAAAGAGCAGATATACCAGCCGGTCGGTGCCGGGGTTAACATGGGTACTTTCTTCCTGCTGGCTGTTGGAGGGAAGCCCGGGAAGGTATGTATCGAATTGTAGGGCTGGCAGGGAGGGGAGGTGGGCCAGCTTTTTCATGGAACGACAAACAATGACAGCGTTTATCGTCAAACTGGGCGAAGCTGGGTTCCTGCGGGTTTCTGCTGCGCATGCACGTATTTGGTACTCTTTTGCGTTTGAATAAAAGGACACTGCTGGGGGGCGCGCAAGCTGGCTGTGTTCAGGACGTTCATTCGCGTCTCGGCACTGTCAAGCTCAGTGCCGTGCCAGGCATGCAGTAGGGAGGTCGTTAGGCCAGTAGTTAGTTGAGTGATGCAACAGCAGTTCACGCTCAAGGCCCGGCTCGAAGGATTGGGCCGCGCCGGAGCCAAACAGAAAGGAAACGCAACGGCGCGCATGTGTGGGCTGGTGTGGGTTGGTTGACCAGCAACGCTTGCAAGGGTGGTGGCATCGAACCAACTCCACTTGACACTACTACCACCACTCACTGAAACCCAGCCGGGGTGGAAGGGTGTAACCCACCATTCAGCTGTCGAAGTCAGCACGAGACCACACGTTGTTCTCAACTCCATGCGCCGCCCACACCGTTGCGCATTAGCCCTGGCGAGAAAAGCAAAGCAAGCCCGGCAGCAGCAGTAGGAACCGCTTTGAATCGGTTTGCTCATGAAATGGGGTCTCAGGGCTAACTGGCTAGTGATGCGAGCATGGGGCCGGGTCCCAACAGCTATCCAAGGCCTTATGCAGCCATCCGCGCTACGAAACGCGAGTCAAGTGAGAGGATATGTAGGTAGGCAAGGTAGGCGTGGTAGGTTAAAAGCCAGGCATGACGGATCGGTCGTTTGACAGTGCAGCAGCGTCCTGTCCCCAGCAAGTGCGTTCATGCACTCACAGCCTCCGCGACAAACAGGTGGGTTCCCAGGACGGGCCAAACACGGCGCGAAATGCAAAGAATTTCACCATCCAGCGCGCTCTCCGCTCGCGTGCATGAACAAGAGGGCTGTTCGCCCGCGAGATGGAGAGACAACAACAACAACCATTAGCCGCTACTACTCTCGCTACTGTATCCGGGACTCTGACGGCTGACCACGTAATTCCTGCGCGCACGCGGGCGGGCGGTCGGTCGGTCGGTAGCACGCATGTCTGCCCAGCAGCGAGCGCCCGATGACCTTGACTGCTTTTGCGCGCGCGCGCGCAGCAAAAGAAAAGGGAATAGAAACAAAAAAGATCTTTTCATTTGTCAGCGCTGAGGCGGTCAAGCTCAAGCAGAGAAGCGAGGCGTCGTTTCTGAACGGCTACGCGTAGAGCCAAGGTAATCTCCGTGTGATGTGAGGTGTCAGTTCCGCCGGGGGGTTTATTCCCCTTGTCGAATGTTGTGCGATGGTCCGGCTCCTCGGGTGGTGGGACCTTTTGCATGCGCTGGGAGCGTTGGCTGTATGTAACTCACAACAGCCTCACAGCAGCCTACCCGGTGAATGCAATCAATCACATCCTGTGTGTGTCCGGATCTCGGCGCGTGCGTTGCTGCTTGCCTTGGTGCGTTTGTTCGCACGTGCGTATGTGCGAGATGATGGGTCGGGGACATTTGTTGGTTGCATGGAAGGATCAGCAAGGTAAGGTAGGTAGGCGAGATAGGGAGCCTCAGGAGCGTGGGCTCTGCGGGTTGCAGTCACTATAGCTGTAAACTATCGTGTAGGTGAAACGGGGCATATCGTCCGTGAGAACCTGCATTGACCAGTGTGTAAAGTAGGGTATGCACATAGCCTCCTAGTATGTAGGTAGAGTGGTTATGACCGTCCACGTTACCCGTTTGCGTCCTCCAGAGTCGGGGGAGACAGGAAGGCAGGGATGCACGAGGTTTGTTTGGCATGATAGTTGAAAGACGGCAAGTCGCACACGACACCGGGTTCCTGCCGTTGATGAATCTCCATCACCGTTCTGATTCCTTCACATTTGACGACATTGCCGATCCCGTCTCCCGCCAACTCGTGTCGTGGGAAATACACATACGCGCATGCACGCGCGCACGCACGCCCATCTCATGCACTTCTGATCGCATACGATGACAGGCCGGCGGATGGCGGCATGAGAGGTGGTGTAACGTACGGGAGAAGGGGAAGGAGACGGAGGCAGAGACGGACGGGGAAGGGTGCAGGCAGGTGACAGGTTACACTCATGAGTGCAGCAAGCGAGCAAGCAAGCAATTGTGGAAACGCACAGGGACGGGGAATTACGAGGCTTTCGGTGTTTGTTCGTGAGGTCTTGGTGGATGTGAAAGGTTGAAAAGGCGGTGTGCAATGTCGTTCTTGCAGGTCGTGGTTGTCTAGGACGAGAGCTTTCTCAGTCATTCATGTGACTTGTGGAAAAGCGATAGTCGTCGACTCGTACGTTGCTGTAGAGTTGTATCAAAATCATTCATGCATAGGTACCTAGGTCAGAGAAGAGAAGAGAGAAATTGCAAGATAGATGGCGAGTGTCATCGCCTCGTGCGTTACTGTAGACGTGGTATAGAATAAGATATCATTCATGCACAAGCCAAGAAAGTCAAGAAGAAAAAAAGGGAAAGAAAAATTCATTCATGCCAATCCTCATAAACGCCAAAGCCACCTGAGACAAAACTCCTCCTGCTCTGACCTCAGGCGATGATCAATGACTGAATGCATAGCATTGTGCAGCCGCCAGAAAGAAAGGAGAGAAGAAGACGAATAGCAGAAACGCCACAGACAACCAGTGCCGGGAGACGAAGAAGTGTGCTTTCTGTGCCGAGCTAGTCGACGAACACACAGAAGTGGCGGAAAAAGTAAGGTAGCAATACAATGTGCCGAAAGCAAGAATGCGCTGTCGATGCGATGCGGCGTGGTAGAGAAGGGAGGGTATCAGTCATGCTTCAGCCCATGAGTGATGAGATGGGTGAGATGGCATGAGGAAGCGGTGGCAGAGCAAAGCAGCTGAAACAGGCCGTGGCTGTTGATCCGGCCTGACAGGCGTGTTGTGTGCGTGCGAACTAGGGATGATGTTGTAGGATAGTCGTACTGTGCGCGCGGAGCGTGGCGGCACAGACGGGAGTTGTGAGATGGTAGCGAGGTTGCACCAACTGCTGCCAAAAGGGGGTGTGACCCGACAGTAGGGCCGGAGGTGTTGATGTGAGACACGTCATGAGTCGTAGCTGCTTTGTCGGGTTGAGGATGATGGGTTGTGTGTTCGGGAGGAAGTGGGATAGCCGTGGCTTGTTGATGGGCGGCTGGTGTAGCTTTGGGAGCGACCGGGGCGGAACATCTCGTTGATCAGACGTTTGGGTCCGACATACTCGACTTTGGGGAGGAGTGAAGGTTTCATTTGCTTGCTTTGGAAGCGGTCACGGATGGTGTTGTCGACGAGCGCCATGATGCCGGCCGAGACGATGACGCTGGGAATGTATTAGCAAACTCTCCTTGTTTAGGCGGGAGATGAGGCACTTACTCTGACACGTCCTTTTGGCTTTTCAGAAGTTTCTCGTCGGTAATCGACATCGAACAAGGCGATATCCATCCACCCTTGGCTTCTTCTTCACGGGCTTCCGACCGTGTTAGTGAAATGGGCATGATGTATGCCAGGACGTGTTCACTGCCAGCTTTGCAGAGATGAAACGAAACATCCACACGATCACCCTTATGCTGGACGATGCGCTTCCACGCATATGTCACACCCCAATAATCAAACTCATAGCGCTTGCTTGCTTTCGCACCTACACGCTTGACGTCGACTTGGGCATAATTGGAGAATTCCAATTTCATGGTGTGAGACTTGTGCTGTTGGGATTTTGACTCTTCACTTGCAGGGATGGATTCTTGGTCAAAGTCGATGGAGTGCATAGATCCATACCCGGAATCATTGCGTTTGAGACTTGACATGGTGGGTGTTTTTGTGTCTGATTTGGGACGCATGCTGTTCAGCGCATTGCTGAGAGAGCGCTGGAAACCAGGTCGCTTCTCAGAGCTGGCTTTCTGTGACTTGGCCTTCTGTGACTTCAACACCGAGTGGCAGACCTCTCGACCAGAGTCTCTGCAATACCGACGTAGCGAGAACTCACGCTCTTTCAAGTCGTGCATGCGAAGATGGAACAGGGTCATATCAAACCTCCGTCCGCTCGCAGACACTTCGGTGTCTACTCTCAGGTTCATGTTCCCGTCGAGCGTCGTGTCATCGTGTCGAATGACAAGCCTTCGACTTGTTGGAAACAGCTCCGAGAAGTCTGAGGGAGTCGCCGGGATGGCATATAGATACTCATTCGCGGTGTATGCGGGCAGCTCGAACTCATCGAGATCTTCAATCAGGTCTTCCTCGCTCGGCACCGTGGACGCATACGTCTCGACTGATGTTCGCGGACTTGCTTGCGGCTCTTTCTCCGGGAAGAAACGCACGGGTTGTCTTTCTAATCGGCCATGACACGTTTCGTGGTGTCGTAGGCTGGGCCTTGCAGCGGCAGCATGCGAGTCATCTGAGTATGTCGTTGCGGCAGTCCGATATGATCGATCGGTGTCGGAGGTACGATGAGAGTCCTCGCTACTTGTGTTGGACAGGTATGAGCGGTCATTCTCATATGCAATCCTCATGTCGGCGTACTCTGCACGTTGCCGTAGTACGTGCGACGAGGCCATGCTGGATCTTTGTGGTTGTAGGTTGAATGATGGTGGAGAAGGCAGAAAAGATGGGTCTTGCTGCAGAGGTCGAGGCCGCTAATGTAGACGAGCAACGTTGTAGCACCTGCGCGACACGGTGGCGCCTGTCTGTGCCGATTGGCGTGGTGGTAGGTGAAGAGATGCTGGGATCTAGCGCGCAAGAGGCACGCGGAAGGTGTTGCAAATGATATAAGAGTGCGTCGCGTTGTGCCCCTTGAGTGTCGGCGGTCTAGACTTTATTGGGACGGCATGGCGGAGGGCGTTGAAGGGTACATGTGGTGGAAAAAGTATATGAGGCGCCACGAGTCGGGGCGAAAGTATCAATCGGAGAAGTTGCTAGAGGGAGGAGATTTGAGATGTGAGATGTGTGAGATGGATTGTAGTACAGAGTGGCGAGGTCAGCGGTTTTTTGGGGGTGTTGAGTGGTACACAGTAGTGCAGCAGCAGCTGATGGATGGATGGTGAGAGAGCAGGCAGCGGCGAGGGCGTAAGGGCGTGATGAGTGGAAGGGGAAGGGTGATTGATTTACTAGTGCTCGCAGGAACAGCAGCAGCAGCAGCAGCAGCAGGCAGGCAGGCAGGAATAGGAGCAGCAGCAAGCAGGCAGTCAGATGTCTTCCCACCAACGAGAGAGCGGCGTCGTTCTCGTTCTCTTCAAAACACTGGTAGGCAATCGCCGACTCTCATCAGCTGCCAGACTGTGACTGGATATGGTCATCACTCATCAAGCACCACAGTGCGGCCAACACCTCGGCACTAGTAGTCAATAATAACACACTTGTCTAAGGCAACGGGCGGAAACGGGTCTGGGGATGATTTAGTGTGTGGAGAGGATTTCGTTACTTGTTACTTGCTACTTGTCTCGCTTGTCACGCTTGTCAAGGTGTGTGCTGGGGATGCAGCCGCCTGCAAGCCAGCCCACGCTCCCGACCTGGCGAATCGTGCTCCCCCATTCCACACCAACTCTCTCTGCCACCATACGCCATGCATCTTCTTCACACGCCACTTTTCCGCCGTGCTTACACTACTTGCGGCGTGTGTGCTTGCAGTTCGTCCGTACATCGCCATCGCCCACGCTGTAGGCCATCGCCGCCTCGCCGTCCTTATCACACTCCGGATTTCCCGCCGGCGACTTCGGCGTGACATTCACCTTCTGCCTCCAATAACCCTGTACTGCAACGTGGCGAGGAGGCAGCATCTCTCGATCCAGCCGCCGGAGGCAGTCTTCTCCGTCTGTACATTTCCCGTAGTCATGCGTTGTTTTGCTCGTATAAGTCTATATGTGATGCGATGGGAAAGCCCAACGTAACAGAATGCTGCCAGTCAGACAAGCAAAGACAATCTCCATCCAATACCACTTCCAGGGCGGTCTCGCTAGTCTCTCAAACGTGCAAGAAACATACATACATATGCCTCAAGACCTTCCATAAACCCCTCCACATCAGAACCGAGATGCAACAGCACCACTCGCGTGGCACCGGGGGACAGTGGACCTACCCTCGCTCCCTCGCTACCAACCCAGCAAGCCGCGCATCTACGCGAACCTCTCCCAATCGACCACATGTGCACATGTACCAAAATCGATAAAGAAGAAAGAATCACAAAAAACGCCACAAACCCCAACATTTCCATCTTCCTAGCGCCTGGCTCCGCCCCGATCAGTAGTCTACCCATCGCTCCTCGCCATGCGAGGTATACGCAATCTAGCGAGAACAGAAAACAAATAATCCGCAAGTATACTCCGTGGCTTCAAACCATAATAGGGCCCGAGGACCGTTCCGTCCTCTTCGTTTCCGATCAGACGCCCAGGAACGTGAAGTCAAAAGAGCGCCCTCTCGCTCTGCGAGGTTGTTATTACCGAGCCTGCGGGCGGGCCCAGGAAACTCTCGTCTCGTTCGCGCACGTAGAAGATAATAATAAAGAGAAGAAGATACGAAACCCGAGATGGTTCTCAAATCACATTTGGCTCAGGCAAGCAACAGCTTCCCCACTCCTCCACGCAGCCTCGCAGCTCTCTACTTTCATCATTCATGCGCAGCCGGCCGAGGAAGAGATGTGATATCGCCAAAAATGCCTGCCTATAGCGCACGCTGCAACCTCTCACACGACTGTTTTCCCCTCCGCGCTTCCATTCGTGCCCTCCCACACGCAGCGCATGACCAGTAGCTCCGAGCGCTGGTACTAAGCCTGCGTCTTGCGCGGATATGCATGGGAGTGCTGGCGTGGGAGAGGCCATTTTTTGTTCAGTTGCGTTCTGTCTCTTTTGCCCACGAATGAGATCGAAGGTCTACTTCATTGTCGACTGGCGCACGTGTCAAAGACCCTACCACCTATCGTCCATCCAGTGCCTCGCAGGCAGGGCTCGCCCCGAGTGATCGGCAGGATCACCTTGACATGCTCTCGGTGCTCTCCTCTCTGAGGCGAAGAATCGCGAAACGAACACCACCCTTGACCATCCTGCTCCACAGATCCACGATCTCCTGACTATCATCGCCTATCATCGAGCCGTGAAAACATGTTCTGTCTTTTCATACTTACCAAGATCAGACTCAGAATAAGGCTCACGGCAAAACAAACCATATGATGTACATAAATACCTACTCTGTACAGCTGCCCTGCCTATCATCCAAAGAAACCCTTCCCCAAGGACCTACGCCCGAGGCGACGAGCGCTCTTCCCACGTAGCCTGACGGAACTCCTTCCTTCGTACCTATCGTCGATATACGAAGCGGCATGAGTTGTTCCATCGATCCGATCTTTTTCATTAATATTCGCCTCACTTTATCGTCCAACATCATTCTACTGTGCGGTCAAGTGCATGCTTTATCTTGCGTTTTGTTCGTATAGGCAGGCAGGCAGGTTCATCAGCCATACGCAAGCAAGTAAGCTGCTTTGCTGCCCAAGCTAGTCTACTATACGTCCGCCCATATGCGCATTCACAGGAGGAATCGAAGGGAAACAGAAAAGGCTACGAGAGAGGACCCGCTCGTGCGTGGCAAGGAGATCTCGATTTACCGGTGTGTAGGCGAAGTCCACGTGTATCATCTGGCTCGATCTTCCGATTCCTGTTAGGGTCGCGGTTAGTTCGTCACGGGAGGCGGCGTCGTGTGCTGATCGTGGGTTTGTTCTAGCTGCTGCTGTGATGTGACGCAGACTAGGGCGTTGTCATGAGTATGGTAACGTGTAGAATGATGTTCCTGTCGGTGATGCCTTTGCGCATGGCACCGTACACCGTCTCTCTTGCACGCTTGTTGCCTGGCAATGCAGCAGAGTTCGCTGTCCACCGAAGCTTGAAGCATGACGATGCGGTGCAAAAGGATGCAGCTGGCGAGGCCGGGTAGCCTCGTGAACATACTCCTTCCCACTCCACCACCCTCCACTAAGCCGAAAACAACCCCAAAAACTCCCCAACTCCCCTATCCCAATTCCCCTCCTGCAGCAACCACCGAACAGCCCTCTCCACATCACCCACGAAAGCCTCCACAGCCTCCTGCGAGAAATTGGCAACATCCCACCTCAAACTGACCATGTAAGTCGTCGCCCGCGGTCCCCCAAGACCAGCGACGAAACACAAACCCAGCGCCGCGCGGATAGCAATCTGAACAACGCGTAAACGTTCATACTCGCCCAGAAAGCCCGGGACCCAAGTCAGAAACTGCGTTTGGTGTGTTTGATGTAGCATTTCGCCCGCATTTTCTTCGGGGTGCAGCGCATTCAGCTTCGAGATGATGCGGCGCCAGGGAGCGTGAGCGCGCTTCGTCAGCTCTGCTTGCTCGGCTTGCAGGCGGGCGAGGAAGGCGAGGGCGGATTCGTCCGGGTGTATGGCAATCAGGTTCGTCACGGCGTTCATGGTTGGGCCGGCGATGTCGGATGCGTCCAGGTCGGCGAGTGTTGTGCCGTCGACGGCGGGGATGTGGCGGAATGTCATTGGCCAGAACGGGAGGCTTGAGCGGGCTGCTTCGAAGTTGCTGAAGAGTGCGTGCGTGTGTTGTGTGCGGGTGACGTTGACGAGAGCCATTGCTGCTTTGAAGATGACGGAGGCGGTGATGTGAGGATGGTGGTGTTTGAGGTTTAGGAGCTCGGGGACATCGAAGCCGTAGTCGATTCCATCTGGATCGGAGGTTGTGGCTTGTCTTGGGACGTTTGAGGGAGGGTACAGTGCTTTGCGATGTAGATGGATGTTTTCAAGTCGTTTGACGTGCCAGTCTACTTCGATTGTCGCGCGTGGCGAGTCGCGCAGTGAGTGGTAGATGTCTGCCCACATTTTGAAGGGTGCATGAGGCCGCAATGACTGATCTGGGTCGCGTAGGGTTTTGTTGATATCTTCCAGGACAAGACGCATCGATGATGCATCATGGACTGAGTGATGTAGGTACATCACAAAGGCAGCTGAATTGAGCTCTTTGATATGATAGATTCGAGCGTGAAAGAGAAGCCCGGGATACGTAGCGTGCTCCGGGTGGGGGTATCTGATAGCCACATGTTGAAGGTCTGCCAGAGTATCCACAGAGCCACCGTCAGTCAAGCAGTAGTCGTAAAGTTTTTGCTGGGACTTCATAGTAATGTAGAAAGGCGAGCCGTCATATCCGAGCACATAGAAAGATGGCCAAAGCGGGCTCTGTTTAAGAGCAAATATCAAAGCGTGTCTCAACGCTGCTGTTGTCGAGTCGTCGGCCACAATGGCGATTCCAAAATTCCAAGTATCCATTACTTTGGCGCGGATCATTACATTAGTGAAATCACTTGACTGGATAACTGTATCGACATCATGATCATAGTCGAATCCAAAGTTCGCGAGCGTGGTTCTTGCCGCCCTCATGAATGCAGCCGCATCGTTATCTGGACCTAAAATGACTTGGAGGTCATCCAGATCCGGAGGTGGCGAATAAATCTGAAGCTGATGGCCAGAATCCTCTCCAGGATGATATGATTTCTGGGTCAGCGCTTTGATCTGGTCCTGCAAGTTGGCATTTTCTGACATTTCCTGCGCGCTCAATGTCACGCCCAGTTCCTTGCGATACATGTCTCTCACGCGCATGATTGTAATAGAATCTGCGAAGTTCGATGTAGGAGCCTTGAGATCGAGTTTTGTTGATGAGATGCCGGTGGCTTGCCACCACACTCGAAGAACGCTTTCATCAACGGATCTTGATTTGATAATATCAGGCGTGACAGCGTTGTGGCCATGGGTGCTCGAGCTACGGTGCTGCCGGAAAGCTTGGACGAGGTTTCGAAGAGTGAGCTTCTGAACCTTGCCGGACATTGTACGTGGATAGTCGTCAAGCCCAAGTGATTGGAGAGTCACAATCTCGTCTGGAACATAGAGAGTGCCCAAGGAAGTGCGGACAGCGTCTTTCAGGAGACCAGATAGATCCTGATTGTCTGAAAGACTCCTGACAATGGCAACCGGTACTTCACCAGCAATGCTGTCCGTAGCAGCAACGACCTGGGCCTCCACACCGGGAACTCGGTTCATGATACTTTCGATAGCGGCCGGTGCTATGTTCTCGCCACCACGAATGATCATATCCTTGTATCTTCCGACGACAGATACACTGCCATCAACGTACATGATCGCGCGATCACCAGTCTTGAACCATGTCCGATTATCGTCATCGACATAGAAGCAATCGTCTTTCAAGTCATTGCCCAGATATCCCGCAATGACACCGGGGCCACTTTCGTGAATTTCTCCTGATTGGCCGCGAGGCAGAGGCAGTGTCGATTCTGGCGAGCAGATTTTTATGCGAGCTCCTGGCGAAGCTTTTCCAGAAATTGTGTCGTTTCCAGAAACGAGAGTCTCTGTGTCTGCAGTCGCAGCAGCCCAGATAGGACTACCTTCTGTCATCCCAAAACCCGTCGACACTGCTTGGGAGCCGAGGGAGTGAACAGCCTGACGTATGTGCTGTGCCGTGATGGATGCACCTGCGAGACAAACGTCTCTGAGCGAGGGGAACTTCACACCAGCTCGCTCAGCATGATCCAGAAGACTATGCAGCGCGGTAGGTACAAGGCATGTGTGAGAGCAAGAATGCATCTCGATTGCTTGAGCCATTCGCTCGGAGTGGAAAGAGGCCGATGGATAGATGACAGTTCCCCCTTCGCAGAAGAAGTGGAGAACATAGAAATAACCCATCGCATGATTATTTGGTAGAACTCCGCAGAAGATGTCATCCGATGAGCAGCCTCCCAATGCCAGATTTTTCATGAAAGCATTGAGGGTAAGATCCGTGTGAGGACAGCCTTTTGGTAAGGAGGTGGTGCCGCTCGTGAACAATATTGCCAGAGCTTCATTGGTCATCTGAGGGGAATCCTTGGAGTTCGCTGGGCTTAGCTCGCATGCAGCAACAGGCGATACTTCCATCCCGCCATCGGCCGCAAGAAAATTGGCGAAGTCGTTCCATTGGCTTTGATGAAGCGGTTCGGCCGAAATCTTGATGAGTTCTCGTTCACTGCGATATTCCAGAGCATCAAAAGAGGCTGCAGACCGGCGATCTCCAACGACCACGACAGCTGCGCCAGCCACTGAAAGCATGTGCCGTGCTTCCACCGCGTTAGAGAGGTTGCGAGGGTTGAGAGGAACAAACGGGCATCGAAGCTTGTGAGCAGCCCAGAATGTGATAACGAATTCAACACCATTGTCGAGTATGGTTACGATTGGAGCTCCACTTGAGATTCCACGCGCCTGCAAGCCGGCAGCAAATGAGTTTGTGGCCGCGATGAGTTGAGAATAAGACCACTGTAGATGGCTGTTGGAGAGACTCTCAAGCTCGTATAATGTGGCGGATTGGTGTAAACATGCAAGAGCGAGCTTGTCGGGATGTTTCTTTGTTGAGTTCACAAGGCGCTCCCAGATAGGTGGCGGGGAGTCAGTCCATTCGCCTCCATATGCTTCGCTTAGATCTAAAGTGTTGTTGGCGCTCATGTCGAGATCAGTATGCAAGTGGAAAAGACTCCTGAGTATATCTAGACTGGAATAGCTGCATCTTTATGGGCTTTCATTTGCCATCGACCACACATAGCTCGCTGTCTGGCAAGCATATGCAGGTGCTCACGAGTCCATCCAACTGGATTACAAGTGGGCCTTCACCACCAGACCTTACTACTAAGGTCACCCGCAAGCTGCACATTCCGAGTAAGTATTAGCGTATAGCTCCACCACCCACCTCAAAGTGGAAACATCATCTTGCGTCCAAGAGATGCGAGTTCGAAATCGGGATCAACATGACCGGGTTTCTTGTCTTAATGCCGCTTGCTGGCATAAAAGAGCCAGTGGACCGCGTTCCCAGATATTGGAAAGGAACTATAGTACCAAGTACTCGGGCAACTACAACTGAAGATGTTAATATCGGTGATGCAATAAGCGCCTAGTGGTAGACGATATATCTGCTTGTTCTTCGTTGAGTTGATCGTCTTGACAGGTGAAACATGAGACCTCGGGACATTTTCTTGTTGTGCCAGACAAGGATATTGCAGAGAGGCGCATGTATATGTGAGGCATCTCCTCGACGCCCGGAGCGGTGATATTGGGGTGGGTTACAAGAAGCAATGAAGTTGATGGTCGCGTACTAACTTATCTACTTGGGTATGAACACGACTTTTGACAATCTCTCAATTCTGACAGCCAGTCGAGTCGCGCTTTCACATGCGCGTTCCTGCGCTACATCTCCATCTCCATACAATGTGTCTGGATTCATGTAGCCATCGTCCCTTGTAATAATCCTTCTCTCCCACCTTCTCAGCTATCTCTTCCGATTCTCGGAAACAACATAATGGCCACTCCCGTTTCACCTTCCTCTTCGCCCCGCCTCCCCTCTCCACCGCCAATCGCCGAGGACCAGAGCGGACCAACTTCACCTGGTCTATCTCTATACCCTCCTAAGTTCCCAAGCGGCGCAGCAGAGGCGTCGCGAAGAATCCGCCCAGGCACAAAGGCAGAGGATATGACAGAAGGGCCGCCTCTGACAGAGCTCATGGACATCGACTCTGCCTTCCAGCTCACCGAGTACCTCAAAGCCCTGCATTGCTCGTTCACACACCCTTCGGACTCGACCTCCACCGTGGCTCTAACGCCAGAGCTCGCTCGACAACTCGCCCACCCACCAGTGAACACTGCCAAAGAAATCTGGCTCTACGAGCTTGGCCGCTTTCTCATTCAAAAAACTAACGCCATAATTGTCGCCCTCTTCTCCGACACCCCAGCGTGTTCTGCAGCAACATGTCACGAAATGCGCGCATCCGAATGGCAATACCTTTGCGCCGTTCACGACCCACCCAAATCATGCTCCGCCATTGACTACTGCTGCCATACGCTCGACTGGGCCGCGTCTACCCTTTGCAACAGTAAACTGTTCCCATCGCGCTTGGGCCTTGGATCAGGCAACAGCGGAGGAGGAAACGATAAAGTTCTCGTGCAACAGATGAAGGAAATCACCAACATCTTCCGCCGGGTATACCGCATCTACGCACACGCCTGGTTTCAGCATCGCGAGGTTTTCTGGCGTGTGGAGGGCAAGACAGGGTTATATGTTTTCTTCAAGACCGTATGCGACGAGTACGGCCTAATCCAGACGGAGAACTACACAATTCCACCCGAAGCGGAGGGCTTGGAACCGAAGGAGGCGAGCAGGGACACGCCGGTAGCTGCTCAGCCTCCAGCGGGCGTGAGCCTACTGAAGCGACCAGAGGCAGGATCCGAGGAGCAGCAGCCACAGCAACAGCCGGAGCTTGCTGGAAACGAGATTCTCTCTACAGGTGACACAACAAAGAGACACAGACACACTCAGAGCAACAGATCGAACTCTGTTTCAACCACAATTGCCGAAGAGGCAGAAGAGGACGAGGAAGTTCCTTCCAAGCCGTCATTGGAGCGCGCAGCTACAAGCGTGAAAAAAGAAAGCGGTTTGAGTCGCAGTGACACCATCAAGGCAGAATCAGAACCAGAAATCAAGCCCGAATCAGAGACAGTTCACGGCTCAATCGTACTGGAAGAGCCAGAAGCAGATGAAAGCAAAGACAATGTCGCGGAGGAAACCAAGGCCGACGATGAGGAAGAGGAAGATACTGAAGTGACGGTGATCGAGGCAGAGGTCCGCGAAGATGCAGAAGGGCCAGTAGAGACAGAGACTGAGAAAACTCAGGAAGAGGCCAAAGCAGAGACAATCACGGAGGCATGAGGCGAGTTACTTAGATAATGGGATTTACGGAAAGCACCGAGGCTTGTGTGTTATGATACCCTTTTAGATTATGTGTAAATATATCGTAATTGTAATTACACAATTTCGAAGAGTGTAAAATGTACATGTTCATTATTCAAGGCGTGGATATTTCATTGAGATGCAAAAGTTCCCATGTTGAAGCGTGAAACATCCAGGAAGCCAAAGACTGCTTGTTGTCCGACATCGTCATAACGTACGGACAGCTTGACTTTCCCATCCCACCAAACATCCCTACATTCTTTCGCAACGCACGACCACTTGCCTACCCTCACGACTCACGACACAGAAAACAAAAAAGAAAGCTCGACAGTGCCCCAACATCAATCATGACCGACATAACAGCCGACTTCAACATCTGCCTAAAGAAACACAACGTCCAGCCCATAATCCACCGCGACTTCGATCTCTCGCGGATAGACTCCTTCCTACAAGAAGCCTACAGCATCAATGCGCGCATAGCCGATCTCACGCAAACCCTCCGATCCACCCGACCGGCCTATCTCTCCACAGCACCCGCCGCGCGCCGGAGACAGAATGCCTCACAGCAACATGATCGGTCGAAACCACTTACGCACGAGGAGCGGGAAGCGTTCGACGCGCAGTCCAAGAAACTCTTGAAGCAGCTGAATGCAGCAATCAGGTCTCTGCAGCAGGCGGAGGAGGTGAGGAATCAGACCTTGGATTCTGTCGCGCTGTCGAAGAGAGCACGGGGTGGAATGGGAGCGTTGGGGCGGTGGGCGGCTGGCGGAGCGGTGACTGCGAAAAGCCCCGAGGAAGAGCAGGAAGAGGCGAAAAGAAAGACTGTTGCGGCTTTTCGTGCTGCGATCATCATGTTCCTCGAGCAGAGGCTGGGCGAAGCGGGCAAGGTGCAGGCGGAGATGATGGAGGTGCGGATTGGCAGGGAGGTGGAGCGGAGCAAGAGTGCATTGTACAAGAGCCGTGGAGGCGTGAGTATACCCTATGCACACGACGAAGACGAGGCGTCTGGTGGTGCTCTGGGTTCAGCGAGCAAGAAGCGACAGAGCGGCGTTCTATCACAAGACGCAGCAGAGTCTAACCCGGACACGGCAGAGCTCACGAAAGATCAGCTGCAAATGTTCGAATCGGAAAATGCGGATCTGCTGCAGTACTATGAAGGTCAAATGGAGCAGATCTCGCAGGCGGAGCGCAGTATTCTGGAAATCAGCGAGTTGCACGGCACTTTACATGCCAATCTTGCGCAGCAGAGCGAGCACATCGAGCAATTGGTGCAGGAGTCTTATGATACGACGGCGAATTTGGGTAAGGGTAATCAGGAGCTGAAGAGGGCTAGTGAGAGACGAAGCACTGCGCAGGCGGTGTTTTGGGGAACGGTGGGCTTTTGCTCGTTCTTGGTGGTGTGGGATCTGGTGTTCTAGGCGGGATATCCGATCGATCATCTCCATGTGTGGTAGTTGTCAAGACTAGACGAGCAGTTCTTGATACTTTAATCGATCAGGCCCTGCGAAAACAGCTCTCGGGGAGCAGTCTAAGACGGCAGATGTTATCGAAGGCCTGCAGAAAGTATTTGACGATGTCAATGTCACATGGTGATGTTCCCAATCAGCCGATCGAGGATGGATATTGTTGAGTTACACTGTGGTTCTGCCGAGTAGAGTCGGATTGAAGTAGACGCCTCACATGAATTGACCTTACTACTTCGTCTTGAGAGTATATGTAACAATATAGCACAATCGACCATAGCACATGCCGTGCAAAACAACTACTTCAGGGGTGGTAGCTCGGTAATCTCATGACAACCTCCAATCCGCTGCACATGAGTGGATCTCCCACCTCGCGCAGCCAGACTTCGGCTCCTCCTCCAACCGAAACCATCGGCCCAGCGAAAAAGACGACATATACTATATATATTCTCAGGCAATCCATACACAGACATACAGACAAACCCATATTCCCAACCTCCAAAAAAAAAAAACAATCATACTATTGGTATTAGTCTCGTCAACCCCTCTTAATCCCCAAACCGAAACCATGACCAACCCAATCGATTACATCGCCATCCAAAACGTCCTAAGCCTCTACTGCATCGCCCTCGACACGAAAGACCTCTCCATCCTCTCAGAAGTCTTCACCCCCGATGTAGATGCCCAATACCCCTTCCCAGGCGGCGACATGCAAGGACTGGAAGCCGTCAAAACAACAATCTCAAAGCGGTGAGTGAGCATTCCCCTTCCCTTATCAATCGAAAAGCTTCCGAATTATGGATCCAAGACTCCGGTCGAAAGAATGACGGGAGCAATGGTGGCAAGAATGATGGAAAGAAAAGAGTCAAATATTGGAATGGATCTAACCAAACCCCCCAGCCTCCACGCCATAACCTCCCAACACGCCCTAACAACCCAACACATCACCATCTCCCCCTCCGCCTCCCACGCGACAGCCACAACCTACTTCAGCGGCGTTCACTTCGGCAAACCGCCCCAGTGGGAAAATGTGACCTGCACCGCTTACGGCAAATACATCGACGAACTCGTCCTCCTGCCCGCTTCACAGGATTCTTCTGCCGCTGGTGATGGTGACGGTCAAGTCCTTCACGGAGCCAGTGGGATTTGGAAGATTTGCAGGAGGAAAGTGGAGTTTATGGCGCGGATTGGGGAGGAGGGGATTTTTATGAGGGATTAGAAGGGGTTGTGATGGGGCAAAGGGGGGTTTTGAACGGGATTACGGCTTTGGTGGTGGGGATTTGAGTTGGGCCGGGTTGGGAAGTCAGCAATTATTCTTACATGTAAACCGTTCGGTCCGTAAGGGACTGTGCAGTCAGTCCGGAGCAGGAAGGAGAAAAGGAAATATATGGCTTTCGGGTGGGACGGTATGAACGAATCGAAGTACGAGAATACCACTTTGTAATTGTGGATTGAGATGAGAGAAGCAAGAGGAGCAAGAGGAAAGGAAAAAGAAAAGATAAGGGGAAAATACTCAAGAGCGAAAAGCCAGTTAGGGAAGAGAAACGATATTTGTTTCCAATCTTCTTTCTTTCCTGTGTTTTTGTTCTTGGGGGAAAATACCTTATAAATGGTAAGGCGTACGAAGTGAACAAAACAACGAAATCAAACGCTCACAGCCAAACGACAAACCCAAACCCCAAAATCGCTTTCAATGAGAAGTAGAATCGCTTGCATGTGTCAAAAATCGATTGATAGGTAAATATTACGCCCTGCGCTGCCAAAAATAAGTTAAGGATAAATTATTGCTTGCTTGCTTGCTTGCTTCGCTTTCCCAGGTTACTAAATTACCGAATGTTGGCATTTGGAAAAATGAAGGATAAATGACAGGAAATCAAGAATCAAGAAAACAAAAAGAATCTTTTTTGTTTCCGCCGCTCGCAATTCCCACCTTAGCTCCGGTTTGAAAATGAGGTTCATGTGTGTTCGTGTGTGTTCGTCAAGTCTTCGTCAATAATGATTCTTTTTTTCAAGTTCTTCTTCCTCGATCCTGTTGTGTCGTCGCGGCGAGAGGCGCTGTTGACTGGAGTTTTCGCGGAGGCCACTGAGGGAGTCGAGGATCTCCATCAGTAGCGGCCTCCAGAAAAGGCGAAGCGTGAGGTCGTGGAGGATCCCCGCCAGCACACGACATCAACGCCTCATCTTTCATCAGCGAAATGTCGACCCATTGCCTGCACCATTGCCGCCGCCACTATTCCTGCCCAGTCCAGGGTCGCCAAACATCTGCGACGCAGCCCGTCGCTCTTCGCTAGGCGAAGGCCCGGTGTCCTGCCTCACATCAGCACCAGCAGAGTTCTGCTGGTCTGAATCATTTGCCCAAATGGCATAGCCATCAGCCGGCACAGCATTGGCGTGAGGTTTGCCCTTTGCGAAATTGCCAAGAGAGCCGTTGATGCCAGTGAGAGCCCAAGCGAAAACGGCCTGTTCGCGGATGGCAGACATGAAATCGTGGCTGTCTGCGCCGCCGACGCGGGGTGGCGAGGCGGAGTCGTGCCTTGCACCTTGAGGGCCGAGAGAGGGTGCGAAGCTTGTGGCGAAGCCGGCGGCTGGTCGTGCTTCCACAGGTGGAATGACCGGTTGTGATGCCCAGGGTGCGGCGAAGAAGCCATTCTCGTACACTGGTTGGGAGGGGCGCTGGGCTGGGTGTGGGACCATTGGGCGGGCTTTGCGAAGACAGACGACAAGACCGTCGGAGGCGCAGGAAATGACGGCTTCGAGTTCGATAGGTTCGTTTGCAGCTCGTGCTGGTGTTGAACGAGGTGTGCCGGGAGTTGAAGGAGGGGAAGAGGCAGACGAGCGAGATTCTCTTGACTGTCCAAAGATGGCTTCGTGCGTTTCATTTTCATTTCCGCTGTCGCCGGAGGATGTTCGTGAATTGGGATCTTCAGCAGCGCCTGCGCTGGCATCCGTATCGATGTCCATGCTATCAGAAGATTCTACCGCACTCTCCCCAACAAGGGAATCGTTGCCCGAGGAAGAATTGCCTGCTTGGCTGCGAAGCTGAACGCCACCCTCACTCATGTCCTCGCTCATCTCAGTCGTCATATCGTCGTCGCTGTCGTTGTCCGGGGCGGGTGCAGGGTCGTCTTGCCGAGGGTCCCGGAACCAGAAGCGTAAGTAGGCTATCGAATCGTTGCCCTTGGCATTCTCCAAGCATCTGATGGATTGTTGCAAGCAACTCTGGGCAATGCAGTAGTAGAAACTTCGTCCGCGCATGACATCGGCAGGGATGCCAATGACTTGTTCGAGGGCACTCGTGGCATACATGATGGTCAATGTACGCGTGAAGCGATTAAGGAAAAGAGCTGCTCGAGGCTCGTGCAGCTGAGCTTTGGAAGGCTGCGTGAACTTGGCTGAGATATGCGACAGCATATGGTATCTCGGGTCCTTAGGCGAGGAAGAAAAAATGCGCCGGACGATGGGTGCTGTGAGCGCACGACCTGAGGAGCATTGTCAGCGTTGAGCAAGTCAAGTATGTCCGAGTGAAGCGTACCGTCCGACTTGCCGCCTCGCTGATAAATACTGGTGCAAACAATCATGACATCGTAGACAATGGTGAAACAACATTCGCAGCCAATCCATTCGCCTGCTTTGCTCATGACATTGCAGTAGGCCAGGACGGCGGCTTTGTCCATGACAACACGGCGGCGGTGGAATTCCTGGGCGTAAGGAAGTTCATCTTTGGAGAAGAACTCCCATGCGGAATGGTTGACAATCTCATCTGGAGTGTAGCCAAGGATGTCGATCACAGAGTCGGAAGAATACAGAATATGCGCCTCGGGCGTGAGGTCTGGCCAGGCATGTCAGTGGGATTGGGCGATTCGTACTCTCCAGGCCATGCTTACCATGAATTGAGATGAAAGTGGTCTCCATAGTGTAGGATCAGATGTCTGAGAATGAATTGACGGAGGCTTGCTTGATCATCGAAAGCAATGCGCCGGAAGTGTTCGCGGTTGCAGGTATAATTTTTACACACTCAGGCCCAGCCTGTTGTGGATCCTACCCTGGCCAACTCTAGTTCACCTAAAAGTGACAGGAGGGCTGCAAGTGTGAGGGCAGTAGTGGGCAGCTGGTGGGGTGCTTGGGTTTGGGGCACGGGTGCGCTATATGTGTGCGGCAAGGCTGGTCTCTTGACGGTCGGTTCGGTCGGTCGGTCGTACGTGCGTGCGTGGGTGTGCAGTGGATATGCGGTGTGGCAGGGTTTGGGTCAAGAGCTGAGAAGCAGCAGTGTTTGTGCTCGGGTATGTGTACTCGTCTGTGGTGAAGCTGGATGGATGAATGTCTGGACAGCGCGCGGGATGGCGGGTGGCGAGAGGCTGCGGGGGGAATGCGGCAGGGAAAAGAGGGCAGTCGGGCAGACAGGCAAGCAGGCAGGTTCGGCGTGGTCTTCGGCTCGGTCGGGAGATTATTTTTGATTGTAGTGCGTGGTGTGTTTCGAGGGTGTGTGGGTGTGTGGTCTGGACTGGAGCCGGGGTTCAAGGAAGAAATGACATTGTGATGAGGAACACGAGGTTGTGTGGTAGCAAATGGCCTGGGGGTCTTTTGGGAGCTAGCATGCACGCATAGCGTACCTCAGCCCTCACAGGCCAATGAAAGATCCGCACTCGTCTTCCTGCCTGCCGCAGGGATGCACTCCGAACGCCTTGCTGCACATGAGAGAGCTCTCGACGTCATTATCGCTTGAAATTTGAATCTCTCTCTCTCTCTTTCTCTCCATGTCTTAGCCCATTGTCAACTGCTACTCTTGTGTGACAGACTTGTGCCATGGAAGTGATCCATCGCTCGATTGTCTTGCGTACATCTATGTGTCTTGACACTCATTCCCCCAATTACTTGACCCAAGCGATAAACCACTTCTCTATCTTTCATTGTTATCAGATTCTATGATATCATACTCTTCAAGTTTCCTCTGTGTGGAGAAAAGAAAGACAAATGACTATCACTAACACTTCTCGTCTGATGACTCCTGCAACTCGTCTACGTTTACCTTGCCCTT
Organism: Cladosporium sp. MBC 237; assembly: GCA_030772445.1. Taxonomy (NCBI): domain Eukaryota; kingdom Fungi; phylum Ascomycota; class Dothideomycetes; order Cladosporiales; family Cladosporiaceae; genus Cladosporium; species Cladosporium sp. MBC 237. The sequence goes on along the minus strand of JAPHCH010000002.1, from coordinate 114,662 downwards.
CCAGATTCCACGCACGTAATCCATAGTCAGACTCCCAGACTCAAACTCGGACCCAAGAGCAGAGACAGGCAGTCAACCCTTGTTTACCAGGGTCGTCCATGTTCCCCGAGAAGCCCGACAAGCCTCCTCGTGCATACTTGCAACCATATCAAAACCCCCACGCCATGAAGGCTGTTTCTCTCCTGCCGCATGCACATTCGCGCGCGCCATTAATCGATTTCGAATGCTACACATGTATCCGCGCGTCATGCTCCGCTCGGCCTTGGGGCTCACAGCAAGCGAGGCCGTCACAGTTGAGCCCGCTGTGGTCCAGCAGCTTTTTTAGCCTGGAACTCTATTATCTTCATGTTCATGTAATTATTATACCGTACCCTCGTTGTGGACCTGGTCTAGTCATGCGTTACTACCTCCGTCTCCACCAGCGACAAATAACAGTACCTCCTATGCAATTATCTTTTGTGACTTGCCATGTCTGCAGTGAGGTTACACACAATATACCTCCGCTTGGCCTTCCCCATTCGCAAGACAAGAAATGGGATCATTCTTGTTAGGTAGGTATGTAACGACCACAACCTGCAGTCACCCGTCGGCAAATGTTCCAGCAGGTACTTTCTCATTCTCTTCCTCCTGCGCGCTACCAAGTCAGCAAGTGCCTGTATATGCACGCCCGTTTCTCCCCTCGCGCCGCCTCGCCCCCACAGCCAATAAAGTCACATGTACAAGCTGTCTCTCTAGCCGTCGCATATGCCCAATGCAGCAACACCTCCCCCCATAACCTTCCCTCTACACCACCCCGACAGAATCAGGAACCATTGGAGTCCACTATCAACATTACTCGAGCGCAAGCGTGCCCTCCACGTACCACCAGTGCCACTCCTCTTCTCCAAACATTACTCGCCCGCGCTAGCCAGCCCGTGGATCCATCCTCCCATCCAACCAATTCACCCACCAAAAGCTGAAGCAGCAATCGGCAAAAAGCATCGTCGATGTTTTGCATGCCGAGCAGCCACGCCCACAAGCCGTCCAACAACCACGCCCTGCTCGCCTCGCTCGTCCACTCGGGGCCCTCCCACCAGGCGACTACTAGCCGAGCGGGCTTGCCTGCCGACGTGTGCCCTGCAGCCGGCGCGCCCCCCCTCGCCGCCGTGATTCCTTCGGCTTGTTTGCGATATCGGGACAAACGGTCGACATCGACTGTCCGACTGATCTGCACTCTCACGCTCTGTACCTCGCGAGTTCGCAAAACCCACCTCAAGGCTCAAGCGCGCCGCACATAGCCCCAGCTGCTGTCTCTGCCCCGAGCAACTCCCTAGACCCGTCACTGCAGCTTGCAGGACGAGGGCCCTGGGAGCCTGGTCAGGCAACGTCCCTTGTCGCAAGGCGACCGTTGGTCAGTCGGCCCGGTCGAACCTAGACTTCTTCCCCTGCTTCCTCTGTCTGCCCTTGTGTGTCTGTCATCGTTTGAGCATAACGGTAGGATTCGACTGGTCACGTGCATTGCAGACTTACTTCACATACATCCACACCATGCCGGCAGTTTCCGATGCTTTTCCTACGCTGGCCTGGTGTGCCAGGCCTAATGTAAGTGACTGCTCAACGCTGTCTGATATCCTATCACCATGTGCTTTAGTCTTACTTCTCTTCCAGGATAGCCATGAATTAGCTCGTAAGGTCCAAGCCTTAAATTCTCCTGCCGAGAAGTGTATTGACTATTGCAGAATGCACGCTTTACGACGTCAAATTTTGGCCTTGGCCAGACGAGGATGAGACAGAATCAATTTTTGCTTTCACTGGAGGACGCCACGTTCGTATGCCATGTTGACTTGCTCATTCCTCGCAGCTGACGTGTATGCATAGCTCTTAGTTTGTAGCACAAAACAGGATTCAGGTAACCCCTTCGAAATCCTCCGATGGTGGCAACTTGACGAATCAACAAACTTAAACAGCATCTGCTGGACCAGAACCGCCGAAGGAAGACCTCTGTTATGTGCAGCAGGCAGCAGTCCAAGAACGATCATCATCTTCGACATCGAATACGATGAACCCATTCGAACTCTGCCCGGTCACGGCAGAGCCATCAACGACCTGCAAATCTCGCCACTGTCTCCCAACATCCTGGCATCAGCTTCAGAAGACTACTCCGTCCGCATTTGGAACCTGAACCTCAAACATGAAAAGCAACCTTGCCGAGCAATCCTCGGAGGACAAGGCCACAAGCAGCCTCTCCTCACGCTAGACTTCCACCCGAACGGACGATGGCTTCTCACAGGAGCCATGGACACCGCAGTTGCCCTCTGGGCTGTACCACCGCTCTCAGAACTCGACTCAGCCGACAACGTTGAACCAAGCGTCTTCCCATATCCTTACTTCATCTCCCAAGAAATCCACACCAACTTCGTCGACTGCGTCAAATGGTACGGCGACTGCATTCTCTCCCGCGCAGCCCGCAACGACGACGACGGCGGCGACGAATTAATGCGCGAGAACGAAATCCTCCTCTGGATGATCGACGGCTTCGACGCCTCAATGCCACACCCCGAGCACCCTCCCATCCCCTACCCCGGCCGCTACACCCTCTCCGCATTCCCACACTCAGAGCGCTCACGAGGTTTCGACCGCTTGCTGACCTTCGACACGAAAGACACGGCGCGCTTCTACCTGCGTTTTGGCCTGCTGCACCAGCCTGACATGCGACCAATCTTAGTGATGGGCAACACGGCGTCGAAATTTCTCTTCTGGGATTTGCAGAAATGCGAAGAAGGCGAGGAAGTCGTGGTCGCAAAAGGCAAAGGTGGGAGGAAGAAGGCCGCTGCCAAACATGGCATCAGTGCCGAAGGCCTAGATCGTCTCGGCGGACTGAAAAAAAGAGACGGCAGCGTAGTCAGCGATGGCGCAAGTGGTAAGTCGTCCCTAACCAACCAAGCAAGTCCGCCAACCCCAACCTCCCACTAACCGAATCCACCCACAAAGCCTTCAACACCAACAACTCCACCAGCAACTCCACCTCCGCCGCGCAAGAAACCTCAACAACAGGCACCACGGCGCCGAACCTGCGCTCTGCCACCGACGATCCCATGAGGCCTCTGAAACCGCAGCAGACGAAGATTCCCTCCACGACTCTGCCGCACAGGCATAATCGGCATACGTATTTTGGTACGTCGCAGTTGAGTTGGAGTCCGGATGGGAAGTGGTTGGTGGGGGTGGGGGATCAGGGGATGATGGTCATGTTTCATCGGGAGGTTGCTCGTTAGGTAGTTTTGTTGTGTGGATGGTGGAGTCTGGGCTCCTGTGGAGGATGGCAGTTTTTGATGTCTGCATGCGGTGGGAAAGTTCTGGTCCATCCGAAGCCTCGAGAAACAATCACGGACAAGTTCATTCAGTGCTCAGACGAACCTCACACCTCGCACAAGCACTTCCGAGGATGATAAGGCGGGAAAAAAAAAAGGAAAAAAGAAAACCAGCATGGCAACGAAGAAAAAAACGCCCCATTCCACCCCACTACAGCATAAAATCAACCTCCCACCCCCAAAGCAACCTCCAAACTACTCTGAAAAGCCCCCCCGACCTCCCCGCTCAAATTCCTCCCGATAAAAACAATCCTACTCCCCTCTTCCTCTTCCTCCCCACCGCCCTCCTCCCCACCCACATCAACCAACTCAAAAATCTCCCTCACCCCCTGCAACATCCTCACCCCACCGCCCCTCACTCTCACCCTCCCCTTAGTCCTATGCACCTCCCACCCCGTCACCCCCTCAAACCCCACCAACCTACCCTCCCACAGCAAACTCCTCAACCAGCCGTCCAGAGCCCTCAAACCCTCCTCCCCCACCTCCCCAAATCGTACTGTTGCGGTTCCAATCGCTTTGTCCAGATGACTGTGTCCCTTTTCCGCGAAAGAGAGGTTCTGCGCCGTGACGCGATCGTACGCGTGTAAATCCAACACCAAGCCTTCCAAAGCCGGCACGCGGCTTTGTTGGGTTGTTTCAATCCGCGCGAGGCTGTTGATCGATCGCACGCGGCTTTCCACTCGGGCGAGTTCGGAGGGCGTGACGAGGTCGGTTTTGTTAATGATCACGACGTCCGCGTGGGAGATTTGCAGGTGCGCGATGGACAGCAGCGGACTCGCATGATCATGCGCATGCCCATCACCCTCAGCAAGCACAGCCTCCTCTCCCACGGGACTGTCCAACTCCCTCGGCAAATTCTTCGCGTCCACCAGCGTCACGATGCCGTCCAGGTAAATCGTACTGCCCAACCCCTCGTCGACCCAAAAGACCGGCGCGATGTTGCCGGGGTCCGCGAGGCCGGTGGTTTCCAGCAGGATGTAGTCGAAAGCGCCGTTGCGCTCCATGAGGGATTCCAGGGCGTTGACACCGGAGTCTTTGACGGAGCAGCAGATGCAGCCGTTGGCTAGGTTGAGCCATTCGGTTGCTTTTGTTGAGCCCGAGGAGACGGTTAGGGGCTTTTCGAGGGAGGTTGTGTTGCCGAATTCTGGGAGGGAGAGGTTAGATTTTTGTTGTCGTGGTAGTGGTGGCGATATGTCACGCACCGTTGAGAATCACGGCGATTTTCTTGCCGTGCCGTGCGGTGAGGATGTAGTCTAAGAGCGTCGATTTGCCGGCTCCGAGATAACCTAGTCGTTGGTAAGCATAGATTCTTTCCGAGAAGAAAAATACACAATCTCGCCTTTCTTCCCCCAACATGAAGATCGAACGAAAGAAACACAACACCACCTCTTCCCCATCCAACCCGTACAAACTCCCCATCAACTCCCTAAGCCTTTTAGAACTCCAAACCAAATTAAAAAAAACATCCCAAAAAAAAAAAAGAAACCTCACTGACCCGTAATAATCGAAATCGGCACCTTATTGATTTTGACATCTTCCATCTCAGCGTTCAAAGCGGCGTCTGAGTCATTGCCGCCCCCGTCGGCCGCGATTAGCATGGGAGGAGCGTCGTCTTCTGAGTCCATGTTTGAAGTTAGAAAGAGTGACTATCTTTTTGGTGGTATGATTGTATCAATCCGAAGTGAACGTAGCAGCTTGATGCGGTTGTTTGATGGTGGAGGTCGGGTTCGGCTTGGCGGGCCTGAGGACGTCAGGGATCGACGGTGCTTGCTGGACGGGACTTTTGGGAGGGCTCGAGGTGAAGGGTAGCTTTTTGATGCTAATTAAACCAGGACAAGACATATGGACACGTTGGAGTTTATGAATATCATCGGGACGGATAAGATCCATTCATGTCAACACTTTATACAAAAAGGCCTCACAACAGCAGACACGAAGTCCCTCACCTCGCACCTAATCCTGCGTGAACGCAGAATACAACTCTCCTACATCCAACTTAACTCCTCATCTTAGAATACTCATCAAGCACCCGCACCAACCTCCCCCTCGCCTCCAAATCGTCAAAAACCTGCGCATGATCCAAATCCTCACACCAAAGAACATCCAGCCCTCTGCCCGTCCACTCCCTTTCCCTCAAACCCCTCACCCAAGTCTCTCTCCTCTCAACCCCCAAACCCATCCACTTCCCGCCTTTCATCCCCGGATCCAAACCCTCCCCCCCAAGCAAATACCTCGCCACACCGGCCGCATCAACAATCAAATCCCTACTCCCCAAAGAAACCGTAAGCCTCATCCCCGCCCCCAAAAGCTCCCCAACCCTCTCCCTCCAAAGACAACTCTCGTTCCAAAAAAAGTGCCTGCCCAGCGTATGCGCCACCCCCGGGTCCTTAGAAGCAAAATACCACAGTTGCCACTCGTTCGCCGCCCGCGGCGGCCGCGCGGTGAAATTATACGCCACGTCTGGCATATGCAGCAGGATCGTCACGGGGTCTATGAGAACTGTGGCGTTTATGCGGGCTGTGAGGGCGGGGGAGAGGAGCATGTAGGTGCTGAAGACGGAGCCGTAAGAGTGGGAGGCGAGGACGAATTGGTGGTAGGAGTTGGAGTTGAGGATTTGCGTGATTTGGGAGAGGAAATCAGAGCGGTGCAGGATGGGTGCTGTGAGGCGCGAGCTGATGGGGAGGAGCTCGAGGACGAGAATGCCGATTTGGCCGTCGTCGTTGTCGGCTTTCTTGCAGAGGTCGGTGAGCGTGTCGATGTAGGGGTGTAAACCCACTCCTATCCCGTGGATGAACAGGACCGGCAATCTGCTCTTCGAAGTATGGGGTCTCACCCAATAACTCAGATTCGCCGCCTCAGATTTCCTCCCCAGCAAGGCAGCAGGTCTGGGAGGGAAAACCCAAGGCCCACCAACAGAAGTCCTCCTATACTCAAACCCAGCCCGCCAGAACCTCGCAAAAGTCAAATGGTCAATCAGCATAATAATCCCATACCAGCTCAAACTCCTCACATCCATCTCAATCGGGTCAAGCGTCAACCTCAACGCCCTCGCCTTTCCCTTGCCCTCCTTGAACGCACGCCCTCGCATTGCCTCCACGGCGCGCACGTACTCTCCCATCTCCTCTCCATCCTCGTCAGTAGCCCTTCCCTCCCAAAAAGACCAGTCGAGGAAAGATTTCAAATCCACGCGTCCGATGTCCTCGGGTTTCGCGCCGCGGAACCAGCCTGTCAGGAAGTGGTCAATGTCGCGGACATCGGCTTGGAGTTGTTGGAAGAGCTTTTTGCGCTCCGAGCGGGTCCGTAGGGGAGGGTGGATGGCTTCGCGCTGGAGGTGGAGGCGGTAGAGTAGGAAGAAGAGGTAGAAGAGGGCCTCGGCTAGTGCGTAGATTTGGAGTGCAGTTGGGCGAAGTGTGCGCGGCGAACTCTGCTGGGTGAGAGCTTTATAGGCTGTCCATATCGTCCAGGCCAGAGATAGAGGACCAATGCTTTGAAGAAGCGTGATGGAAGACCGGATGAAGACCAGGGCGGCCGGCGAGTCGTTGATCATATTCCCGCAAAGCTATTGAGTCCATTTGTGCTGGTTCGGGAGACCAGACTTCTTTTTATCAAGAAAGTCGCTGTGGAAAGTGGCATGATTCTCGCCATGCTGTCGGGTTGAATCGAAGGCAGCAGCGTTATCGGCGGCGGTGAGAAGGTCCGGGTTGTTTGGGAGGCTGCCATGTGATGATGATGATGGCACGAAGTCCACTCTTATTGGCTCTTTTTGGGAAGCGTGGGTATGACGTTGATTGTTAGGCCCTGGGTCCGACCAAGGAGACGTTGATGAAATGCTCGAGAGATGGATCTTACGGGCGGAAGCTGCTGGCGTGCATGCGCGTACGTTCAACTGCATGCGATTTGAAATTGATGGACACATGCTACGTGCGAATAACAACAAGTCCAATGCTCACAGATCCTAATACATCATCAATGAAATCACAGCACCTAACCCCAAAATAAGTACAATACCAACAACCTCACAAAAACCCACACAACAGCAAAAAATAGAGAAGAGACACAGGAAACAAGGCATAAACAAGGAACAACAAACTACATCAACAGCAACAAGCCAATCCTACAAAACCTCGCCTAATAAGAACTCGACAAAACGCGTACTCCCAAAAACGAAGTAAAACAACAATACCTCAATAAACCGACCCCGTAACCCCTCCCGAAAACTCCCTGAAACCCTAAAGTAAGGTACCTTAATAACTTGAAAAAACCCACACCAAAACTCCCTGAAACTCCATCTCCACCAGCCGAAATAAGACACCAACCAAGAAAACCCTTCCCTTTGCTTCGCCTTTTCTCCCATTCCCAAGCCATACAAGTATACCTAGAAGACAAAAACCTCCCGCGTATGAGAAGAAAAAAAGTGAAAAAGCCCCAAAGTAGGTAACTAGCTCATCCGCTTTTCCTTTCCCACTGCAATTCCCCTAGAAAACCAGAGAGCGTCGGCATCAAGGAACAAACTCAAAACAGACAAAAAAACAGCTCATCAATGGGGTTGGGAAGAAAAGTGGCAGACCGATTCGGAAAGTGAAGCAGCACACGGAAAAGAGGATGAGAGGGGAGAGGAAGGAGCAAAGCAGAAAATTTTGAGGGGGCATTCCGTAATCTTTCAAGTCGTGTCCAAAACAGAAAAGAAGGGGGGAAAAAAAAGAAAGAGAGTAAGAGGTAGAAAACGGTAGGGAAAAAAAAGAAAAGAAAACCATCATCATCATGCATCAGCATCAGCATCGGAAAAAAAAAGGGCAACACGTCCATCTTCATCCTCATCCTCGTCCTCGTCAATGTCCCAAACCTCCATCACACGTCCATCAAGACCCCGCGACCCTAACCGCCAGCGTCAACTTCTCATTCCTCTCAACAGCAACCTCCAAATCCTCATCGCCCTCAAGGCGATAATACTCCCCATTCTCCTCATCGCGGTACTCGATTTCCAATTCAACATCAGCCTGCGCCTCGTCCTCGCCCTCACCGCCGCCGCCGGGCGTGTTCTTGAACTCCAGTTTCCGCCGGTCGACGATCTTCTGATAGAGGTCGCCGTAGTTGAACTGGCCGCGGGGCGGCATGCGGATGACCACGCAGGTTTCGCGGTCGAACCAGGCCTTGACTTTGACGGGGCCTGTGCTGCCGGTGCTCGGTGTGGGGCGGGGGGCGGCGTTTTGCGTGTATTCGGAGGGGGAGCGGTAGTGGCCTTGTTGCTGCTGTGCTTGCGGTGGGGCGTTGGCGGAGAGGGAGGGTTGGCCGCGTTGGTGTGTGTAGGGGGCGTTGGACGCTTGGCTTTGGGAGTGTTGGTGTAGGCCCGCGTTGGAGCCCTGGCGGGATTGCGAGTGGCTGTGCATGGAGTAGGCGCTTTGGCCGTGGGAGTTCTGGGATGCTTGGGAGTAGCGCTGTTGCGGTTCAGCGGAGCGAGCGTGCTCGTTGAGGTCTGCGACGCTGGGGTCGACTTCGTAATCGCCCTCTCGAGGCGCAAAGAAGTTCCTCACTAGCGAGGAGCTGGTGATGTGCTGGGCCATGCCGAGGAGTTCGCGCAGGTATTGGTCGAGGTTTTCTCTTCTGCCCTCACTGATGTTGTCGGTGACAAACTTCACGGGTCCAGGCATGTATGGAAGCGTGCGAGCCTTGCCTGGCACCTGGCCAGCTTCCTCGGGATACGCGTTGATCAGATTAATCTGCAACTCGTAAAAGTCCTCATATATCCTGGAAAGGTCCCAATGCGTGTTGTTGGTTAGCTTGCATTCGACAATGAAATGGAATTTGTCGTCTGCGAAGATGTACTTCGGCACAGCCGCTCGCACGGGTGCGAAGAGACCTTGCGCCTGTTGTTGCTGGTATCCGAAATTGCTTGGAGCTCTTTGATGGCCATAAGCGGCGGGATTGTGCTGCTGCTGCTGCAAGCTCATACGGTCCATGCCTTGTGCAAGACCTTGCGCCTGCGCTTGTTCTTGCTGACTGCTCGAGACTGAACCAAGAGGTATGCTGGTGTTCTTGTACTCGGCGGCCATCTTCTTCCATTCCTCGACCTTTGGGATTCCAGCTTGCTGCACAGCTGCCACCGGGTCTTCAACCGCCTTTCCTGTTGTCATATCCCTAATCTCAATGAAAGACACAGGAATCAAGCCTGGCCCTCCGAGTCTGGTGATTGGCTTTGCGACGAACCATTCCGGGTTCGACTGGGCGATGACAATGATCGCCTCGCCCTCCTTCGCGTCAAGCTCATCCGGCCGTTCCGCGACAAAGTCATACGACACGATGCCATAGACACCGCCCGACTTTCCAATCGACTTGCTAGACCTGTGTCCAGGCATTGCTGGCATTTCAGGGTGTCCACCGTTGGGTCCGCTCGTTCTCGCGGCGCCTACGCTCCTAGCAGGCGTGTGTGCTCCCTCGGCGTATCCGCTATCGTGTGTCGCGCTGGCGGACTTTGTGGACTCTGCGCTGTCTCTGACCGTCTTTCCGACGTTGTCGAAGTAGCTGACTGGCACCAAGCCTCGCGTGTTCTGCAGTGGATTGCAAGCTTCGTACCAATCGCTGTCGTTTTCGCGGCTCACGACGTGTAGGAAGTCGCCAGCGGAGAATGAGAGGTAGTGTGATGGTTCGCCGGCGGGCGCGTTGTAGTCGTAGAGAGCCTTTATGACCTAAGGTGGGGAAAATGAGGAGTCAGCTTGGCGTGGGCAAACAAGGCGAGTCTGTTTTTGTTGATGTTGTTATTGTTGATGACGGGTGTGGTGATGATGGTGGATGGTGGTGACAGCATTACCTTCTTGGGGGGCTCAATTGCGATGGCGTCCTTTTGTGGGATGGAGATCTGCACGGGTTTCGCGGAATCGTGTTTCCCACCGTCGCTCTTGAGCGATCGTCGAAACTGCTCCACCGTCAGCGCAAACGTTCCCAGACCCCGGTCGTTTGGGCAATGATTAATGTAGCTGCGACGCACCTTGACCATGGCTGCTGGCTAGGGCGCGAGCGCAACAAGCCGTGCGGCGTAATAAGTGAGGTGCGATATGTGTGGAGCCTCTGCGGTAATAATGGCGGCTCCTCTGGGCTTCAGAACAGACGTCGAGCCTCGTTGCAAGACCTCAACGTTGAGTGGACGGGCGCGCCGCGGGTCGGTGGCTGGTGGCGGTGGTGATGCTGCTGCTGCTGCTGCTGCTTGGTGGTGACGGTGGTGGGGGTTGATGGCGAAGAGCGACAGAGTCAGTGTGCAGTGCAGTGGGCGGCACTAGTGTGTAACAGCAGTGGGATGAAGGATGTGGTGTGAAACGAGCGTCGCGACACCGGGAATGGGCCTGCCGTGTGAGTGTATGTATGTGTGAGTGGGTGAGTGAGTGAGTGAGCGTGGATGTATGGAAGGGAAGGTAAGTATGGTGGGATGCGCGGGCTTTGGAGCGTTGTGAAGCAAGCAAAGCCGAATGAGGAAACAACGGCGCGTGAGGGAATGCGAAGAAGCGTGTGTGAGTGCGTGAGGGCGTGAGAGCACGTAGAGTGTGAGAGTGTGAGCAGCGTGTGTCGATAGCGTGGGTAGCACGCTGAATGACAGCAATGATGCGCTGCGCGTGTGCTTTGCCGTGTGCGCCGGCCTCTGGTTTTGCTGGCTGTTGTAGGCAGGCAACTCTCTTCTTCTTCTTCTTCTGACTGGACCGACCAGCTAGGAGGTACTACTGAACTAAAGAGATCAGCCTCACTTCGATTCTTCCAACTGCCTCTCTGAGAGACCATCTCCGAAGCCTTAACTGCCAAAACTCACTTTCCACTTCCCACTTGCCGTCCACTCACCCCACACTTGTCCACACACCACGGACAGAAAGCCCTCACAAACCCACCAGCGGATCCCCGGCCAGCGAGCGACCCTGGGCCCCAACGTGGGTTTGGCTCAAGTAATAATTTTGATTGATTGAATTTCGAAAGCCCGCCGTCTAGCGCGTTTCCGCCAGATGAGACAACACAACAAACGCCCGGGTAGACGCTGCTGCGACGCGTGGAGCGAGCAAGCTTTTGATTAATCAAAAGAATAATCGGTCTCGACTCTCTGATCGCTCAGCCTTGTCAGACGTGTGCGGGACCGTGCAATTAAAGACCGAACTGCAATGACGATGACAGATGGACTGCTCTTCTTCTTCTTCGTTGAGCTTCCTTCCTTACAAGGCCCGTCCGGCGCTGGTCTTTAGCAGCGGATAGTAGTCAAGTGGAGGGTAGGAGGTAGTCCGATCCCTTCACAGCCCCACCACCAAAAGCCACCAACCACGCCCTCGTACTTCCCACCGGAAGGAACGCTCACGCAGAGAAGGCGATGGAACAATCAGAAAGCGCCACTTGGCGCTCGCGTGGCCTTTTGCCTGCCCGATTCAGTGGATTGAATCACCTGCTCGCTGAGGGAAAACAAAGCCAAAGACCCCAGTCGTAGTCGTAGTCGCAGCCGTAGGGCTAGAACAAAACAAAGGCCCGTGGAGGGGTGCACGGTTTTTTGGGCAAAAAGAAGAAACGACCGGGGGTGTTTGGAAGATAACGCCTCGTACGTAGAGATGTAGGAGGGGGTCGTAGGGCAAGGCATACGAGTCAACATATGTAGTTATTAACATTACCACGTTACGGAGATACCGATATCGAGAATCAAGACATCTGCATGATCGACCGCACAGGAATAGGAATAGGAATTGACAGGTTGCATCCTCCATGCACCCTCGACGCATGTCTCTTGCCGACCTTGCCTCGGCATATTTGGGGCGAGTGGTGTCAAAAAAAGAACGAATCCGAGAAAAAACAGGACCAACATGCATACTACTGCAGGTGAAAAAAACCACCTCGGTGTCTCCCCGACGACCCCAATCCTATCATTGGTCGCTTTTTTCTGCATTATTCTTCCCATGTACATGCCCCCACACGCACACCTCAGTACACCAAGACATACATCTTGCATCTCGCATCTCGCATACAACCGCAAGGCGCAGCAGTTCGGATGCTCCGATACACCGGGTTGCGTTGCAGATACACAGCCGGCCGGTATGGCATGTTGATGCTAATGCACGTAGTGTGCCTATAACATGCAGAGTTCTAATGCGACTTTGTTTCATCTGAATAATCAACGATTTGGCATGTTTCCCACTCTTTGCTGTGAGTCGGTGACCCCGCCGAGTCCCTCCGGATATGAGAGTGACTGCGTGCCTTCTTGTCATTTTTGACAGCGACAACAACGTGCACGGCATGCAACGGCCACGTGTGAGTAGAGTCATGTATGTAATGGGTCACGTGGCAACATTTTGGTAATTGAGAGAAGCAAGCTCGAGATTCAAAATAGGATTCATTGCAGGTCATCATCAGTCCCCCAGTTCCAACAAGAATGTTCTCAGTGCGAACTTCCCTCCCAGTGTAGTGAACCAACCCCAAGAAAATCCTACAACACCTTTCCGAAACCGAGCAAAAGCTCGTATTTCTTTCATCCCCCCAATGCCCTTCTTTTGGCTGCTCATCATAGAAGAGAAGATTCTGGGAATTTACCTTGATTCTCGAGGGGTTTCGAGGTTTGCTGGCTGCATTCTGTCGTGCCGTCTTGCGGCGTCGCTACTGTTGCCGCTGCTTTTGTCCGTCGAACGGAATCGATTGCATGGAAACTCTCCGCCAAACCGCTATTGCAATAGCTTCGATGTCGCCGCTGCCTGGCCTGGACGTGCTATGGTATCTCGATAGGTAGGTGGGTGAAAGGGTGAGTAGGTGACGAAAAAGCAAAGTTGTGGGGTGGAAAGGCAGACAGGGGTATCTGGTCGTCGACGTGTGTAAACAGGAGGAATGCGAGGGGTGTTGCTTCTAGTGCGGCGTGTACAACGTGTCGCTCTCAAAGGGACCATGGTCTTGTCAAGCCAAAGCTTGCTGATACGATCAACAAGCTCACTTCTGGCCCTTGATATCGACGGTCTTGAATGCGGCATTCGCTGCCGTTTTGAAAATGGGACCCGCTTTTCCGGTAAGCAAGCGAACTCGGCCATCATCTTTGCGCTCGATCAAGTGTTCACCGCCGTGATCGCAGATGAACTGTATGCAGTTGCGGGAACCGGCATCTGGATCTTCGTCCTCGCCTTGGAAGGCAAGGCTTTCGACAATAAAGTCTAAGCTGATGTCTGGTTTGTACCTGTTTTGTGTTAGCACAAAAAGAGAGGAAGGGGGTTTGGAGGGTATAAACTCACGAATGGCATATCGAAGCCAAAGCGCTGAGACGCTCCCGTGGGACGATCATGTCCAGGAGGTATGCGCCGAGGTAAGGCGTGGCTTGAAAGAGTCGGAAAAACTTGATGTAGTTCCCGCTCGCCAGTGCAGCACGCACTTGAAGTGCGTGTGCAACGCTCTCCATTTGTTTTTCTGCTGTAGTTAGATCCGCCAGGACATCATTCATGTCCGTTCGGTTACACGTATAGATGAAATAAAGGATTCGGTACGCAGTGAACTCATCGCGTCTTCCATTCAGACCCAACTTATACAGTGCCCGCAGCTGCGTCTGGCACTGATTGTACTCACCAAGGTCTCCTATCTCCAGGGCAATCCGGGCATGAGCTTCGTATACGCGCACGGTGAAATCGGTCTTGACATGCTGCACAGTCAGATCCTGGCGCAGCGATTTGAACTGGTCACAAGCATAGGAGTACTTGTGTTCGGTCTTCCACTTCTTGCGCAGTAAAGCAAACATCTCCTCCAAGACAGGGACAGGGCGGACTTCCTCGGGCTTCGGAGCAGATGTCAAACGAAAGTAGTTCTTCTCAAGCTTCTGGCAAGTGCCGACCACCGGGCCAGTAGGATTCTCCGCAGAAGCCGGGCTGTCGTCACGTGATCTCATTGGAGAAGATGCGGGAGAAATGTGACCAAAGCGCTGCCGCCGCCTTTCCAACGCATCGCTGTTTTTGACATGGGCCAAATCGTCCTGGAATGCCTTTGCCTTTTTCTGCTTTTTCTCTTGGTTCTTGCCTTTGGTGCTAGTGATACGGTCCTCCAAGCCACGCTTGTTCTTCTTCCAGGGGGGCGTCACAGGTTCACGATCCGGGATCTCCAGGTCTGCGCTCTTGCGCTTCTTGCTAGCGTCGATGGATAGGGGGTGAGATGAGTAGCCGTTCATGTTAGTGAGGGTTGCGCTTTGCGCAGATGCAGCTCGCTGGCGTTCAGCCATGATCAGTTGCTGGGGTGAGGGATATGTGCCCCAATCTATAGTGTTGAGTTGGTTGGCTTCTTGTACCTTCCGTAGAAAGGAGACGATGTATTGGCGCCACTCGTCGACGCTAATGCCTTGGACGTGGCTCTCGGGTGCGAACGCACGCTGGACCCAGTCTCTGATCTCCTCTGACCATGGTGAATCAGGTTTGGCCTCTGCGGGCTGTGGCTCTGACTTGGCTTGAGGTTCTCTTTTGAGTGTATGGCGCGCTTGGACCGGTGTATACGCCGGTTGCATACTGGAAGCCATCAGGGTGAACAAAGGCGCGGTGTGCCTTGGAAGCGCCTTGTCTTCGGGTTGAAGAATTTCGGGGAACACGTAAATCAGACTCAAGCAACCAACGTGATAAGTGGAAAGCTTCGCTCGACAGTACGTGGCGTGTGCAAATAGAAGGATGTGGGTATGGATGCGGTGAATGTCGAAGTGGATGATCCTGCGAAGGAGAGGCAAGCGCGGTGTGGATCTTACCATGACGCCAAGCCTTGATGCTGACTTTAGCGGATAACGTGACCTCAACTTCACAGCGCTGGTCGAGGCCATGGCATGCTTATGACACGCTTGCCCGAGCCTACTGCAATATTGCAGTTACTTGATCTACCATACCGTGACTGTGATACTACTATAGCCTTTTCCTTCGTTGCATTACCTGTTGTATCCGAGGATCAACGTTCTGACGCATCATTTCGGACACCTGCAGCTGCATCTTCCCTCACGCCCGGCTTCGTCGATTCGGCCGACCTTTGACTCTCAGTCTGGAACGCTTCGCTACAACACTACAGTCCAGATGTCTGAATGTTCCTTCGTCAGCTAGATCTCACCACCGCGCTGCGGCCGTCGCTGTACGATGATGAGACGCTACTCTTTGTGCAAGACAGCGTGGGCCTGTACGAAGGCAAATACAAGATCCCCAATTACCAGAATGGGCAAGCCTATCTGACGTCGCACAGAGTGTGCTATGTCGATAATGACGAGCCCAGAAAATACTCTGTTGCTGTGGATCTCAAGCAAGTCGACAGGACTGAAGCCTACGCCGGATTCTTGAAGTCCAGCGCAAAGATCACATTGTTCTCAAAGGTCCCCAAACGAGCATCACAGGCGGTCAAAAGCCCTGTCCCTAGATATGCCTCACCCGCAGATGCTTTGATCCAGTCTGCTGGCTCACCATCGCGATCATATCCTTCTACGCCAGCCCCAGTCCGCGACATCAACGCCACCTGGATCTGTCCTATATGCGGCTTTTCCAACGCTGTACCTCCTAATTTCGATCCAGCAACGGCGAACCAGCATACGACTCTACCACCATGTCAAGCCTGTGGTATTCAACCACCGCTTGTGCACATGGTCAAGGCAGCCATTGCAGCAATATCCAACAGGCCAAGCGGCCAGTCCGGCGATGCTGCTCCGCCTGCCAGAAGTTCCATGGACAACGACAACTATTTCAGACAGGAGCTTACGCCCGCTACGCCGCCTCAAAAAAATGGTGGCAACACGGTCTGCCCCAGGTGTACGTTCGAAAACCATCCATCCTTGAAATCATGCGAAATCTGTGGCGCGTCGTTATCTGCAACTGGAGACAGACGCTCGCAAATCATCAACGACAGCGTCAAACGACCAGAATCGCCAGGACCTACTCTCAGTGAGTCTATAATCGGAAACGACAGCATCGAAACCATAAAATTCTCCTTCAGAGCAGGCGGCGATAAAGTCTTCCACGAACGGCTCAAAGGCGCCCTAGTCCAGCGCAAATGGCTCCTCCAGAGCGCCCCGCCAGTTCCAACACCTTTCACCCAAGGCGAAACCAATCCCACAGACCCATTCCACCCCACAGCAGGCCAAAACACACCCCCAGCCCGCATAGTCGGCATAGCCGGTCTCGAGCGGCGCGGCGCCCAGCTTCGCGCCAACAACCAAGCAGTCATCGGCAGCGCCTTCGAAGACCTCGAAGCGCTCATGACCTCCGCCAAAGAAGTGATAGCGATGGCCGAGCAATTCCGCGCGCAATCCTCCTCCTCCGACTCCCTGACCCCCGAAGCCCGCGCCCTCCTCAACGAATCCGCCTCCGCCCTCGGCCTGACGACGACAAAAGATATGCTGGGCTCAGGCGCCACGTCGGAGAACCTCTACGTCACGGAACTCGCCCGCAACCTCGCCGAGTTTCTCACCGACGACCGCCGGGGCGTGCTCCGCCGTGAAGGAGGGATCATCTCCCTCGTCGACCTTTGGGCCGTTTTCAACCGCACGCGCAACGGGATTGAGCTGGTATCTCCGCTCGACTTCGAGAAAGCGGCGCAAATGTGGGAAACTCTGCAACTCCCCATTCGACTCCGCCGCTTCAAATCAGGCCTTCTAGTCGTGCAAGAACGGAGTCGCACGGACGAGAAAACCATCGCCTCTCTCCTGGCATGGTTGCGAGAGTCCATTGCTTCTTCTTCCACCTCGAGTGACCAAGTCACTGGCGAGTTGACAGCAATGCAGGCTTTCGGCCGAGGTATCACGCCCCAAGAGACGGCGGAACGGTTTGGCTGGAGCGTCGGTGTGGCGAACGAGGAGCTTGAGATGGCGGAGGATTTCGGGGCGATTTGTCGCGATCAGTGTTTGGATGGGACGAGGTTTTGGGAGAATCATTTCTCTCGGTTCGATGGGACTGCTGCTGGGGAAGAAAATGCTGGTGCGCTTGGTAGACTTGATATAGCGGAGGATTGAAGACGGTTACAAAGAGACAAAACACTTCCTCCGAAGCAATTACAACGAAGAAAACTTGACAGCATTGATTTCCAATCAGGAGTAAAACGAAAGAGCGCCAAAGCGTCCATCTGAATTGCTAAGAAAAAGAATGACGAAATCTACAATAACACCAGTAGAGTCATAACCCAACAGTTCGCCATGATATATTCCCTCTCCAAGAAGGACCCAATCCCCCCATAACGCCATAAAAACCAAATCCCAAAGTCGTTAATACTTTTTCTTTACTTCTTAAAAACGCTCCCCGCGCTACTCCCCGTAAAACTGCTGACCTTACTACTGACCCAGCTCCCACTACTGCTCATCCAATCCGGCATGGTGAAACTACTAGCCTGCCCGCCCTTCCAAGTGCTCATTCCATTCTTACTGCTGACAGTGGTAGAGTTCTCCTCCGACTTGGCGCCCCACTTGACCTTGCCCTCGATGATCGAGTGGACGATGTTGATGATGCCGAACGTGCTGGATCCAATGGCGCGGAAGAGAGCGAGCGCCGCAACGCTCCAGAGGATGATTTTGAGGTAGTAGTTCTCGCCGATGCTCTCAGTCGGGTAGGCTTCGCTGACGGCCATGACGAGCACAGCGTTGCAGCACATCCAAACGATGACGACGTAGGTGCGCACGGCGCGGTAGTAGTCTTCCTGGATTTGGGATTCGTTGGGGCCCGGGGTGGGGACTTCGACGCGATCGCGGAGGTTGCGGAGCGCTTCGTCGTAGCCGGAGTCGATGTCGAGTTGTTCCGAGGGCATTTCGAGCTCGACAACGCCGGATTTGGAGCCTTTGGCTACGCCTAGGTCGGTTTTGCTGGAGTTGTCGCCTTTGGTGCCCCAGGAGACGTCGTGGGCGTTGCAAAAGGCGTAGACTTGGAGAGTGCAGATGTAGGATGGGAGGAGGGCGAAGTACTGTGCGCTTGAGGTGAACATATGCCAGGGATCCAGGTAGAGGAAGGACATGATGAAGTAGAGGCCGATGGTCGAGAGCGTTGAGACGATCATGTTTGTGAACAGGTTGTTGCCCAGATTCAAGTCGTCGTCGCCTTTGAGTTGAATTGCAACGACATACAGCGCAGCAAAAGTGGTGTACGCCATGATAATGCCGTACGTGATCATACTAGCCATGTACATTTTCTTGGATCCTTGCGGTCGGTTACCCATGGAAAGGATGAATTGCATCATGATGAGCAGGATGCAGGTGTACCGGAGAATGTAGAAGATGACTTTGCCGATGTTGTGACCGAATGGATCGATCTTGTCGTCCGAGAGAGAGCCAGCGATGAAGTAGAAGGTCAAGTAGAAGTTGCCGAGAGAGAAGAACGTGAACAGAAGGTTGAGAAGCTGGTAGAGGAACTCGATGTGGAGCAAAACCTTCCGTGCAAATGTATGATCGGTTTTCCAGACCTGACTGAAGTGCAGAAGGGAGTATACGGCT
The DNA here is from genome assembly GCA_030772445.1 of Cladosporium sp. MBC 237. Taxonomy (NCBI): domain Eukaryota; kingdom Fungi; phylum Ascomycota; class Dothideomycetes; order Cladosporiales; family Cladosporiaceae; genus Cladosporium; species Cladosporium sp. MBC 237. The sequence continues at coordinate 95,912 of JAPHCH010000002.1, read as the reverse complement.
GCGAAGAACGCACCGTTCAACCAACGACGACGTTGAGAGATAAACTCTGGGACGGCGTCAGGAACATCGGTTTCTCCAACAGCGCTCTTGACATATTTGAGCACCCAGCGTTCGCTCCGTTTTGCGACAAGCTCCCAACAGAGAATACGATCTTCGGCGAGGTACATGTTGGCAGTAAAGACATCGGCGTCCTGTCCGTGGAGCGTTTCCCCCTTGAAGTACTGACTAAGAGGGCCGTGGCCGTTCTCGTCGTTCTGGAGGGCGTGGTAACGGTAGGCGCTGAGTGCACCAGGCAACACCGTAATGTATCCGAAGACCGATTCAAGAGGCTTATCCAGGATGTTCGACATTTTGTATTCGAAATTTTGACTGGCAACCAAGGGGTTCAGCAGAGCACTCCATGCCTTACCCTTCGCTGCTTTAATCTCGCCAGCGGCGCCAGCGACGCTGGAGTCTCTGTCAAATGCCTTCCACAAGTGGTAGAGCGAATCGTCTCCAGGCTTCGTACCAACATCGAGAAGAATGCAGACGTTGGGGTTGAGAGCGCGACCGAAAGCGTTGAAGAACCAACGATGACTGTTCAGCTTCTTCAAGTTCTTCTCCTTCAAACAGAATATCATCTGGCAAGGCACGATGCCCCTCTCTGCGCCCTTAAACTTCAGATCGGAGTCGAGAGACACTTGTGTGGTGTATTCGTAGACGTGCGCGGCGACCTCTTTCTGGTTGACTTGGTTCTTCGCAATTCCCTCTTGGTAGCAGCCCATAGCTGCCAAAGCGTCAAGAGTTCTAGGGTGCACCTTGGACCGGCCGTCAGAAATGATGCAAACAACAATTTTCTGCCATCCGTCTTTGCCCCATGTGCGTGATTTTGATCTGCTGCAGAAATGGGCAATGTTGCGCATTACACCATGCATGGTGCGGGTGAAGTCGATTTCGTTCTCGTTGTACATGGTGATACAAATGAGCAGCTCGGTTTCCCGCGAGGTGTAGCCAATGTTTTGTCGCAGCTTGTAGCCTCTGTCCACGAAATCGTTGGGATCACAGGTGACGGCCGTGTATCGCATATGTGTGAATTCAACATCATCGCGGCGAGGCAAAAATGAGTACAAAATCGTGGGAATCTTGCACTCGAGAATGAGTTCACCGTTAATGAGCTTGACCTCCTTCTTCTCCAGGTGTGCTTCTCTGGCTCCACGCCTCGCTTGCTTGCCTGTTGGTGCTGGTCCGTATAGCTCGCTGTCGATATCCTTTTCATCATCGTACAAAGATTCCGTGAAAGTGGACTCCGACATGTAGCTGTCTGATTGTCTCAAGTTCGGCCGAGAGCGGTCATCGTCGTCATCTTCTGGTGATCCAAACACGTCGTCGTCTCCTTCGATCGGAATTGTCGTCATGTCGGGATCCTTCTCGCCGTCTGATGGTAGAGGTCGTCCACCGGCAAATAAAGGTTGTGGCGGAAGCGGGCGCTTTGGCGAGCCTCCATATTGTGTTGACGGTGTTCCTGGTCGTGGGCTTCCGTTGATGTCCGCCGGCTCGAAGGGAACGCTGCTTGGTGGTGGTCTGGTGTATTCGGCCGACACTCTTGATGGAGAATATGACATGCTTCGGTATTCGGATCCTCTTGAAGACGGTCTGTGTGCGGTAGCATCTGGGTAGTATGTCGATGGCGCGTAGGAAGGAGTGAAAGAAGAGGGAGCGTATGTCGACGGCTCGGCCGCACGAGGTCCGAGATCAGGCGCATTGTCCAGAATCGAGCCACCTCTGGAAGAAGGTCGTCCCGTCGCAGAAGCGGGCTGGTATGCTCGTGAAGGAGGGCTAGGTCTGTGGAGGGGAGGTAAGTCTGGAGAACTATTGCCTTGGAAGCGAACTTTCAATGGCCGTTTGCGAGTCCCGGACGGTCCGACTGCGCTGGAGATGGAACCCTTGACAGTGTATTTACGGCCGTCCAGTGGTTCGTCCGCGGACACCTGGCTGCTGACAGCCGTCGAGGTGTCGTCGACGCGTTGGGCCAAATCGGCGGTGGTTGAAACATCGGATAGGGAAACTAACGGTCTGGATGGGCTGGTGTCTGCGGCCCTTGCGAAGCGCTGTCGCGCGGCCTCGAATGCATCGTTGGCGCGCGCGCGAGCATCTGAACGTGCTGATGGTCTTGTTGGTGATGTGTTGTCGGCGCTGGGTAAGAGTCGCATGCTCGCGCCGTGTGTCGATGTAGTCTCGTCCTCATAACCTGGAGGCGGCCCATAGCCAGGCGGCGAGTTGGGGTCCATTATAGCGAGTGGAATGGGTGTCGAACGATTCAAGCGAACATGTCTTTTTCAAGCGATAGTGTAGGTAGTTGAGTGTACCCCGGCCAAAAGATGATCGATCGCTAGTAGTTTGTATGTGATGAGCTGGCGGACTACATGTAATATCCAGCGTGTTTGACGCAAGCCCCAAAACAAATTGGCCGAGGGTTGTTGCTAGGGCGATGGCCTAGCTCATCTGGAAAGCCGATCCGCGCAAACTTTGGCGGGTGAAACCTGAGCATCAAGCAACAAACGCAGATTAACGGCCTCCATAAAACGGCCGGAACGGCACAGTCCCACGGGGTTTAGTTGCAAATCATGCAATTTAATTGAATCTCGGTGTCTTCGACTGCAAAACTGCATTGATAGCGGGATCTCTGCCGTGTACATATACCATCTGTCGCACGCTTGAAAGCAGAGCCCGCAGTCTTTCAACGAACAGTTCATTTTGAGAATACCAATCTTTCAGTATGTGCCTTCTAAACGATAGTAGAATAGTCTTCCCATATTAACAACATCTCCAAAAAGAAACCCCAGGGTATCAGTATGAAAAGCGCCCCCAATTTTTTGAAATCCATCCAACCTATGACCAGTCAACCTCCCGCACCAGTCAAGCACTACTTGTGCCACACGCCATTCGCATCTTGAACGCCAATCTCATAGCCGAGAAGTACCTCAGTGCCACCGCCTTCCCATCCACGATTTCCGGCAGCTGAGAGCATGAAGCGACAGGTCGGATCAACGTAGATGGAAGAGATGACTCCACCCCGATGGCCTGGAACGATTGTGAAAGGGACAGTACGATGGCGAGCAGCTTCGCTTTGGCCGACGTCATAAATGCGAAGAATATCATTTGATGCACTGTGGGCGAAGTTAGAAAGGGATCAGAAGTTTTAACTTGGAATGGGTTGACTTACCACACGAGGTGGCGCTTGTTGGGCATCGCCCGAACTGCATACACAGGGCCACTGCCAGCTTGGAACTTGAAGTTGCGATTGGCTTCGCTACGCTTGCTGCCAAGGTGGTGGATGGAGTACTCATCGACCGAGCAATTTCGGCGACCGGCGTAGATGAAATTGCCGTCCGGGCTCCAGCAAGCACCGGTGCACCACGGTGGTGTGCCACCTTGGGGAAGGATGGTTGCGATAGGTGATGGCATTCGACGGTCCCAAATGCGTAGCGTACCATCTTGAGAGGCGTCGAGGAAAGTAGACTCGCTTTGAGGTGGTAGGTCGGCGGCTGACTTCTCCTCTTCATTTGTAGGCGGCGCGGTGAGGGGCTCGTCGGAATGTGGGAGGCCGTTGGTGAGAGGGCTCGCTGGTTTCGAATTGGAATCTGAAGGTTGTCCATTGGGTTGATCCTCGTTCTGCTTCGTCGTTGGTGATGCTGCCGCATCCTCCTGGCTGTTTTGAGTTTCTGCGTTCGGTTCAGGGGCCTGGACTGGACCACCGCTTCCCATGCCGGTCATTTCGGTATCAAGCTCGCCAGGCGCATCGTCTTCTTGCAGTCCACTCGTCAATGCCCTGGTAAGTTCATCATCGTCATCACCAAAGACGTTATCTCCTCCTGAGCCGCCTGCGTTGCCAGTGTCCTCGCCGAATAGTGAACCATGATCTTCGCCAAAGAGGCTACCAGTGGGAGATCCCATAGCATCTTCCTCGCCTTCTTTGTTGTCGACGCCATTTGAAAGATGACCATTGACGAAAGGTGCATCGTTGTTGCTTGAGAAAGTTCCATTGGTTGGCTCTGGTAAGCTTTCGGCGACTTCAGGCACCGGTAAGTCACTGATTGGCCGTACTTCGATGGCGCTTATTTGGCCTCCAGCACCCTTGAACGATCGCTTGACTTTGCCCGTATTGAGATCCCAGTCGTGTATGTTCTTATCCCAGCTACCAGACAGAAGACTCGTCTCGTCTTGTGACAATGTCAATACTGAAACTGCGCTTGTATGTTCCTTGAGCGTTGTGATGCGGGTGCCTGCCTGATGCCTGCAGGTCTGCAAGTTGATACCCCCGCTCTCGAGTCCTGACAGAAGCCAGAGAGCTTGGTTTTGTACTGCCAGGGAATAGACAGGCGAGGTCCATTTGCCTTCGTCTGCGGCTGGCGGTGTTCGAACCACAGGTTCTTCGTTTTCCCAGTATGTCACCAGTGAGCCAGCCTTCATAACGCTGTCCACAAAAGGGTGCTTCTGTGCGACTGTCAGAGGCACCTTGCCGTTGACGGTGTCGACCCAGTTGTACATTCGCACGTAGCCATCTGTGCCGCCGCTGAAAACCCATCGCATGTCCGGAGTCACAGCGACAGCATTAATCGAAGTGCTTTGTGGCGCCGCCATGGTAGGTACTATGTCGTATGCTTGTGCGTTGAGCGCCTCTATCCGTGTAGGCGGTATGAATGGTGCTGCGATTGCGCCGGCAGGTGATCTCGTTCCGCGAGGTGAGGGTGAAGTCAAGACGACAGCAGGATTTGGTGGACGTTCTGTTCTACTCGAAGGGCGTTGTGGCTGACTTGCTCGTCGCGAAGGTGTGTCTGGCTCATTCTGGTCTCCATCGTCGTCCTCGTCGTTGTCGTTGTCATTATCGTCATTGTCGTCATCCTCGTCGTCATCGCCATTCTCCTCGTCGTCCTGCTCTTGCTCCTGGTCCTGATCGTCATTCGGCTCGTTCACATCCTCCATCTCCTCATCCTCGTCCTCCTCCCCTGAGCCAGCAGTGGGATCCATGTCATCGTCAAAAGAAACCATGTTTGCGCTGAGTAAATGTCGAGGAAATTATGCGATCGCGAGAGTGTGTATTGTATTCGGGACGGGTAGATGTCGAGGTCGGGGATATAGCGTTGCGCCTGCGGGTTGCGCCTCCTGAATGTGCTGGTCTATTGTGGAAGAATGCGCGACCGTGGATATGTTGTTGAGAGCCGCATGCACTTGCCAGGCGTGCACTTCAGTCTCCGCGCGCGTAGTTGTACTGTGATGTGAGGTTGACAGCCGAAGCCCAAGGTCGTAACTCAAGTTGCCTGCGCGCATTTAGCTCCGGCGACCGACCCTCAGCCAAAAGCACAAGCACAAGCGCTGTTCTCTCCGCAACTTTTAGACCAGCGGTCCGCAGAGCCGCACCTTAGTTTGTTCCCTGTCAGCCTGTCCCTTGGTCTGCCTCATTATCGCTGTGGACGTCAGTGACCCATCGAGCTTGATGCATTTGCATTTCCTCATTTCGTCCATTCTTTCCTTGTCGTTTTCGCGATGCCTAAAGTGGCAGATACTCCTGCGCTGATCTACCGAGCTGCAGTGTCAGTCCCTGCTTGTTCAGGAGAGGTTTGGACAAGGAAGGAGGAGGTTACAGATGATTGAATGCTCCAGATATCATGTGCGTTGACTGCCATAGTATTGCGTTTCCCAGCGCCAGTATCATCCATCCAAGTCGGACATGGTTCGGTGAACAAACGATATATCAGTTCTTGCAGAGGGTAGAATGAATCCAAACATGCATCACTCGCATGGGGTCGGCTCTCCGAACTGGTCACATGGCGAAAGAGCTCGAAGGAATCAGAGAGCAGCATGGAAAAGCGGTTGTCGATCTGTAAAGGACAGCGAGCGCTCTGCAGGTTCTCTCTGCAGGTTCTTACTTCCGCTGCATGAATCTATGAATGAAGCTGATCCGATGGTCAACCAGGAGTCTGCTATGCTATCACTATCTATTACTACCTAGCTAGGTACACATGATATGCATTACACCATTGCATAAGCTTCATAAATCACCTGGTGATGCTACCAGCGGCGTTGATTGTATGCTCCGACGCGCCTTCCCGCACTCGTGCAGGCCGCTCCTTCCCTCTCTCATTTGTTTGCCCAAACTTGCTCCAACGCAAACACGCCACCCTCTCGCAGCTCCCTTTCACCGTCAGCCTCTCTTCAGACTGATGTTTTTCTCTCTTCCACCTCACTCATCTTCTTATCTCTGGAGCCGTCGACCACGGCGCATACACACTTGTGCACCTTGCAAGGATCTCCTCGTTTGCACGTGCATCATTTTCACGTGCTTCGCATTCGCTCTGCGACTTGAACAAGCACTACTTCACTTCTACCGTCAACCGCGACATATTTTCTTGCCGCACACTCCTCTTCGTTCATTCGTCAGTCATGAACGAGAATCTGCTTGAACGCTTCAAGGAAGCGAAGTACTCGCAGAGGGGACATCGCGAACCCAAGCAAACCGCTGAGGTGTGGCTGTTGCCACCCAAGCTGAATGCTCACGTTCGTGAGTACTATCAGCCGACTAGAAAGCCGGCAGAAGCAGGTCCGTGGGTGGATCGGCCTGAACTTCCCACCGCGGACGAGATCTTGGATGTGGAAGGCAATGGATCTTCCAGCTCTGATGTGATCGAGATCGTCCCGAACCGCGTACAAGGTGCGTGGGAATCCAAGGGTCCGTCTCTATCATCCACCTCAAGATGTGCAACGTACTAATTGCTCAATAGAAGCTTACCTTTCCGCTCAGTACGAGCTGCTACGTGAAGACGCACTGCGACCACTTAGAGATGCCATCGGCCGCGCTCGCAAGGACCCGGATCGGAACGAAGATTTTTTCCGCGGCTCAACCGGGATCTACCAAGATGTACGTATACCGTTGTATTTCTAATAGATCGCATTGCTGACACATCATGCCAGGTTCACATCAACGCAATCGTTTGCTCGACCCGAGGAATCGCTTTGAAAGTTAACTTCAGTACTTTCCGCGCGCAGAAGAAGATTCTTTGGGAGCAGTCCAAGCGCCTTGTCAGCGGCAGCCTGGTCGTCCTTACACCCGCCGCGGATATGTTCAAAACCAAGGCCATCGTTGCCACTGTCGCAGCACGTCCGCTTGCTGGTCTGAGTCAAGACCCCCCAGAGATTGAGCTATTCATCGCGCGTGCGGGCAACCTGGAGATCGACCCGGCAATGAAGTTTGTCATGGTTGAAGAGCGATCCGGCTACTACGAAGCGGAGAGACACACTTTGATCGCTCTTCAGAAGATGGCCACAGAGCCATTTCCTATGGCGGAGTATCTGGTTCAAGCTGAGGCATCTGTTTCAGCGCCAACCTACGTCAAAAACAAACCGCTCATGAATTTGAGTGGCGTCTTCATCAACAACAAGAACGAGATGTACAACAACGTCGACATCTTGCAGGACTGGCCAATGCATCCGCAGAGCGAGCTTGACAAGTCACAGACTGCAGCACTACAACGCATTCTCACAAAGAAACTGGCCATTGTCCAAGGTCCACCAGGCACTGGCAAAACGTTCGTCTCCGTGCAGGCGCTCAAGGTGATGCTGTCCAACATGAAGCTCGGAGATCCGCCCATTATTGTGGCTTGCCAGACCAACCACGCCCTCGATCAACTTCTCCGTCATATCGCCATCTTCGAGGAGGCGTTTGTCCGTCTCGGCGGCAGATCGAAAGACAAGGACGTGATCAAGAAGCGTACCCTTTATGAGGTGCGCAACTCGGAGTCAACAAACTCACTACCAGGAAGCGTGGGTCCTTCCGCAAGAAAGAAGATGAAGGATATCGAGAAAGACATCATTGAGACGATCTCACCTTTGCTGGCGGATAAGAAGGATGTCATGAGTCACCGCCTTTTGGAGCAACTGAAGTTGATCTCAACTCGTCAAGCCGATTCCCTTGAGGCTGGTGCATCGCAGTGGGTCCAAGCGACTCTTAGCAACCCCAACGAGGCTGCCCGGTCTCCTCTCACAGTCTGGTTAGGTCGCTGTCTTGAGCCTGTCACCCGCCCAGGAGAGTCACAGGAATTCGGATTCGACCTCGAGGAAGCCGATCTGGAATATGAGCAACTCAAGGAGATCGAGGCTGAGAACTTTGCCAAAGACGATGAAGAGTTCGATCAGCTCAGTGGTGTCTCGTACTCTATCGCCGACCATTACACAGGACGCAAGAGTGCGGGCATGACAGCGAAGAAGCTCAGGGATTGCCTAAAGACCCAAGACTTGTGGAAAATTCCGGAGAACGCCAGAGGTGCAGTCTATCGCCACCTGCAGACAGAAGCGAAGAAATGCATCCGCGACACCTTTCGTGAGCAAGCAAAGGCGTATGATGAACAAGCGCGTCTTCGTCGTATCGGTGGCTGGGAGAGGGATGAGATCATCCTCCGCAAGCAGAAAATAATCGGAATGACTACGACTGGCTTCAGCAAGTACAGAGGTCTCATTTCGGCTTTGAAGCCCAAGGTCGTTCTCATCGAAGAGGCCGCCGAGACACTGGAAGCGCCTGTCACTGCCGCTTGTGTTTCGTCACTCCAACAGCTGATACTTGTCGGTGATCATCAACAACTGCGTCCGCACTGTCATGTGAAGGAATTGGAAAACAAGCCATACTACTTCAACATCTCCCTGTTCGAGCGCATGGTCAACAACGGCGTCGAGTTTGACACGCTTGTGAAGCAGCGCAGAATGATCCCAGAGATCCGTCGCTTGCTCTATCCGATCTACGGCAATGTCATTCAAGACCATGCCAGCGTCGTGAATCCAGTCAACAGACCCAACGTGCCTGGCATGGGCGGTGTCAACTCCTTCTTCTTCTCTCACCAATGGCAGGAGACGCGAGATGATCAGATGTCTTGCGTCAACACCGACGAAGCGGAGATGATTGCTGGGTTCGTCGAGTACCTTGTCTATAATGGCGTGGAGACTGAAGATATCACCATCCTGGCCTTCTACAACGGCCAGCGCAAGCGCATTCTCGGCACCCTGCGCAATCTTATTACGCTTGACAACAGACACTTCAACGTCGCCACTGTCGACTCTTATCAGGGAGAAGAGAACAAGATCGTTATCTTGTCGCTGGCGCGTAGCAATGATAACAATCAAATCGGCTTCCTCGGCGTCGATAATCGTGTTTGCGTGGCCCTGTCCCGCGCTCAATGCGGCTTTTACCTGTTCGGCAACGGCATGCTTTTGTACAAGGCGAGCAAAACCTGGGAGAAGGTCATCAAAATCATCGCTGGCAACAAGAAGAAAGCCGAGTGCCCAGAGATCAATACTTGTCGCCTCGCTGAGTCGCTTCCAGTGCGATGCAAAAACCACAACCGAGTCACAGAGGTCAAAGAGCCAAGTGACTGGGAAGGCATCACGGGTGGCTGTTCCAAGAAATGCGACAACGCCTTGTCATGTGGTCATTCATGCCCTCTCACCTGCCATCCATTCGATCATTCCCGAGTGCGCTGTCATCAGCAGTGCAATCGTACTCTCGGCTGTGGTCACAAATGCAATGCCCTTTGCGGAGAGGTGTGCGTATGCAATGCCTGCTCGAAGAATCCCCACCACGCCCACAATCATTCTTCTGGATCCTCGGCGCAGTCGTGGCAGTCGTTCTCAGCAGATGAGTCGGCTCGCTATGCCGCAGCTCTGGCGGCTCCCACATCCAAGAAACATGAGTTGCCTGGACCAGTCGCAGCTGGGAGTGCAGGACTTCGTGGTGCTTCTCAGAGTATGGCATCCTTGTCGCTCATGGATGGAAGCGCTGATGGCACTGGGGTCGTTCATCATTCGGCGAGTGCCAGCCTGCTTGACTAAGTATGTCAAACTTGATGATACGTACGAGTGGGTGCGATGAAGCTTTAAGGCTTGGCTGGAAATCAATGTGTATAACTACGCAGGTCCGGGATGGCATTGAGGGGAGAATAGTTTTGCAGAAGAGTGTTCCGTAGCTTTGTAAGACTACGAGGATGAAACCACAATGTCAATGAGAGTTTCCATATGCCGCTGAGCATAACATGCCTCCGTAATATTCCCAAGATTTCCATATACTCCCTTCGCTACCTCGTTTCTCGTCCAAGTAGACAAGCAGTTCAACGCAGAACGTCAAGTACATATAGGCTTTCGCAATAGCGACATGGTTAGGAGTTCGTCAAGCAATTCCAAATCTTCCAAAAACCAACCTCGAAGATCCGCACCGAAGCGGTCAAGCCTAGGCAGTGCTCGGTGTGGAACCAAATACCAGAAATGACATCGTTGATGTGCATCGTTTTCGAAGTTACCCCGCTGACAAGAAAGACTCACCAGACTTTGAGACCGAACAAGTGGCCCTCGGCCGTTGGCCATGGGTTTATAAACTGTTCTATATTCGCAAGCCATCATAGTCCTGCCATCGAAGTACTTTTTGTTCTCTCTGCTAGTTTGACCAATCATCTATCAAGTTTCATATTCTGCTATACAGCCAGCCAAAATGCCAGCCGGAGGATGCGCGTGCGGCAACATCCGTATTTCGTTTGAGAGTGAGCCGTCGGCTAAGGTACGTGCTATTATTATTGTGTTCCTTGTGAATTTACAGAAAGCTCTCGATGCCGCTTTCGTCCTTGTGGAATTGATTCCCTGACCTCATTTTCTTTCCCTCCACAGGCCCTCTGCCACTGCGCCGACTGCAAGAAAATCTCCGGCTCCGCCTACAGCACCAACATCATCATCCCCAACTCCGGCTTCAGAATCACCTCCGGCACCCCCAAGACGTGGAGCAAGAAAGCCGATTCCGGGTCCGAAATCACGACGTCTTTCTGCGGCGAGTGTGGGACGAATCTGTGGCGCGAGACGGCGACTTTTGGGGAGAATAGGGTGTTGAAGGTGGGTGTGCTTGATGAGTTGAGGGATTTGAATGAGGCGAAGCCCGAGGTGGAGTTGTTTGTGCCGGAGAGGGTGAGTTGGTTGGGGGCTCAGGGTGGTGCGGTGCAGTTTAAGGGAATGCCGGGGAGTGAGGTTGTTGCTTAATTTTGGACAGGTTGGTCCTCGCAGGTCAGGAGGAGGGTAGGGTTGCAGCGCTGGATGCTGCTGCCGGGGGTATGTGATCATCGTAGTGGAATCTCTGGTAGAAGCCATGCTTGGGATGGATGCGGATGGGAGCACCTGTAGCAAAGACATCAAACGATCCAGTGAAAGCCGACTCTTGACTTCTTATTCCGACTCAGACTCTTCAGGTTCGCGGACGGTGTCTTTCAATTGCTGTAGAAGTCAGCATTGGTTCAATGTCATATCTTGCGCGACAGTACGATGGACATACCGCGTTCAGCTTGGCTTTCAGCTCTTCATGCTTCGACGCTTGAATGAGCACATGCTCATCATCGATATCCTCGATGATATACAAATTCTGATTCTCAGAGTTGATCTTGACGATGATTGCTTTGATAGAGGCATCGCACTCGACGAGCACGCCTGATTAAGGTAAGATTTGTAGGTCAGCTAATGGCTGGGTGGCAATAAGAGGTCCCGGCTTTTTCGTACCTGCTTGGGCGCGCGGCATTATCACAAAGCTACGGTGGCACTTGGATGTTCTTTTGAGACGAACTGAAAATAGATGGTCTATATGTGTCTAATATCACTCGACCGGACTCCGACACAAGAAGAAGAGGCGGCCGGCAAAGCGGGAGGCAGGCAATGCTTAGCCTGCGCCCCGCTGCCGATCGCTTCCTGCACGCGAGGCCCGTTTGCGCGTACCATCACTTCCCACTCAAAGCCCAGTATCCACCCCGTTTCCTGTTAGTTAAGTCATCATTCTCCTTCATCGTCTCCATCCTCGCCACTTTCTACCACCACCACCACCACCACCACCACCACCACCACCACCACCATGAACCATCCCACCTGAAATCGAGGTCCTGGCAAAACTTCAAGGACTCTACCGTCGACGAGTCTCTGGCAAAACAAGCCGTACACGTCAAGCTTGACAATGTTCTTTGTTGCCGCCGGATAGCCACATCACACCTTATCATCTCCTGGGGCCGAGGGACGCTTTTCTCCAAAACGACCACGACAACAACAGCAGCAGCGAACAGACCGACTGCCTTGATACAGGCCTTTGGACGGGCAGCAATCTCTTTCGACCTACTCAATTTCCTAATCACTTATATTACCTTGCCCTCAAGCCTCGGCATCGTCCGGAACGTCATCATCATTACGGACCGTACCCGGTCTTTTTCACTTGTCCAGCCTGTGAACCTCTAAGTCGACATCAACAACATAACACATATCTTTGGTGCTTCCTGTGAGGTACCACCCTGGAAACATGGCACCCACGAGCGCGGTCGCACCATTAAGGCAACTCGCGCCCGACGATATCAACAACGCCGCCACAACATCAACCGGCACACCTGTTCTCCTATTCGCTCGACAAACCTCAGCACCAACCGACCTCGGCGGTAGCGGTGGAGACAACGATGAAGGCGGTAGCCCAGCCATGATAAACTACTACTTCGTCTTCTTCGCCCTCCTCCTCTGCATTGCCGGCTTGTGCGCCTACTTCGTCTGGCGCCGAAGACGCAAGGCCCTCATGATCTACAACAACCAGCACCAACGACCATACACCCGCGACCCACGAGAATGGGATACCGCACGGCACAGAAGGCGGTACTGGAACACGAATTTCAGGAGCGCACCTGTTAGCAGAGAGGAAGGTCTGAATGAGAATGGCGAAGCGCCTCCTCCTTACATGCCAAAGGACGATCAAGAGACTGGAAGCAGTGGATTACAAGCGAACGGACAATCTCTAAACGGACAGAACGAAACTGGAGGACCGGCCATACCCTTGCAGACGCTTTCGAGGGATCAGGCTGGGCTGAAACCGCCGGAATACGATCGAGTCGTGCAGCCGGGTGGGAGCGATGAGAATGGACCTCAGCCTCCACGTTGACATTGCGAATTGGGGGAGGTGTCCTTCTACGAATGCAGACAGACGGTGGCCGCAGGAGCAGGAGCAGGAGAAAATTGCATCACAGAACGTTACCAGCGAGCGAAGAAGAGCATGGACAGCATAACATGCATGCAGCACAACAGGCATGGACGAAACAGTCGTAGTAACCCACTTGATTAACGATACCCATTTTGCAGAGACTGTACATCTTTTTTTAATACTTGACCACCGGCCAAGCGAAGGTTTCGAGGTTCGAGTATATCGTCCTTCGTCAATAGGCCCTTACCTTTCATCCCGTATGTTCTAAAATAAACAATGTCGATCGTCATCACTTGTAGCGTGAAGATATTTCGTCCCTGCAGACCCTTGAAGTGACATCAATGTTTGGTATAAGTGATCCCGCCTAGAGCGCGAAGTCTTATATACATCTCTACTCAACTCATTCCCGTCTCACATGTTTTCTGTACCATACGCTAATAAGGTATGTTGATACTCTCATCTAAGTACTTCCATACCATCCCGCCTCAAAACAACAGTAACAATCCTCCCAAACCAGATCTCTCGTTCTCGAAAATCCAGCCCCAGCCTCCAATCGATAGCGTATCACATAGGTGAATGCCCGTATCCACAACTCGCATCCTTCGCGCGGCACCTCTTCGCTTTCGCCTTTGTCCTGATTCGGAAAAGTATCAACAAAACCTCACCCCTCCTACCACCTCGAAACCTCACCAAACACTCCTAAACCTCACAACCACAGGAGACAACTCAGGCTTACCGAAACAAAAAAAAAACATTTCCCAAACATACCTTAAAACACAACCACATCCCAAAACCACAATCACTGCACCGAAATGTCCACCACACCACCACAACCCCCACCAACCCCCTCCCGCCTCCTCACCCTTCCCCCCGAACTCCGCCTGCAAATCTACACCCACGCCCTCGCGCCCACAGGAACCCTCTACCTGCACCGCACCCCCAGCAAACGCCACGCCGTCTCACCCCCCATCTCCCCGGCTCTCCTACGCACCAACCGCCAAATCCACGCCGAAGCGGCGGGAATCCTGTACGTCGAAAACACCATCCACGTCGCCGTGGACGCCCACGACACGACTTGGCCGGCGATAAACGAAGCCCGCCTGCCGCAGCGCGTGCTGCAGAGAGTGGAGAATTTGTGCCTCTTGCTGGATTGTACGGCGGTGCTTTGGAGGGGGTATGAGGGGGTGGATTTGGAGGCGCTTACGGCTTTGACGGCGCTGAGGAGCTTGCGGTTGAGGGTGTTGAGGTTGCCGGATGAGAGGGAATTCGTGGAGGGGGAGGAGGAGGAGGAGGGGGATGGAGGTGCTGATGGTGGGCAGGACGGGGAGGGGGAGGAGGGTGCTGAAGAGCCGACTTGGAAATTCCCTGCTTTTGCTCGTCTGGCGGTGGAGATTCTGGAACGTGTACCTGCTGCTACGAAGGTTTACTATGGGCTTGAAGACGGATTGAAAGACCAGGCTGCTTCTGCAGGAGAAGAAGGAGAGGCGGCAGAGACAGTCGAGGGCTTACAACCGCCTTTCGACCAATTCTACACGCCGAGGCACCAGTTGGTCATTCTTCCTTGGAAAACTCACAACGTGGCCAAGGAGGTCAGCACGAAGGATTTGTTGGCGAGTCTTGAGGGGTTGGAGTTAGGGGATAGGAGGGGTTGTAAGGCGGGGACGGTCAAGGATGTTTGGGGGGAGTATCGGGAGATGTTTCTCGGGAGGGCCGCGAATACTAGGTTCTAGGAGGGCTGCTGGGCGAGGAAGGGGTTTGTCAAGGCTAGGTATGGCCAGGAGGGTTTCGAGGACCAGTCTCGAGAAAGAATACAAAGTGCGAGGCGCATGACATGCAATGGACTCAGGTTCGGTCGGGGATTGTATAGTAAGATCCAACACAGACCATGAATGATCAATCACAAGATACGATGTACTTCAAGCAATGGACATTGTGGAAACTGAAACATATCGTGGAATACTCATGAACGAACGTGAGCACGTGCACCGCTACAACCTTTCATCGGAATCTCTATGTCCAGCCTACCGCTCGCAAACCCAGAGATCCTCGCATTGCGCATCATCGTGCCGTTTCATCACCTCGTTTCCCCTAATCATCCATCATAGTGTGTGGTGCACACGCTTAGGCGCGGCTCATGACACCCCAGGCACGGATCTTGTTGTCGGTGTAACCGGCGAACAGGGTCTGGCCATCGGCAGACCAGGCGAGGGAGATACACTCGGGCTCGCGGGCCTTCTTGCCGACCTCGACGTACTCGGGCTTGAGCTCGTCAACCTTGCTCTTCTTCTCAAGGTCGAAGACGATGATGGAGCTGGAGGTGGCAGCGCACAGCCAGTAGCGGTTGGGGGAGAAGACAAGGGCGTGGATCTCGTCACCGGCGGTGAGAGAGTAGAGGTGCTTGGACTCGTTCAGGTCCCAGAGCATGGTGGTGCCGTCCTTGCCACCGGAGGCGCAGAGAGAGCCGTCAGGAGAGATGGTGACGGTGTTGATGTAGCCAGTGTGACCAATGTGGTCAGTCTGGATACGGCAGGTAGCGAGCTCCCAGACCTAGAGAGAATGTTAGTCGATGTTTCGACATGTCTTTTGGTATATCAAATGCGAAAGCCGCTGGTGTATCAGCGCGCCGATAAAGGCGAAATGTGTCTCATGGCCCGAGGGCTCTGAAGTAGCAAATACTTTTGATAGACATCATATGAGCGGGAAGCGAAGGAAATGTCAGTACGAACCTTGACGAACTTGTCCCAGCCAGCGGAGACGATGACGGGGTTCTGGGGGTTGGGGGAGAAGCGGACGCAGGAGACCCACTCGGTGTGGCCCTTGTCGGTGATGGTGTACTTGCAGTCACCGAGGGTGTTCCACAGCTTGATGGTGCGGTCACGGGAACCGGAGACGATCTGGCGGTTGTCGGCGGAGAAGCTGACGGACAGGACGTCGTTGTTGTGGCCGACGAAACGGCGGGTGGTGTTACCGGTGGAGAGCTCCCACAGGCGGAGGGTCTTGTCCCAGGAGGAGGACAGAGCGTAGGCGCCGTCGGAAGAGATCACACAGTCGGAGACAATGTGAGAGTGACCGTGGAGGGAGCGCTTGGGGTAGCCGTAAGAGGTCTCATCACGGGTAAGGTTCCAGATGATGAGGGACTTGTCACGGGAACCAGACAGAAGCATGTTGGGGCTGTACCATTGTTAGTCGCCAGTTCGCGTATTTTTCAGTGTCGCGCGCTCTTACTTCTCGAGAGAGGTGGCAAGGGAAGTGACCCAGCCGGAGTGGCCCTCAAGGGTGCCGCGGAGGACGAGCTGCTCAGCCATTGTGATGATTTAGGATGACTGTGAGGGGATTGTTAGTATATGCGATGTCTCCAAAGGAAGCGATCTGCAGAGTGTGCTTACAACTGGTGATGTTTCTGGTGTAAAGGTCGGCGGGTGAGGAACGGAAAATCTGGCCTTGCGCGGTGAAGCTGTGGAAGTAAAAGTCGATATTGCTTCGCCAAGAGTTCGGCTGGAAGGTGTGAAGGCCCCACATCAAGCGCTTCGCTGAGGTTGGTGAGCTGGAGTGCCTGAACTTGATGCCTCATTTTTGAACTTAGATGTTTTCTAAAGCGGATAATTGGTGAGGTTACTGATGCTCCCTGCTATCGTCCAACAGGTACACAATCACGCGGCAGATACTTCCTTGTGATCTAGAAATGATTTCTTCTCTTGCACGAAACTTTTCAGGATCTCCTTCAGGTCGTGATAATTTACTTGATAGTCACCAGTCAATTGGACAAGGTATTTAAAGACGATACAACCGCGTCAGATGGATCTTACAATTGCAACTCGTACGCGATATAACGATGGGTCTACATGATACAGGCAGACCTTACAAAAGGGCTGTTGCTCGTGGCGTGAGCATTCGCCGTTCATCATATTTGCCCTTGGCATCTTTCTCTCTGTCTGTTAAAGGCTTTCCTCCCCACAAGCCTCTGCTCTGAAGCATGAGTCTCACAAGCTGCTTATTAGTGTGTCCAACACTGCGCTTGATGAAACCGATTGCTAATTCACCCACCCTTGTCGTCTCTCCATTGCGGGCTAGGCTGGCAGAATGCAGTATACGAGACGTGCAGTTTCAAAATCTATGTTCTCTTTCGTGGCACTCAATCACGCTCTCACCTCCTGCCTTGGTATGGTGGCATGCCCGGAGGACCGCCTGGAGGCACGCCTGGTGAGCCGGACATACCAGGTGGTGGAAATGGCATACCGGCAGGCGGCGATCCGGACGGAGGGCCTCCAGGTGGGAATCCGGGAGGCATGCCTTGTGGCAATGCAGGCATACCTGGATAATGTCAGAACAATTTCTCATGTGATGCTCTCGAAATTCTCATGGCACTTACCAGGTGGGAAAGCGGGCATGCCAGGCGGCGGCGCGAAGCCTGGAGGCAGACCTTGGGGTGGCATTGGCGGCATGCCTAGAGAGAATTAGCATCCATAATTCCACACAGAAACTCCAACCACGTATACATACCAGCGGGGAATCCAGGCGGCATACCGCCAGGAGGTGGTGGGAAACCTGGCGGCAGGCCAACAGGCGGCGCCATACCTCCCGGCGGACCAAAACCAGGAGGAGCGGCGCCGGTGCTCAGCATAGGGTTGTTTGCAGACTGTCCTTCCGCCGCGTATGAATTTGTGATGCTGTCGATGACACTCTGTGCTTTTTCATGTCCGATTTGCTGGTAGTAGTCGACGACGTTGCGGAGGTGGTTGCGACCTGAGTTATGCGCCTTGCGCACGCTCATGGAATCGTGTGTGAGGTAGACATCGCAGTAGTCGCAGAAGAACTTCGGCATCGTGGCGGGCGCGCGCGTCGGTTGTCGCGATCGACTGTGTGGGATTATGCGACTGCGGTGCAGTGCGAGGAAAGGGCCGTAGGGATGTTGGCGCGAGTGAGGCTGTCGTGATGGTTGGATGTGAGCTCTTTGGGAGCGTGGAAGTTCGAAGTCGCGAGGTCCGGCTTCCCCATTCAAGCGTTCAGGTCTGGCCCAGGGCTTCGTCTCACAGCAAAACGCATTCAATGCACGTTCAGGACCAACAAAATCACAGAATGTCACAAGCATAATGAGTGGCTGTGAGCCGCCTCCTTAAAAATCGTGCTCGAAAACAGTCAACTCACAAACTCCCATCAAAACAGCAAGAAATGTCTTCGAACATGTTGAAAAACAGCGTCTGGGCGGCAATGAATTACACGCCACCACGAGGCCGCTGCAATCACAAAGCCTCCCTCATGTCGCCTGCATGCCCATGTCTACGATTCATGCTACATCCAGTGAAAGTATGAGGTCCTACAGCCTATCGCACTCTTCACAAGTCGGTTGCCTAACATCATCACAGGCCGCATCAAGTTTCGAATGTGACGGCTGTAGCCACCACGCCAGTTTCCACTCGCTCGAAAACCCGGCTGAAGACGCCATTCGCCAGAAATGGTCGGAGCAGGAAGCTCAAGCTAAGGAACAGCAGGCTGCGATCGGTGCGAACAAGAAGCGCAAAATGCTTGCTCAGAACGCGATTCAAGACGATGAGCGTATTGTGGTCTTGGATGATTCGAGCGAAGCGGACAAGCGTGTCAATGGCCTCACGACTAGGACGAGCAGGAACTCGAAGGCACGATCTGGAGATTGAACGACTCGAGATCACAAGTACAGAACCTCCCTCTCACACATCTTGATGGTTTGGAATAGTTGCTGCCCATTTCCCGTGAACTTGCTTTGCCTGCCGACCTGGATAACCGTCCGAGCGATCAGCATCATTCTGGGAGCGACAGCATCTCTCACACTCTGGCAAATATGGCAAACATAAACCACCAGCGCTCGATATGCATGGATGGGAATACAATTTTCCCTGGGACGCAACAAATCCACATATATTGCGCAGGATGGCTGAAACGGATCCTTAACAACTATATCCGCAAACTCACTTTGGCCTTTACTCTACCATCACACAGTCACCATTACTGCCTAGGCCGTGCCTCCCCAAAAGGCCACATTGTGCACAACCCTGCGGCGTCCTTGCCTTCTCCCCAGGGCCAATTATCATCCAAGTCCGGCTCCACTCCCATCTCCAACAATTGAGTCCATTCCGCATCCACGCATTGGTGTTGAAGCGATCGCCATAGAGTACTCGAGATAGGTTTAACACCCAAACTCATGGAATGCAGAATGCCAGTCGTCCTAGTGCAATCCTCCAACTGCCCCGTCTCAAACAATCCATAGCGCCAGGCAATGCGTGATTCCCAAAAATCGAACCCTCGAGCCAGACAAGAACACCCAGGAATTCGACACCAGGGGAAACATGCCCCCGACAGCGACCAAGTGATCCCCTCCAATCCCCATTCCATAACCCATCCACCACTCCCTCGTCCCCGATTTCATAAACCGTCATAGTCGTTAGGTAGTCTCATCATCTCAAACCCTCAATTCGCCTTCCGATGCCTTCCCTGAGAGTTCTGCTTCGCGAAAATCGCCTTGAAGCCCTCCCCGATCGTGAGCATGATGAGCGCGACGAGGTACTGGATCATTTGCACGACCCATCGTGCCGGAGCCCATAGTTTGCCTTCCGGGTCGTTGACTTGGCCGGCTCCGCGCATGAAGCGGGTTGATCGCGTGTCTGACATTTGCGGTTTGTGGTGTGGGCTTTGTTGTATGGCGTGGGTTGATTCTTTCTGGGGTCTGAGTTGTTCTCGAAGGTGGACGGTGGTTTTGTTGTTCTGTTGTGTATGGTGGTTTGTGACAGGTACTGTAGGTCCCGGTCTTGAGAGAAGTGTACCTGTAGTGATGACGTCCGTGGTGGAAGCTGAGCGTGGCGAAGTCGCAGGCGGGCGGGCTGGGAACTTTCCTCCTGCGTGCTGCTCCTCGGAAATCGACTGCGATCGGCAATTCCTGAGAAGCTTGATTTCTTGGAATGGAGTTTTGATGCTGAAGATATATACAATGTTTTTGGTCATACTGCAAGTTAGTTCTAGGTATGTTGCGAGTAACTGGCCAATCGGTTTTGGCAAGGGATGTTGCTAATCCTGGCATCGCGAAGTACACATGTATAGAGCAGAGCCATTTACGAGTTATTAGACGAACAAGTCTTTGCCCATTGATGCATAGACCACGACTTTATGAATGTGGCATGCGTATCGAGAGATGCCGCTTCGTAACAGTATCATCATTGCGGATGATGAACACATTTTCACCTTTGGCTCACCGTCGGAGGTTCTACAGGTCGCCGTTCCCGGATGCAAAGCTTCCAACATACGGCTTGTGTGAAGTAGATTTGTAAGAAGGATGCGTGTCGGCAAGCATAGTGGGAGATAATATGACTGTTAATACTTAGGGATGAAATGAAAGAGAGCTCTATGGTCAATACTCCATGCTTATTGCTTTCCGTAATTCCGTGGTACATCTTGTTTACCTTTTTATACATCTCATTTGATGGAGCAGATCGACCGAAAGAAGACGCCCGAGCAAGAATGCATTGAGTGCATCGAATGTTCACAACGAGAAAATTGCCATGGTGTCTCTTTGAAAGGCATCACTGATAATCGGCCAAATCACGTATCGAGTATCGAGAAGTAGATCAGGTGCAGAAGGTCTTACAGTTGCTCGTCCCAACTCAAGGACGCACATCTGCGTAAGCGCCCTCACAGTTTTGTTGACATCGCAGTCTGGGCCTTGCGCAGATTCAACGAGACATGGATGCATCAATCCATTCGTCCTCGTTATCAGCAAAGAAGAGGTTGACACAAGCATGTGAAAGTGTTCTCGTGCATGTGAAGATGTTCCCAGAGTCCACTGATACAGCAGTCACCAATAAAGACGTCGACAAGCATCACACTCATGGCATCATGGCAGTGAGGATCCAGGCAGCACGCAAGGATGCAGCAGCCTTTTCCAAGCTCCGAACATGCGCCCCAACTTTAGCACGGCGCCCACCGTCCAGATCGTGGAGAGAGGCACACGCTCGGCACGGAGAGCAGAACGAAGGACGGCCGTAACCTGCAGGGCAAGAGATCTTGGGGACGCTGTGATTGGCTGGCAATTGGAGATGGACATGACGTCCCCAACGTTGGGAAGGAGCTCTCAGACAGCTCGCACGCAGGTGAAAGAGCTTGCCGGACACGTTGGGAATTGAGAAATAAGCAGCATGACGAGTGTATGAGAGGGATTGCGTTGTTCTCCTATCTGTCTGCCTGATCGTGAGGGGATGGATGATCAGTCGTGGTGTGGCGAGGATGATAGCAAAGTCATGAGAGCCAGTCGAACTAGGGGAGCGGCTTTGCTACGGCCGATGGCAGAATTATGGCTGTTGTGAGTCTGTGACCAGTGCTATATGGGAGATGGAACCGCGCCTCGGCTCCGGCAGAGATCGTGCCCCCGGTCAGGGACTTTTTGTCTCGTAAGATACTTCGAGCTTGCTTTTGGGGCATTCAGCGATGGGCCCTTGAAGTCTGATTTTGCCAGGCACAGTCGGTGAGAATTATAGGAGCCAAACAATTGTCCTAAATGGTGCCGTAGACTTCAAGTCATGATTACAGGACCATTGGTAGAGGCTATGTTTGCCGGCTTAGACGCTTACTCGCATGCTATAATCCCAGCGGCTCGGCAGGGCTATCCTGTCAGCCTGTCCAGCTGATTCTGCCGTGATGCGGGACCTGCAGAAGTCTTCCCAATGCAAGTGATACAAAGTAAACACCATCAACTCCTCAGGCACCAGCGAGCACTGCCAACGCTCTCCAGTAGAAGGGATCGCAGTGGCGGATGGAATGCTTCCAGCGTCCGTAGCAATCTCGGTGCTCTTCCTCCGGGTGGCGAGAAATAGACAGGTAGGCCAGCCATGAAGATCTTTCGAACGCCGGCGCAATGGAATCTTCGACGGGATCACACCGCCCACACGCGACAGTCGCTGACACTTGGCCAGACAGGCGCACTAGGCCAATCGCCGGCGCGCGCTGAGACGGCGAGACAGGGTTCTGTGGGCTCAACTGGTTGAGCTGCGGGAGAATTCGCTGCGAATCGCCTTCCCCACACCGAGCAAAGCAAAGCCATTTCCATCCGCCGCCCTGCCTTTAAAACTCCTGCCCGTGCCTTGCCACTCTTTTCCCACCTCCACCGCCCCTACCACCACCACCACCCTCCCTTCCGCCTAGGGACCTCGACCTCCTCATCTCCCTCATCTCCCTCATCCTCTCACGCCAACCCACAGACTCTCGTTTTGCTCGAGAGCCATTTCGCAGCAGTCCTAATCGGCAGCCTAGCTCGCCTCGTCTGCGAACAATTGTTTATCAGGAGCTGAAATACCCTCCGGCGACACCACTCGCTCACTCGCTCAAGATGCCTTCGCATCAGCCTACCTCCGGCATGCCTGCCGTCGACCCTGCCTACCTCTCCAGCCAGCCCTCCGCTGCCTCCAAGCCGGCGCCGCAAGAGCCTGTCAGGAACCCCAAGTATGACCCGAAGAAGCCGCACATCACCGAGACACCCATGACCAAGAAGAACTGGTACAAGCACGTCAACTGGCTCAACGTCATCCTGATCGTTGGCATCCCCATGTGCGGTCTCGTCACCGCCTGGTGGACTCCTCTGCACCTCAAGACTGCCATCTGGGCCATTGCCTACTACTTCGCAACCGGTCTCGGCATTACGGCTGGATACCACCGTCTTTGGGCGCACACCTCATACTCCGCAAGACTCCCGCTCCAGATCTTCCTCGCTGCTGTTGGTGGCGGTGCCGTTGAGGGCTCCATCAGATGGTGGGCTCGCGACCACCGCGCTCACCACCGTTACACCGACACTGAGAAGGACCCTTACAGCGTCAGGAAGGGTCTCCTGTACTCTCACTTCGGATGGATGCTCATGAAGCAGAATCCCAAGAGAATTGGCCGCACCGACATCTCTGACCTCAACGATGACGCCGTCGTTGTCTGGCAGCACAAGCACTACTTGAAGGTCGTTCTCTTCATGGGTCTCATCTTCCCTACCCTTGTCGCTGGCCTCGGCTGGAACGACTGGCTCGGTGGCTTCGTCTACGCTGGTATCCTCCGCATCTTCTTCGTCCAGCAGGCCACTTTCTGCGTCAACTCCCTTGCCCACTGGCTCGGTGACCAGCCCTTCGATGACCGCAACAGCCCCCGTGACCACGTTATCACCGCTCTTGTCACTCTCGGTGAGGGCTACCACAACTTCCACCACGAGTTCCCCTCCGACTACCGCAACGCCATCGAGTGGCACCAGTATGACCCTACCAAGTGGTCTATCTGGGCATGGAAGCAGATGGGCCTTGCCTACGACCTCAAGCAGTTCCGCTCCAACGAGATCGAGAAGGGCCGTCTCCAGCAGCTCCAGAAGAAGCTCGACCAGAAGCGCGCCAAGCTTGACTGGGGTGTTCCTCTCGAGCAGCTGCCTGTTATGGAGTGGGATGACTACGTTGATCAAGCTAAGAACGGTCGCGGTCTGATCGCTGTCGCTGGTGTTGTTCACGATGTGACCGACTTCATCAACGACCACCCCGGTGGAAAGGCCATGATCCGCTCTGGTCTCGGCAAGGACGCCACCGCCATGTTCAACGGCGGTGTCTACTACCACTCCAACGCCGCCCACAACCTTCTCTCTACCATGCGCGTCGGCGTTATCCGCGGCGGTATGGAGGTTGAGATCTGGAAGCGCGCCCACGGCGAGAACAAGGACACCACCATCGTCAAGGATGCCCAAGGCAACCGCATCGTGCGTGCTGGCGCGCAGGTGACCAAGGTCGTCGAGCCGCCCGCGAGCGCCGGCACCGCTTAAATCGGTGTCCCAATTCACGGCCGTTTTCAAGCAAGAACAATCAAATCAACCACACAAGATTGAGACGAAGGCATGCAAAAAATACTTTCCCATGGCGCGTTTAGCGACTTGCCGTTTTTACTACTTTTTAACAATTTTTTTTCTATTTTTGGGGGCTGGGGTGCTTTGCTACCATACATTCGCTGGACATCCACCTTTACACTCTTCCTGTTACCCGGCGTGGCGATAGAGCTGAGCTACTCTGGGGTTTCTTGTAGTGTAGCTAGCTAATAGGTCGAATTCAATAATGTACTTTGTACGCCCAAAATATTTTATCACCTTCCTTGTTTACGTGAATGCTTTGACAAACTTGTCTGCCGCAGTCTGCGAGGCCTACCTGTCTGGACTGGAGAGCCTCTAATGATTTCAGATATTGTGGCCCACACTCAGCTTGTCGAACTACAGACGTGCCCCTTCACGTGCGCGAAAGTGAAGTGAATTGGACTCGGCTAACCTCCCCCAAGAATCGCGCTCAACCCGCGCCTTCCACCCATTCGCAAGCCATCCATCTTCCTGAGCTACCTGGTGCTCCAAGTAAATACAACAACGCAACACACCGACAATCATGGCGGCGACTGACGGAACTCTCCCTGACGCATTGGCGCTCCTGCGCTCCTGCATTGCCGAATCAAAACTACCTCTCCCCACCGCAACACAAGAAGCAACCACTCCGGAGCAATCATTGGCAACAGCCGCCTTTCTCCTCTTCAACCACAATGGACAGCACATTCCTATACCCTTGACTCAAGAGACGCGCTTTATAAGTGCGGCTTTGGGCGACAAGCCCATCGATTTGCGCTCCGCCTTCTTCTGCTGGCAAAACCGCGACAAGGGCACTGGTGATTACATTGCGGCGACACAAGCGCTCAATGGTGAACTTTCGGGTCTTGGGAAGCAGGAGACTGTCACCAACTTAGTTTTCGTGGAGAAGCTCGATCTTGTCAATTGGCTTAGTGGTGAGAGCGGCGAGGAAGAGAGCGAGTTCATCAAAAGCTTGGACAACAATACTCAGACAAGAGCAGAAGCGCGCGATGCTGCTGCTACGGCTGCAGGAGGCGAGGACGTGGAAATGCGCGATGCTGGCATCAGTGATGCCGTGGCGAAGAAAAGGGAAGAAGAGAGGCTGCGCGAGATCTATGCCCTTGAGCGGAAGATGGGTGATCGCAACACTGTCCTCCGCGGGGTCAAGGTCCAGGACTTCAGCGATATTCGCAAGCACAGCGCCGGATTTCTCAACAAGAATGCCAAAGGTGCGGCTGCGCCCAACGGAGCTCTCACCTCCAACCCTGCGATTCGCCAGCCTGTCAAGAGCTCTAGCGGCCGCCGCGTAGAGCCCATCATCCTGCTTTCGCCGTCCGCTTCTAGTTTGATTCGCATGCCCAATGTCAAGTCTTTCTTGCAAGACGGACAATACCAAGCCCCCGAAAACGCATCATCCTCAGGATCGAACCTCCTGCATCTCACGCGCCTGCTCCCAAGCATCGACAGCCAGAGGCCCATGCGCTTCATCCTCGTCGACTCGCCGGATAACTTCCGACCGGACTACTGGAACCGTGTCGTTGCCGTTTTCACTACGGGCCAGGCGTGGCAGTTCAAGAATTACAAGTGGCAAGCGCCGGCTGACTTGTTCAGCCATGTGCAAGGCGTCTACGTGGGCTGGCAGGGCGAAATGGTCCCGGATACCGTCAAGGGTTGGGGAAGAGGTGTATTGAGCGTGGGCCTGGACAAAGGCAACGCTAGGTGGCGAGACCGTGAAGTCGTCGAGGAAGTTTGGAGCGGCATTGAAGCAAGGATGAGGGCTATGGGCTGGTCACGAGAAGGTCCACGGTAAGCATTGCGGCGTTCTTCGATCGTAAGCAAGATCGTCAGGTTGATTGCTTTCGGGTTGCAGGAGGATGTGTAAGATTCATTACTGGGTGTGCGTTCAAGCGGGAGTTGGTAGGCACTGGGCTAGCGCGTTCAGCTCGCTCCTTTGGAGCATAACGCTAGACAAGGAAATCCAATTTAGTTTCACATTTCAGCCGCAAACTCCACCGCATGCATATACGGGCTCTTGTCGCCTCCGTTACATCGCTAACGATCCACCGGGGCGCCTTCGATGAATGCTTCATAGACATCGAGGCGCCGTGTTCACAAAACACATCCAGCCGACCTGACTGTCGTCGATCCCAATTCTACAAACACCAGCAACCCTTGAAAGCCAGATCCAGAACCCTCCAAGCCCGAATATCCACCATCCAAACCGATCAACCAACCAACCAACCCACTACCTCCCTTTTTTAAAAAAAAAAAAGAAAAGAAGAGAAAATGTCCGTCGCCAACATGACCACCGACATGCGCGCCACCCACCGCCCAGAACCCCTCACGCTCTCCCCCCACCCCCTCACCAACCGCCTCATCGACTCCCACCCCGGCACCCGCACCCGCCCCATGAAAGTCCTCGTCCTCGGCGTCTCGCGCACAGGCACAATGTCCATCCTCACCGCCCTCGAACACCTAGGCTACAACCCCTACCACATGGTAAAAGCCATGCGCGCGCCGCGCCTGAACTTCTCGCTGTGGAACGAGGCGCTGCGCGCCAAATTCCACGGCCACGGCAAACCTTGGGGCCGCGAGGAGTTCGATCGCATCCTGGGCGAGTACGACGCGGTCGAAGACGTGCCCACCATTTGCTTCGCGGAGGAGTTGATCGAAGCGTATCCGGAGGCGAAGATTGTGCTGACCAATCGAGATGTTGATAAGTGGCTGGACAGCATGGAGAGTACGGCGGGCGTCGTTCTGCGCTGGAAGTCCTGGCGCTGGCTGGCGGGCTGGGATCCCGCTCTCGCGGGGCCGTGGTACGAGTTTGGGAAAATGACCATGCCGCCCGCGTATTCGACTTTTAACGATTTCTCGCGCCAGAGTCCGGCTAGGGAGGCGTTCCATGCGCATTACGAGCGGATTCGGGCGTTGGTGCCGAAGGAGAGGATTCTGGAGTATCGCGTGCAGGAGGGGTGGGGGCCGCTTTGTGCGTTTTTGGGCGTGGAGGTGCCGGTGGGTGTGGAGTTTCCGAGGGTGAATGACCGGGAGGAGTTTGTAAGGGTGCATGGGTTTATGTGGTGGTTGGCGCTGGCGAGGTTGGTGGGGAGGGTTGCGTTGGTGGGAGGGCCGGTTTTGGGAGGCGTGGTGGCTTTTTGGTTCAGGGGTGGGTTGAAGAGTGGGTTGGAGAGGTGGGTGAGGTGAAATGAGGGAAGCAGGTGGGGTGAGGTGAAGTGAAGTGAGTGAGAGGAGTGAGGCGAGATGGAGATTGGAGGTGGTGGAATTTTGTGAATGTAACATTCATCATACGAAGATGGCTATGCCCTATAACAACATGGCCAGTCACCACGTTCACGCACAACATAACTTTTCGATCACGTCTTGCTACCCGCCCGTTCCCTCACCCTCACAAATCCTGTCCCTTAGTCTCCTCCTGTCCCGGACGAGCAAGCACCGGCAAGTCCCTGTCAAGATCATACATCTTCTCCTCCATCGCATCATAATGATGGAACAAGAACCAAAACACCACCGCCGTCCCGAGAGTGAAAAACGCAATCCCCGCATACATCCACAGAATCTTCGGATCAAACAGCACAGGCAACAAAGCCTCACTCAAAGCCGAACCGAAAGCGTTCGTCAGGAGGTAAATGCTTTGCACGAAAGACTTCATCGACGGCGGGGCTTTGGTGTAAGCGTACTCAAGACCCGTGACGGAGATGAAGATCTCGGCCAGGCCGATGAAAACGTAGGCGGGCGTTTGCACGGCGATGTGGACGTGGTTTGGCAGAGGCGATTCGCCGTCCATGCCGGCTGGGCATGCTCCTGGGGCTTTGAAGCAGGGTCCCGCGGAGTAGATTAGGTGCTGCACGATGGCTGCGTATGCCATGCAGCATGCGGCGAGGGTGAATCCGATCGTAATACGGGTGATTGGACGTAGTTCGATGCCCATTCGACGAAGAATCGGGTAAACAATCCTGTCGAGGATAGGGGTGAAGACGAGGATCGAGATGGGGTCGAAGTTTTGCATAAAATCATTCGGCATTGAATGGCCCTCCATCTGCGCAGCCTGAGATACGAAGTTGGATGAGAACTGGCCGTAGCATACCCAGAAAATGGGATCTGGAAATGGTTTGTTAATAAATGTGAATATTTTTTCCCCTTTTGGTTTTTTGGAGACGACTTACAGAATACGAAGACTTTGCAAGCTCGTAGGGCGCGCTGCAGCTCATCGATGAAGTGATCGTTCCACGGAACCGTCTTGGTGATACCGTTGGCTTCGCGCCACGATGGTTTGGGCGCGTTGGTGTTGCGTTTCTTGATCATGATACCGATAGCCTTGAAGGCATCGGTGATGATTGAGCCCTGAGGCGGGCGGACAACATATGACTTACGTCTCAGAACTAGAACGACGATGCCGACGTTGAACATGCAAAAACACATCAAGAAAGCAGTCCAGAAACCTTTGGCCTTCTCCATGAAAGGCGTGGCGATCAAGGAAAGAGAGCCAAGGTTGATGCACCAGTAGAAGACCATGTAAATGCGTTGGTATGTGATGGCCGGATCAAGGATGGTGCGTTCACCGTTCTTCTGGACTTTGATGGCCATCTTGCGGCGCTGGTACTGGTCTGCGATCAGAGGTGCGATGTTTGATTTGATGCCTCCGGTGCCGAAGCCGATGATGATAATGGCTGTGACATAACCACCAAGAGCGTATCCTCCTGCAATCGAAGAGGGAAGAGCAGTGGTCCAGAGAATGACGAGGCCGATCCAATAGCAGCCAGCGAACAACAGTATGGTCTTGTACTTGCCAAGGTACTGGTCAGCGATGATGGCTCCAAGGATGGGAGTCACTGCGAGGGCGTTAGTTCCAACTCAACATTTCAACAAGGAACGATTGCTCGTACCATAGCAAAACCATTGGAAGAAAAGGTTCAAGCCCGTAGCTCCCTGGTGACCAAGGCCAAGACCAGGAGCACCATCGGCACCATTAGGTCTGTTGTTGATGTAGTTTTGGAACAAACCCTGCGAGCCGTAGTATGTGAAGCGCTCGGTGAGCTCAACGACAGCAATTAGGTATGCCGATGCAGGTAAGTTCTCGCCTACTCGACGGAGCGTGCGTCGCTCGTGGTCATTCGGCTCTTCTCCCTCTGGAGTAGGTTCCATTTCGATGTCGGTGGGAGTGACGGCAGCGTTCTTCTCATCGATATCTGTTTGCGCGATGTAGCCGCCTGCCATGTCGCGTTCCTTGTTTGGGACGCGCTCAGCGAATTCTTCGTGCAGCCTGGTGATTGTGTTAGCTGGGTTGTTCACTTTGGTTTGTATGTGACTTGTGACTTCACTCACTCAGCCGCCATGTCTTCGTGGTTCTGAGCCATAATGCGCGCAATGCCTTTCGAAAATCAAGACGAACTGCCAACTAACGAAGCGTGCACAACTGCAAACGAACAAGAGCGGGAATGCGCTGGCCTTTTAGAGCCCGTCAGAGATTCGGCTCTGTGATTCTGGGTGGCGTGAATGGCACCGTCGCACTGCATGGCCCGAGGAAGCAAAGCGCAACGCAAACAGGCGAATAAGCTTCCGCCTTCCACGTCGTAGGGTTGCAACGTTATCAGTTAGCGAGAGGTCCAGCTTCAATGTACCGCGCGCGATCTGCGCTTTTGCAGGAAGTCAAATGATAGAGGTGGCGTTCTGGACGGGGGATCCGAGGTGGGGGAATACGATGTTTAGGTCTGTTTGATTATCTCGGTTGGAGGTCTGTTATCATGTCGACGAATGGAAGGGCATGATTGTTGATTAATCGGTGTGTTGCTATCTCTTCGCAGCATTCAGCCGGCCGTGTGCAGCCTTCAGCGATGTTTGTTGCGCCTGATCGAGACTATTGTGAGGCCTGATCATTGACTTTTATCTCCATGCTTTTAGCACCAAGCATATCACGCGGCGCGCTAGCGTGGCCTTATCAAAGCTAAAGTTGTTCTTGGGAAGCAGTCAAGACTCTTCCAAGAAGCGCCATGCTGTGCTAGTACAGGCTTGTTGCAATGATGCCCAGACATTTCGCCTTGCGCAACTTGAGAATCTGTTCTATATCACAGTCCGACGCTGCTTTCAAACAAATATGAGAAAACCAACACAGCATTTCCATCAACCGTATCGACAGTCGTGTCTGTCGTTGACCGAGGATGCTTCCACCTTACTATTCCAGCCTAGCGCATACACTCAAGAGCCCTGAAAATATCTCGTTCCCCTCGGGTAAGCAGCAGCCTTTCAGAACCAAGGATGCCCTCTGCCGAATCCCGAGCACTCGATTACTGTCAGGCTTCCAGGCTCGCCAGGTACAGCTGTCGGAGTAGCAGCGATATTCGTCCTAGCTCTGCGGCTGGTCTCGGCTTTGAGCGAAAAGGGATACTGGACGTGGGTTTTTTGTGCCGTCGATGTAACGGAGGACGCGAGGCGTATTGTTTATCTCATATTATAGCATTATTGAGTTCGTGCCGGTGAAAATTCCCCATGGGGCTCTGTGAAGGAAACGTGGAGAAAGGGTGCAAAGGTGGTTGTTATGTGTCAGGTCCACTATTTGTTACGTTGTGGGATTTGGGTCTTGCTGGGCGAGTGAGGGGATTTTCATTCTCTTTGGTCACAACAGTAACCTTGAGGTCAAAATAAGACCACTGCAAAAAGTTTCTCAGTGGTACGCGTTTAGTCTGGTGAGGCACACGGCAGACTCTACTTGCCAAACTCCCTCAACAATTGTTCTTTACCGCTCTGAGAGAAAGAATCCAGGCATAAAACGAAGCTGTTGTGCGTGAAAAACAAATATTCATCTGCTAGAGATAAATGAAACTTGGTGGAATAAGGTTCGCGAAGAAGGAATTCTCAACTTTGAAATATGTTGTGTATACCCACGGCCTACAACACCCAGTGCCATGAACCTGTACACCAGACTCGGCATTGCAAGGCTTCTTTGACCCGTAGTTCTCTAAAGAACCTTGGTCGTGTCTTCCCTAAGGCTCGCGTGTTCACAGGCATTTGGCCTGCTCCTGGCTGATACCTGACGATCAGCGACTACTTTTTCCGGTGGGTAGCAGAAAGGACCTCTTGTCATTTTTGAGCACCGAACTGCCTAGCGCTGGTTAGTGCGGCATAGTTGTCATCGGGGTGGAAGCCTCTAGATCGCTCCCCAGCCGCATGCTTTTTGGTACAGTAGTCCACGTGCAGCTATATATAACGTGTATATGGATCACTCCAGCAGTCCCGAGCTTCTGGAAATTATCAAGACCCAGCATGGACCAGGAGCAGGCACCATGATGTTGGATCATGACTTGCTTCTGTTTTGTGCCCTTACAGGACTCCAGTCCGGAAAGTACGGTATCTTCTGCCTGAATGAAACTAGTATTAGGTGTTCGTCTTGATCATCGAGACTTGCAGTCAAAGAGTTTTACAGTCACTTGCTGCAGACTCGGCCAGTCTCCATGCGCAAGGCTGAGAGAAATTCCTGCATCTCTTCACAGATGGGACTTCTGAGACGGCTAGCAGCCCAACAGTGGAGCATTTCGCCTTACAAGTTGGCTCGTCGGTAGAGCAGGTGGAGAAACGGGAGGGTCGAGGATGCACGCTCTATCCTACTCCCACATACAGGAGAAAGACCATCGATGTTGTGTGATGGTCGCGACGGATGTGGCACGTGATTGGCATAGTTCACGCAGATGGTCATGGACAGGCGTAGGATGTTTGATTGCTTTTGCAGGGGAGGCCTAGCCAGAGATTGGGCGGCCATGATCTACCAAGCAGCGCTGACGTAGCCCTCAGTGTCGCTCGTGTGGCCCAGCCTCCTGCAACCTGTGACACTACTGCTGCTACCAACACACACTAACTACCGCCATAGCCCATATTGTCCTCCATTTTCCACTGCTTCCACCACTGGACCGTGTCACTGCCTTCTGTCTCTGATATCCTCTCCTTATTCCACCGCTGCCCACGGCAAAGGGCGACGTCGTCTCTCGCACTCATCGCCTGACGTCCTCCTGCCTGAGTGTCTCACCGCACCCCGCACCCAACTTCATCATACCTCCCACCATCCCTATCCCACTTTCCACGCTTCCCGCCAGCCTGACTCCTTGCAACCCAACGCCTGCCCGCCATGTCCCGCTTCACCAGCGGCTTCCGCCAGTCGGCCGACGACCTGGCATACGGTGAATATCCTCCTGGTCCTCAGCGATGGGACAGAGACCGCTTTGACAACTTCGGCCGAGGCCCGCCGCCTCCGCCCGAGCCTCCCAGGAGCCGTTTTGACGATGAGTACCGCTATGCAGAGCGCGACCGACCTCCTGTGGCCGTGCAAGAGCGGCCGTACAGCCGTGGTCCTCCAGCACGCTTTGCCGAAGACCGCGAGCGTGAGCGCGAGCGCATCTTCCAGGATACCTTCAATGAAGGCCGTTCCAGACGTAGGACCGACAAGGAGTTGTTCGGCGAGGTAGATCCCCGAGAGCTTGCCCAGATGGCTCTCACACCCTACAAACCCCGGGAGCAGGACTTTGACCGTTACGGCCCACCGCCGCGCCCAGGTATGATCAGGAGACAGAGCAGCTTGGATACATTCGACCGTCGCCCCGCTGGGCCTCGCTACGACAGAGAGGAGCATCGAATCCCACCTTACACTCCCGTTCCTCTGCCAATCAGGCGACCGGAGTATGACCATGAAGAGTACTACCACAGAGACCACCATCCCGACCATGAGAACTATCGTGAGGTGGAGATCAAGCGCGAGAGGTCTATCCACCGCCGTGGTGGCCGTGCGAAGAGTCACAAGAGTAAGAGCTCCAAGGCGCCATCTACTGTCAGATCTTCGAGCAGCTCTAGCAGCAGCAGCTCCAGCTTTGCGGAAACATCGAGGGCCAGTTCGCCAGAGCGCCGTGTAGGCAAGAAAGGCAAGACTCGCATGCCGAAGCGTCTGGTGCACAGGGATGCCCTCCATGACCTCGCCTACCCCTACGATGAGGAAGAGGACTTCTTCGTCCTTCGCATTGCTCTTGAGAAAGATCAAATTGATGAGGTCATCAAGATTAGTGAGATGTACAAAGCCGGTGGTCAGTATACCCTTGACAGCCTTGGAGGGTTTCAAATAGGCAGATTACTAATATGTGAACAGACAAGAAAACCGTCTACAAGTACGAGGAAAAGGTCTCTGAGGCACCCGCTCCACCTCAAGAATTCGGACACGAAGAGCTTGTTCGCAAGGAGTACATCAACCCTCCTTCCAACTTCGCTCCGTCGACTATTCATTCCCACCGTTCTCGCCATAGCTCACACCACTCGCACTCACGCTCGCGCTCGAAGCGTGCACCATCCCCCAGCATCGCGCCGTCTGGTAGCCGCCACCTGTCGCCTCCACGCAGCGAGCGCAGCCATCGCACCCGCGGCCGAAGTGCCTCTGAAGCTGTGGTTCAAGAGCGCAAGACCGTAGTCGAAGAGGAGCGCGCCCCGGCACCACCGGCTCCGCCTCAGCCCCCAGAGTTCTATGAAGATCGCAGAACTATCATTGAGGAGCGCGTCCCGCCACCATCCTCCCACGGTGGAGCGCTTGTCATTCAAGACCGCGACCACCGCTCACACCGCGACATCGAATCCGAGATTCGAGCTCTTGAAGCCGAGCGCCGTGCGCTGCGCCTGGAGCGGGAAGATCAGGATAAGATGGCTTTGCGCGTGCGCGACAGAACCGAGGAAGACTACCAGCTGGTGGAATACCGCGATCGCCGCGACAGAGAAATCCTCCCGATCGTCGAAAGGAACCCCAGCCCTCCCAGAAACGTCATTCGCGTGGAGAAAGATCGGAAAGGTAGGATGGCCTTGGTTCGGTCTGCTCATTAATTCTACTTGGTGGGTAGAACCATGTTGGGTTTACGCGAGAATATGTTCCAGGACTCTTGCTGACGTGGGTTCTTTCACAGAGAGACGAAGGGAGAAGCAGGCCAAGAAAGTCGCCATCGCTATGGCTACACTTACTTGAGCTGCAGTCTGCCCACTATACGATAATTCCTTCTTCTTTTTATTCAACTTCTCTTTGAAAGGAAACGAGTTCACGGCCGAGCAACTAGACACGATTGGGATTGAGAACGCGGGCGCTGTGATTTCATCTACCGGGCAGGCCCGGTCGGCGGAATCTCTAGCTTTGAGCAATTGATGATATTGGAAACTCCAATGTCTCAAAGCAAGCATTCTCGCATTGCGACGAAGAGATTTCACGGCTTCTGCGAAGAAACGGCATATCTAGATGGCTTTCAAGCAAGTATCAGGATGTTTATTCTATTTGTTTCTCGATGCCTTCATCTCCCCAATTCTGACTCAGCTTCTCTCCGCTTACCTCGAGTGACTTCGCGCCTCGCGACGTTTGTGTATACCTTAGGTTTGATATGACGGCTATACCGCTGGCTCCATGATTCGGCCGGAATTCGCCAATTGTCCGCGACGATCAATCACGCTGTTGTCGCTGACCGAGCCAGGTGCTTGTCGTGAGATTGTCGTCGTCGCCGCCCACATGCCGCCGCCATCCCCCCTACCTAGTCCGACTTGGTATAGCGGGCAGACCATTCGTCCTCCCTCCCACTCACAGCACCCCTTCCTGAGCTCAGAGATACCACCTGGCCATACGAACCCGCTGCCACCAGTCCCGCTGCCCTCCAACGACAGGTGAAGTTGGAAAATCTGCCCAAGCCGACCCTCCCAGCTTTCGCGATTACCACCCGGCATAGGCGGTAAGCGTTATGGGGCCTCCCTATTTGAGGTATCGTTTTTTGCCAAAGCGTGAGGTACGCTGCAATCGGTATTGTTGCTTTAGACTTTCTCGTTCTTCTTCCTTTGCCAACTTGCACGCTACTCTCGTTATTGATGCTTTAGACTTCCTCGTCTTCCTCCTTTGCCAGCACGTACGCTACTCTCGTTATTGTTGCTTTAGCTTTCCCGCCTTTTCCGTCTATTCAAAAGACCATGCGATTCCGCGAATTTTCTTGCCCCATACCACGCCTTACGACAACCTCACCAAATCCCAGAACACATCACACTACAGCAAACAATACTCTGCCACTCCTTGCTTGCCATAGAGGAAAAGTGCCTCTGCACTCACGGCACGAAATCCAACGCGCAAGTGCTGGCTGCAAGACAATAGCTACTTGTTCGAGACAATCGCTACAATAGCAACGAGCAAAATCTCGTACAGTGAACGACAATAGGCATTCGCCTGCGACAATACCGACTCTCTCTGAGACTTAACGGAAATCGCACAACTGCCATCGCCTCTGAATCAATATCAAAATTTGCCTTTCGGTTCACATACGGCTGGTGATCGCGACTTTCAACCCAATCTCAACACAGCCAAAATCACCACCATCATGCCCACCACGACCAACACCAACGAACCCAACAACCACCCCATCCCCACACCACCACCCTCACCCCTCATAGCAACAACGCACTTCGCCACCCCTCCCCCGCAAACCTGGGATCTTCACCTCGCTCCCCTCCAAAATCAAGGGCAGAGCACCGACTCTCCCAAAGTCGAAGAGGGCAACGAAACCCATCCTCGACTCCCCTCCGTCGCACCGCTCCTCGCAGAAGCATATTCGATCAGCCAGCGCTCCCATCAAAACGGGTCTGGCGACGCTGCTTTCAACACGCTCAATCGCAGCCCGGACGCAGTTCGTGCAGAGACCGCGAACGACTCCGCTAGCAGCATTACGCTTGGTCGCACGCCCGACCAGCAGATTTCAGCGCATGAGCGCGCTACGTCTGACACGCCCACCGACGACGCGCACGCGACTCCGCAGAATGCTTTCGACTCAATGCACGGCCGCTATGAAACGCGCAGTCGTACGATCTACGATTCCGTTGTGGGTGAGGAGATTTCCCCCGGCCATTTCGATGCCCGCTGGGCTAGTGCGGGCTTCAAAGTTGTTGCTGGGAGGCTGGTGGGTGATGTTGAGGATGGATTGAGGCGTTTGCGCTTGCATTTGGCGGGGTGCAGTGCGGAGGAGGTTGAGGAGAGGTTGCCTAAGAGGCGAAGGATTTGAAGGGGGGTTTTGAGGGGGAGGGATGAGGAGGGATGGGGAGGGAGAGAGGGAGAGGTGGTCGTCCGGCAATGACAACCTCCAAGCATTGCCAGGTGCACAGAACCAACCTCGCTTGCAAGCCTCAGGTCACCACCAGCTACACCACCTGGACCTATACGACTGCCTCTCGCTTGAGAGCACGCAATGACCACCTTCAAGCACTGCCAGGTGCACAGCACTAGCCTTGCTGCCAAGCCCTAGGTCACCACCAGCTGCACAACTTGGACTTATACGAATGCCTCCCGCTCCACGAGCACGGCCTGCTCGTCCAAGTCAACCAGCAAGCCCTGGACTCCAGTCAAGCCTTCTACCACTTCGAAGTCTTGCACCACGTCCAGCAAGCCTTGGACTCCCGTCAAGCATTGGGGGTTTTCCGGGGAGGAACACAGCCACAGAGACAGCTGTTTGGAGGGATGGATTGGGTCCAGTCATTAGATTAACGAGATACCAGGAACGATATACGATGTACATGAACGTAAATGAAGGAAAGGGGGGAAGGGATCAGGGCATGGCATACATACGAGGGAAATGAAATGCAAAACATCTTTCAAACCCTTAGAAATGCTTATGTTCTGATTTGTCGGCCGTTATATAAGAGCTATGCCTCACTTGCGAAACTGCGCAGGGTAGATCCCGCTCACACGTTTCTGCTGCTGGCTTTTTGTGGCCTTGATGTCATTGTCCCATTGCCAGAGAGCATAGGACACCTTTCATTTTGATCTCACAGCAATTTGTCAATTGGCTATATAGCCATCATCCTCGCATGTCCGCCCGTGGCTTCTACATTACCAGAAGACACCTCCGTCCCCTCCGGCGGATTAGGGTAGTAGTAAGCGCTGACAGCGATGAGGACGTAGACGAAGACACTCAGCGCGCCTTCGAGGTAATCGCTCTTCTCGTCTCTCAAGAAATTGCCAACAACAATGACAGCGAGGATGAGGACGATGGCGTCGAACATCTCGAAGTTCAAGCTCATGTTCTTGCCAAGGCCCCAGCCGACTAGCACGACGAGCGGCGTGTTCAGCAGAGCTGTCTGGATCGATGCGCCTAGCACGTGCGAGAGGGCAAAGTTCATTTGGTTGTCGAACGCTTCGTCCATGGCTGTTATGTGCTCCGAAGCTTTCTCCACGACGGGCACGAGGATCAGTCCCATAAAGCTGTCGCTGATGCCGCGGTTTTCGACGATGAATTCGATTTGCTGGGCGAGGAAGACGGCCATGAATGACACGAAGGTTACGCCGATGGCAACGGCTATGACGGCTTCGGTGAATGTCAGTTTGGCTTTAGCCAGATCGCGGTGGCGGTCGTGGTCGCGTTTTTCGTCCTCTTTGAGGATATCCTCGTACAGGCCGTGATGTGATCTTATCTGAAACCACAAGTAGACGACGAAAGCGAGGAGGAGGACGATGGCGGTGATGCGAGAGATGTGTAGGGATTGTTGTTCGAGGAATTCGACGCCGAAGTTGGAGGATAGGGAGTTGTAGAAGATGGATGGGATGACGAGGCCCATTCCAGCGACGAGCATGAGGTTGCTGCCGACCTCGCTGATTGCTTCGTGGAAAGTCTGATTGGGGTGGAAGATGCCGCCAATGAAGAAGCAAAGTCCAAGACAGAGTAGCAGGTTGGCGAGAAGGGATCCAAGGATGGCGGCGCGGATGACGCGGACGCCTGTGTCCCCGGGTTGCGTGATCAAGACCATGAACAGTACGATCTCGACGAGTGAGCCGAAAGTCGTCTCGAGCAACACACCGAACACCGTCGGGAGCTTGCGTGCCAGCTCTTGACCAGCAAAGCCGACGAGGTTCGCACAGGGGACCATGCCAATGTACGCTGTGATGAAGATCCAAAGCTCAATGTTGTGGCTCGGGTGATTGAAAGCAAAGTGCAAGACCATTGCTGCAATGGTGAACGGCCAGAGAATATTGGTCAACATGCTTGCTTTGCAAGATGACGTCCAACAGATGGTGAGGAACTTCAGAGGATGTATCCCGCTGCGTCCACTCTCACCATCGGCCTCGACATATTTGGTCTTCCTCTCCTGCGGCTGTTGTGCTCCTCCAAGGTCTTCTTCATGCTTCGCTTGGAGGTTTTCCTCATCGATTGGAGAAGGCGGGTGTTCTTTGCGCTGGAAAACCTTCACACCGTGGGATCGCCATGAAGACTTTCGTCTGGCGTGATGCTCCGGCGGCGGCTTCGGGCGGGATGTCATGGTGGTGCCGCCTCAGGGTTGTTGCGGCGTGGGTAAAGTGGTCTGTGGAGGACAGGCCGATGAGAAATATCAGATTTTGTCAAAGATGTCGTAGGTTGTGATATGCTCGTGGATTAGGGAGGTCAGGTAACTTGAAACACCGCGAGTGAGGCCAAAGCGAGGCAGGTGCAGGTGAGCGTGAGATTAGAATGAGCAAGGTACCGTCGCCCTTCGCACTTTCAGGGATGTCGTTGTCTCAAAGGTCCTGCGAGTGATGGCAGCAGTAGTACACAAATGAGGGATGACCGAATATCATCACCACGGGTATACGAGGGAGAAGAGAAACTTGACCAAGCGCATTGACTGCCCATCAAATAGATGCAACACGCCATGCGCATCATTCCACCTGGCGCGCCAGACCGCACCTCAAGCCTGTTTGCGCGCATCAAACCTCCGCCAAATACAGTATGAGCTGGCGCCACTCAAAAGCTCGCCCCAGGGGTATCTCCAACGATCTACACTCTACAGTGGGAAGAGAAGCGAAGCGAAGCAAACCCTAGTTAGTCGCCCTCACCAAAAAATGTGGCTTTCCCTAAGACAACCGCGGCATGACCCAGGACAAAATGGAATGCACCGCCACTGAAAGAACGGTACTTTGCCTCTTGGTTGACAGCAATGCCACGATAGTGGAGTCTGCCCGATTCAAGACGTGCGGTCGATGAGAACGTGGTCTTGCTGCTGGTGGAGCTTGAGAAACCTTAACGTGATTACGCTTCGATCCCAAGCTTGATGTGCACTGCCTAATCAAACTTGGCCCATGTCATCGGGGGAGATTTTCATACAGCCGTGGCTGCTTTTCCACGGCAAATACCTGTATTATTTGTGTGCTTAGGCGAGGAGTGGGCAGTCAAGGACCAATGAATAATATGCCACGTGGGAGTGTGTGCTCTGCTCACAAGCTAGGAGGCACTGAGGCACAAGAATGTGTGCTATCGTCACCAGTCAGCGTTTTGTAGACAAAGCTGGAATTTGCACGTATAACGCCTCTAATTATCTATAGGTCAGAAAAGAAAATCCTACTCAAGAATTCAGTTATATACGCTCGCCTTCCACAATACTTCTCGCCTCCTCGGTCTTCCACCAACTCACACCCTCCTTACCAGGGTACTCGAATCTGTCCATGCTCTCCGGCTTCATCTCGACACTGTATCCCGCCTCTGTAGGAGTGGTGTAGTAGCCATCCTTGATCACACTAGGATGGAAGAAGTGCTCGTGGAGATGGTCGACATACTCCAGTACTGAAAGTTTACCAGAGACGACAACATAGTCGATGGTCGACAAATGTTGAGTGTACTCGGGCAAGCCGACACCGCCCGAGTGCGGCACTATGGGAACGCCGTACTTCTTCGCGATGAGTAGGATGGCCAGGACCTCGTTGACGCCGCCCACGCGACACGCATCGATTTGGCACACGTCGATGGCGCCTTGTACGATCAGCTGCTTGAAGATCACGCGGTTTTGGCACATCTCGCCCGTAGCGACACCAATGCCGTGAGGCTTGAGAGCCTCGCGGATGGCCTTGTGGCCGAAGACGTCGTCTGGTGAGGTCGGCTCCTCGATGAACCAGGGCTTGAACTCGGCGAGCTGCTTCATGTACTCGATGGCCTCGGGAACAGACCAGACCTGGTTGGCATCGACCATGAGGATGTTGCCCTTGTCGTATCCAATGACATCTCTCGCGATTGTGAGGCGGCGGCGGTCGGCTTCGATCGACGTACCGACCTTGAGCTTGAAGTGCCTGTATCCCTTGGCCAGAGTCTCCTGCAGCAGGCCCTTCATCTTGTCCTCGCCGTAGCCCAGCCAGCCAGCGCTGGTCGTGTACGCTGGCACGGCACGGTTGGCCTCCGCCTCTTGAATTCTCTGCGCCTTGCCTGGCTCTTCCTTCTTGAGCATCTCCACAGCTTCTTCTGGGGTGATAGCATCGGTGATGTAGCGGAAGTCAATGCAGTTGACAAACTCTTCCGGGCTCATCTCAGCGACGATTCTCCATACAGGCTTGCCCAGGATCTTCGCCCAAAGATCCCAAATTGCATTAACCACGGCTCCGAGTGCCAGGTGAATGACACCCTTCTCCGGACCAATCCAACGTAGCTGTGAGTCCGAGACCAGATATCTCCAGGTCTTTCCCCAGTCGGCGACCAAGTCCTCGAGCTTCTTGCCCTTGATTCTGTCGGCGAGAAGTGTAATCGCCTGGCAGACGATCTCATTGCCGCGTCCAATGGTGAAGGTCATGCCGTGGCCAGAGTGCTCGCTGTCGGTGTGAAGGATACAGTAGGCTGATGAGTAGTCGCCGGCTGCGTTCATGGCATCGCTGCCAGTCTTGTCGAGGGAAGTCTGTGGAAAGTGAGCCTTTTGCCTCCAATATTGGCGCGTTGGCCTAGAATCGAGTGCTTGCATACCGGAAAGCGCACATCCCTTGTGCTAGCATCTGTGATTGTGACCATCTTGAAGAACCAAGATAGGATGTAGGTATGTATAGATCTTTGTTTGTCTTCTCTAACAGTGCCTTCGTGTGGGCAAACCTTTGTAGTGAAAGCAAAGCTTCTATGACAGGAAGTAGAGAAGGGAAGAAAGTGCAGAAACCTACAAAAAACTCCGGGCTCTCCACCCCGTCCACGGCCACTCTTTTATCAGTTCGCTCAGCATGGTGGCACGATACTACCTCATCGCCATGCAAGCCGAGAGCGGCCTTTTGCCCCACGAAAGGGCACAGTGGGCAAGGCGTGGAGGAATCATGGGCCGAATGCCCCCACCAAAAGACTTCGGCGATTCAGGTGTTGGAGGGGTTGTGGTGGGCAAGGACCAATGGCGACCAGCGCAACGGAACAATACAAGGCGTGCCTGGACTGAACAAAATAGTGCGACACGTGAGTGTTGCGCTTCGATTGGTGGATTATCAAATTCGCCGCCTTCGTAAGGCTCTCGCAAGCGCGATGAGAGTTCGAGGCGGCGGCGTTTGAAGATGGCATTTGCCGACGATCTCTTATATCGCGCGCAGGGGGCGAACAAAAAGGCTAGATACTCTATTGATAAGAATATGACCATTTTGAACAATTCGACGCTCTCAGTTATTTCGAGAGCAAATATCATAAGCCAACTGCAACTTGTTCGTGGACAATTGCTGTTGTTCTTCGAAACATAGGCCTGTGTGAAAGCCGAGGTTAAGAAGGGACTGGTTTGCATACAATTTTGGAATTGCGAGGTCCTCGAGCCATGCGAATACTTATAGGTATGCCGGTACATCTACACCCGGTAGATATGGCAGCTACAGATGTGCTGATCGTCATATCTTGCATCTAATGATTATCTCGCAAACCGCAGATCCAGATCAAATACTTCGTTATCAAATGAAGCTCGTGTTTGACAAAATACCTTACAGACTGGAATACCGAGATACAAGCCGGATGCCATCTCTGCATTAAAATCGAGCGGCCTAAAGAATATCTTCGCAAGAAAGGACAACCGCCCAGACCCGGATAACAGGATACTCCCTCAGAAAGACCGAATAAATCTAGCTGTCAGATTTATCACATTCCGCCGGCGTACCATCCTTCAAGCAATGCCTATACGCACTCGCCGTATGCTCAGCATCATCTCCAGTCGCATTAGGCCAAGTCCCTGCACCTCTGCCATTCTTCAAAAAGCAATTTCCACCCCAAGAACCTCTGAACGCCGATGTGAGATTTGCGTAGTACGACACACCGTAGCATTTATCGGCAATGTCCGTGGGTTTGTTGAAGGAATTGTATTCGTCGCACTGGTTGATGCAGGCGGTGAAAGAGTACTCGGTGACGGGGCTTCCGGGGAGGTTCTTGAGCCATTTGGTACTGTCTGGCGCTATCATGTTTTTGTTGGTTTGGTAGTATACATTGCAGTCTTGGACGTAGGAGTTTCCGG
This sequence comes from Cladosporium sp. MBC 237, assembly GCA_030772445.1. Lineage (NCBI taxonomy): Eukaryota > Fungi > Ascomycota > Dothideomycetes > Cladosporiales > Cladosporiaceae > Cladosporium > Cladosporium sp. MBC 237. Next base: position 53,823 of record JAPHCH010000002.1, on the reverse strand, counting down.
CTGTCGAGATGGATAGTGTGTCGTTGCTGCATACGAAGTTGGCCAAGCCGGTCAGACGATTCCCGCTTGTTTGGACGGCGTCGGATGAGGAGGTTGTGGTGGACGTGGAAGCGGTTGAAGTGGATTGTGCACTGTAGTGAAAGTGGTCAGTGGAGGTGAGAAGTTGGTCTCTGATGAAGAAGACTTACTCTTCAGTACTGGTTTCCTCGATGCTACTTTCTTTGCTTCCGCTGCTCTCGCTATTGGCCTCACTATTTCCTTCGTCTCCGCCGCGATTGAGTCCCACGCCAACGCCAACACCTACAGCTACCGCAATAGCAACCACCAGTGCGATCAAGGCGATCCATATCCACTTGCGCTTTCCTTGCTTGCGCGCCGGCGTAACTTCGTCGGTGTACACGGTAGGCTCTGCCTTCGTGGCATCCGCATAGCCATACTGAGAGTACGTGTGGTCCTGAGCGGAAAGGCGGAGGGTCGACTACTTGTGGGCCGTTACGTCCATCGTGGTCTACAGATTGCAGTCCTTCACGTTCGGGATCAAAGACCTGAGGCGCATCACGTCCGTCGTAATCGGCAGATTGGAGACCCTCGTTCTCTCGAAAGTGGTTGGCCATCAAAGGCACCGTGGGCCCCTGGGACCGAGAGGGATCAGATGCGCCAGAAACCATGGTATGTGATTGACAAGGGCAGTTCGGGCTCCAGCTGGCTGGTGGGAACGGCGCGCATAAAGATCGACCGTCCAAGTGAGGAGTCCATCTTTGATACCTTGACTATTTAGCTAGAAGGCCTGAGCGTGCAGATAGTCGAATGTGAAAAGAGGCTAATGCATAAGTGCGTGCGGCTGAAGGGCGTTATGCCAATGTGCCGCCGCCATATCAATTAGCCTGTCGACGAAGGATTCTGAATTCCGAACGATTGGCCCATCGCGTGTCCTTCGTGCAGGAAACGATTTAGATTAAAACACAGCACACCGGATGCAGCGTATTTTGCGTGCAGAGTACCCGTGTGCAATGAAACAGAAGATCCGTCCCATGCAAGTACTGCGCTCGTTGGTCACAGATGTATAAGGTATGCAGACAAGATTTAACATAGCAGACCATCCATGAAGGTGACAACACGCGGTCCAGGTAATGTGTGATTAGTACTACTGGACAGGAGTACGCGGTTGGAAGCAGTCATGTCGCTTTGCAGTTTGATCAACATCGCATCGTAGCACAAGGTGGACGTCACGCTCGTCTCAAATCATTTCAACAGATGGTGGAGTAAAATGGAAATCCAGGGCCATGAGACGTCACATGGATATAGCGGCCTCACATGAGCCGGAACCCAGACACAAAGGCGCATCAGTCGCAACGCGAGGCTAGGACACACATGCTCGGTCAACAGCTGGACCGACGGCAATGGTCGAGACATCTGGCTGTCAAGCCGGCATGCCAGCGGTGTCCTGTATGGCCTGGGGAAGCAAATGTGTATGATGTCTGAGCGACCGAGCTCATGGACGGGGAAACCACGTCGAGCCTGGGGGATAGGGTAGGGGAAGGGGATATTGGCAATCAAGCATCGTCTTCAGCATAGAGCTTCGGACTCAGCGACACCTAGTTTGGGGAGAAGGCATTGTATTGGTATCTCTACTCATCCGTAGCCAACCCTCCTTGGCCAGAAGCTCGCCATAACGCCATGCAAAAAGCGTACGAGAACGCTTAGTTGCGGCCACCGCGGGGGAGGCCATCGCCGAAGCGGCGAGGGCGCTCGGCAACCTGCTGCTGCTGGACGGCAACAACGTTGACGGGGATGCTGTCGAACTGTGAAAATTGTCAGACGATGTCTTTCTTGTCTGGAGAAGGGTGTGACATACGCCCATGGACTTGAGGAGGTCCTTGGTCTCCTGGTCGACGTCGAGCATGCCGCTCTCGGAGTTCTGGGTGAAGTCGAGAGCAGAAACCTCGGGGACGTACTGGTCCTTGCGCTCGCGCTCCTCCTCCTGGAGCTTGAAGGAGATACCGCGGACGGGACCACGCTGGATGCGCTTCATCAAGTGGGTGGTGTAGCCGGCAATCTGAAGTTGGCTGTTAGCCAGGTTGTCCTCTTTCCTCCCATTCCAGGCTATGCGTCGGTGCATACCTTGTTGCGCAGGCGCTTGGAGGAGATCACAGCAATCTCATCGCAGATGCGCTTGTTGGTCTCGAAGTCGAGAGTGAGACGCGGGTAGTAGCGCTCAATGACGACCTTGGCCGACTTCTTGACAGTCTTAGTCCTGACGCGACCCATTTTGACAGATATCCGCTGTAGGTTAGTAGAGGATTGGGGTGGTGGTGATCGTGAAGCCGGAAGCAGGCAGCTCGTGTGTTAAGACACCCAACTGAAAGTTCGCTGGATGCGCCAAGCCCAGGGAAATCTGTTCCCACATTCGCGACAAGGCATCAAACCAAGGCAGCAATTTGCACGTGACTCACGTGACTCAAGATTTCACGCCTCTGACGTCGCTTCGACCGGACCTCTTTCGTCTTTAAGGTGGATCGCACTCCGAGATCTGTGATAATCAAGGTAGCAGCTTGATGGAGCCAGCAAATATACATGCATCAAATAGACAGACAAAGGCGATGTACTAACATACGATACGTAGCTCATTGAGACTTGCAACAATACTTCGATACCAGCCTTTTCAACAACCGGCTGCAGATGTACTTCCCAGCCTCCGAGTAATCCGGCTGGAACACAAGTATCACAAGCCCATCTAAGGAACTACCACCACAACATTGTGCAGCTATGCGCGGTCAACAGACGTAGCTGTGAAGCCAACCGATTAAATGTGGCATTCTCCAGCTCCGTCCAACTCTGGACATTCTTGCCTCATCTGCTTGCCACCTTCACGACTTCCGCCACTTAGTGCATACCTTCCGCCGCCGGCCGTCAGGCCGCCTGTGGAAAACGCTTATTACATTGTCGCTGTGTCCGGTGGAACAGTGCTATCGAATCAGCCTACTGGTATTCGTAGTCAGAATGCCGTGAATTCTGATTCGCAACGATGGCGAGTCAAATACGGAGATATCAGTCACAAGGATCACGTCGCTATCCGGAACGTGTCCGATGGGAAATGGTTGCGTGTTTCACCTGGCGAGCCATCTGGCGAGGTCGTCACGTCGAATGAGAAGCAGTGGTGGATAATCGAAGAAGGACCAAGCCCAGGCTCTTGTTGGTATGTCCTCTATGGCTCCTCCAATGATGACGAAGATAATCAAGCCGCTTACTGACCATCCATCGTCAGGCTCAAATGCAGCGACTTCGAGGATGCCTATCTTTGTAATGCGAATGGCTCGCATGTGGATGGTAATTTAGTCTACGCCACTTCCAAGCAGACTGAGAATGCTCATGCCTTTACATGGACTCTCAGGGATGCCGACTCCGTGGGCTACAATGCAAAGAGTTGGCAGCTGAGTGATTGCGCAAGGGGTGGCTCGGACGTAGGCGGCATCGAGCAACAAAGGACAGAGATGGCTGAGAAGGAGAGGGCTTTGGATGACAAACGGACCTTGATTTTGGAGCAAGAAAAGTCACTTGCGGCGCAGGAAATTGCCTTGAAAAAGCAGATCGACGACTTAGCCGCCAAAGAGGCTGACCTACAAAGGCAAGTGCAAATGCACAGCAGCAGTAGCAACACCAATATTGCTTTACTGAAAACCGAAAACGACAATCTCCATCTCCAACTAAGAACCACGTCTTTGGAACGGGAAGTGGAGAAAGTCAAGGAGAGAGTTGTCTCTTCAAACACGGCTGAACAGCTGAGAAAGCTTGAAGTCGAAACGGGACGGCTCAAAGCCATTGTTCATGCGCACGAAAGATCGCCCAGATCTTCTCCATCGCCGACAAAACTCAGGGACTCAAGCTCCGTGTTCAGCAGCCCTTCCCCAACCTCTTCTCGGCCCATTCACAACCCGAGTAGTCCTTTGTATGACCGACACAACTTCTCGCTTCGAAGTCCACCGGCAAAAATACCGACATTGGGCGGGAACATCCCCTCATTAACCGCAACTCCAGCTTCACCTCATCGTCTCTTATCCAGAGACTCCCCAAGTACGCCCACACGCCCAAGTAGTCTTGCATCTGGTACTCCGAAGTCCTACGACAGTAGGTTCAGTGGCTGGCCGGATGATGATTGCACTGTTCCCATCACACCAAGCAAGGTCTTCACTCACGTTTCTCCTTCTCCGATGGGCTCTACACCACTCAGGCATCATGAGCAGACTCGATTGCCAACTGCTAAAACACGTTCACCAACCTCGACCGGTAATCTCTCAGTCTCTGGCAAATCAGACCATACTGGCCTTGGCATTTCGACGTCTCCCAATACCACTCTGTCGCCGGCTGGCAGCAAATCTGCAAGCAAAGGTACTCCAGCCAAGGAGAAACTGCCGCATAATGCCACACCGAATTGCGGGACTCCTGCGGTCACGCTTCACTCGAGCGATTACGGAGACGCTGTGATACATCCATGCGGACATAAGATTTACAAGCCTCCAAGGAAATTGAACAGGACTGTTGCTGGCTACTTGTACGAATGAAGGATGTTACGTGCCTCTATCAAATTCTGAGGGATGCCTATGAACTTTCGCAATTTCTTCTCAAGTCTTTTGCCATTAAGATGGCGCTCTGGTGCAGGAGACACCCAAGACTCCCAGCCTTCCACTGTGTCCTACTCATCCGGATCATCCTTTCCACTTGATAGTTGAAGCTTCTTCAAACGCCTCTGTTCAATGCGTCAGCACAAGTAGATGACGAAGAGGATGTAATTACTTACGACATGAACGAACATATTTGACGTATCGAAGATGAGCCTAAGAGCCAATCAGATGCGGCAGCGTCTACTGGATTGGGGACCTCGAGTCTCGGCCTGTCTTTGATGCGAGCGCCTTTTAGCGGGCGTGCTCGCCCGCTTTACTGATAAGTGCTGGACCTGCCGGACATTGATCGCGACATAGACCGCGCCGAAGATGCGGACCCATCATGAACCTTCTGGTGGCGGATTAGATGGTCTTTGCGAGAGAACCCTTTCACACGATAAATGCAGCCGTCCACCCGACAGAAGAATTGGTTATTCCCAGGAGAATGGATTAACTCATGTCTCCTGAGGTCTTTCACGGCCACGAAACCCTTGCCACAAGTCGCACAGATTTTATCTTTTGGACCGTGCCAGCGGATATGGTGGCTATGGCAGGTTAGCTCGACTCTTTGTAGTGGGACGCTCGCCGCAACTCACTCTAATCTAGACCTGCTTGAAAATACCTGATCACATCCAGAATGATCGCATGACCAAGTAGTCGTTGACCCGTCCTCTGACATCGGAGCTCTGAGTCTCCCAGAGGCGGCGGGTGCCGGAAGTGGTGGTGCTAGAGTTCCAGGATTTGTTCGGTCAAGCACGTTGTACGACCCCTGCATCCATCGAGAAACGTCCGTTGGCTGCGGCCCAAGGAGTGGTTGCTCAGTCTGACGCTGATTCCTTAAAACCTGGGTCGTGAGACGTTTTTGTTGCGGGAGAACATCGTGCGCCACTATCCGTGACGGCGACGACTTCTGACCTAAGTATGGCCCGGCATGCAGAAGCGGTGCAGGGGCTAGTGTACTTTGTTGTCGCTGCTGCTGCTGCTGCTGCTGCTGCTGGTATTGACTACTTGAAATTGCACCGGGCTGAATCGCCCATGGTGACGGAGTGCTGCGAAACGTACCTCCGTATGCTGAAGAAAGAGGAAAAGCCGAGCCATTGTTACTGTCGTACTGTGCGAATGTTCGCTGTTGTTCTGGCCATGCTGTCGTACCTTGGCAGACTAGATTGCGTCCGCTACTTGTTGGGGTCGTTCTCCTAGCTTGAGGCTTGAACACCGGCGCGCGCGCATCCAGTTGGATTTTTGTGGATGTCGTTGAGGGCTCTCGTCGGTACACGTTGGGAGCAACCTGCTGGTTCCCCTCGTACGGTACCGCAGGCTGCGATTCAGGTGCTTGGGTGGGTACGGTGAGGTTTGCTTTAAAAGCAGGGCTGTTGGAGGAGCGCGTGTTGTGATCCTGATTTGGCTGCCTCCGGATTAGTGGTTTCTCGGAAGACTACGGCAGATCTCGATACTTACCCATGCTCGGTTTTGGTCGGCAAAATGACCATAGGTTTCCAATCCTAAGTCTTCGAGAACGTCTTGCGAGAAAAAATAACCACCAGACGAATCTGAGTACAAAGGAGGGGTCTGCATGACGCTTCACTTGTTGTACCGAGATGCACCGAGATGCGCCAACTCACGTTGAACCGGAAGTCGCGAATGATGATCGCCCTATATAACCATGCGATAAGAGCAAGAGACTGTTGGTCTTTTCCTGTAGAGGAGCATTCGCACCGTTAATAATCGTGCGATCGTCCTCCGACCGTGACTATCGAGGCCGCTCATCTTTCAATCTACTGAGGCTGCCTTGGGTCAAAGGTTATGCGCTGTCTATAGCCCAAGGGGCCACCAAACGTAAGTCGCGTGCAAACCCATATCAAACGTCAGACTCGGGATGAGAAACCCAAAAGCAGCCTATCAATAATCCTGCTGCGACTTCTGAGGCTCGATGCTCAGCATACAGGCATCCGACAGCTGTCACCGCTGGACATGGACAGCTCCAGGACGTCAGCCACTACAGCGAGCAAGGCATTGGCCGCCCTGGTTTCCCATGTGAAGTTGTCAGCTTCGGGGGGTCATGTGAGCAGGTACACGAACATCATTTATCCGTCTTTCTCCGCCTGGCGCCGATGTATAAAGCAGATTGATTTGTCCCACGTATGAAGGCAGTGCTGAGGCGATTGGGCAACTTTCAATTTCAGCGACGACTGGCTCGTTGTGTTTCGCATGATCACGATTCAACATCGTCGCACAACGATTGCATTCCTTCCATTCCCTCCGGCCAGCACGCGAGGTTTGGCGCCCAACTCCAGATTGTTTGTGCGCCCGGTCTGACACGGTTTGCAACCTTTGTCGGTGCATGCGATCAGCGTTTGAGAGCGATCGCAGCGGCTTGGTGAGTTTGCCTTGTCTGTTGATCAAAGTTATCTAAGACCATGTGTCCTAAGTCTCTCCTCGCCCTTTCGCCGAAAGGAAGCCGCTGTTAAGCGTGATATGGCGCTCGAGATGACGGCACAAAGAGAGCCGATCAAGCTGTACATGCATGATGATGTGGAGGTCGCTACGCTGTCTTGTTAAGGTTCTGTCCGTACAACACAGCTCCTGTCGTGCAACAGGATTTCGCGCCGCGTTCGGAAACATACAGCAATGCCACTGTGGCATAATAAAAATGGTCGCGTGATCCATAGCCAGTTAACCGTGCGGTATGGTGCCCCAGGCGTCCAGGTTCACTGCCTCACAGCAAAGACTAAATCTGCGCCACATCGTGACAGAATCCGATTGGCGGCAGAGCTGTAGCGAAGCGAGACATAGCAATTCGCCTGGAAGCCCGACACGGGATGTAATGTTCTCGTTCGTCTTTACGAGTATCTGCGGTCGCAGATGCGGTCGCAGAGCGGTTGGACGAGTCTGGCCATGGCGACCACAACAGTTCCACTCGTTTGCTCAGCCACGTGGAGCCCTGAAGCCCATGTCTCAGATCCAGCACGTGGAAGTTCTGATCTAGACAAACCTTGCCAAAAGTCAGTTTCGAGGCAAGCTTCTACAGGTTGCATTTGATTTTCTCCAGGTCTTGCGGAGAGAGGCGGGGCCGCTTGAGGGCCCTAAGTGTGCCTCGTCTCACTCGTATACCAATGCACGGTTGGACTTCACTTTGATGGCAACCTCCGTGGATTTGAGGCCGTCTTGCGGTGTGATAGCAAGCCTAGAACATCGTGCCGTTACTGGACACATGGCTTCGCTTTGCATTAGCGAGGAGACGTCAAGACTCACCGCCTCCGATAATGCGGCTCGTTCGTGGCGGCAGCGATACCGTGGTGCGCTCAGAGTTTATATTCCTATGATTTTCGAGGCTGGTCGACAATGATCGGTACAGATGGATGCATGTGTCAAAGGATGTTTAGCTTCTGATTGTGAAACGATATGCCCGCGAATGAAGGATACCTGAAACACGGTGCCAGGTGCGTACTCCGAGTCCTGAGTGTTGTATGATTCAACACGGCATATTACTGAACAATGATATCAGCGAGTCCTCTTGTCTACATCTAGGTAAAATGATAGTCGTAGATACAGCTAGACATATGCACATGCGTCCAATCCAGGAGCACCGGTGCCGCGAAATGGTACTGAGAATCCAATAAAACATAAAACCATGTCAACCAACACAACACTCTCTTCCGGACCAAAGGAAAGGCCTCAAGGCAAACTTCAAATGCATGTTTGTATGACCTGCGGTCAATTTAAAGCTCAAAACGTGCGACAAACACCATGCGCGGTCACATCGGCACCCACACTACCGGCACGCCATTCGGAGGCCACTGCCCCCAGCCGCCGAACGACAAATACCAGGTCTGATTGGAAACAAACCTGAGGTACTAGTGCACCGCTTCTCACAATCTTGCTTGGGCCGCGACGCTGGCCTGCCCAATCAATGCGGCTTCACAGACGTGGGTGGCCTAGTTGCCTGGGGTCTACGGTGTATTCCGGACGAATGAGGTGTTGGCGGCGATGGGTCCTGGTTGTTGCCTTGTCGGAAGAGTTTACTTCGAGACTTGTTGCATCGGGTCGTATGTTTTCATGCATGTCGACAGAGGTAAAGAATTGCCTTTGAGCGATGGCTTAGACGGAATGCTGGAGAACCCATGTCTACCGTTCGTATGGAATCTCTTTATGGCAGGGATGTCATATTTCGGTGAGTTTGTGACACGTTACTGGATTTGGTAGACGGCGCCAAGGAAATAAATGATCATTACAATATCCTCCCCTTATCAACATACCAAGAACACCGGGCCATTCTTTCCATCAACCGGATTTTGTTATGTACATTTTTGAGCCAAGGCCTGAGCCTGACTGTGACTAAGCAGACCAATATGTTGCCCACTTGCTGTTACCTTCGGCCACATTCACGAATTCGCGGGCGATGATACGGTCTGTCTGCTCGCTTGGGTGCAGCTCGTCGTACCAGAGGAAGCTATCAGGGCTGGAACCGTTGAGGTTGGCATATCCGGTGACATCAGGTGGTGCAGTGCCGTTGAGGTACGCGGAAGGATTGTTGTAAATATCGGTCAACTAGGTACCCATGGTCAGCACAATGATGTTATGTGGAATAGTGGCGAGCACCCACCAAACCGTTGATGTCCATGACCGCGATGTGAGCTCCTGGGACGCGGTTCGTGATTTTTGCCAGATACGGGGTTTGGTACTTGAAGACATCATTGACTAGCGAGACGTACTCGAACATCTTGTAGCTGATTTCTGTCAAATTGCCCGTCTTATCCGCCCAGTACTGTGTTTTGGCGAGGCCTCCCTTCTCCGGCGTACCATACTGCGGTAGCAGGTTAAGAGGGGCTACGTTCTGTAACACAAAATAGCGGGCGCCGTTCTTGTAGACGCTTTCGATCGCATTGAAGACACACTCAGTGTAATCAACGATGTTCTTGCTGGCGACTTGCGAGTCTGTTATGAACGCATCGTTCCCGAGATCGTTTGTTCCGATGAAGATACTATGGACTGTCTCGTCGGGTGGGTTGATCATGAACTTTGTACCATTCTCGTTGACGTAATCTGAATCGGCAATATATGCGGGTACCTCGTACTGCTCAACCGCTGGGAATGGAGCATCGATGGCCTCGAAATAGCGCGGGGTGATGTCGTTGCTACAAACGGCACCAGAGACGGCATAGTTGTAGACATTGACACCTGCGTACTGTGCGACGTATTGTGGCCAGGGGCGTCCACCACTGGCAGATTTGTAATTCTGTGGTCTGTTTAGTACAGGATGTCTCAAGCCTTGCTAATGAACAAACTTACCGCTGGATTGACCCAGCCAACTGGCGGAGCTGACCCATTGTTGTTGATGAAATAACCAAGCCTGGAATCGTCGGTGTAGCTGTCGCCGAATGCCACCAGACTGGTGAACTTCTTCAAGCTCCAGTCCTTAGATCCTGAGCCATGGTCTGACGAGCCTGGATGGCCTCCAGGGCGGCCTGGCTTGTGATGCTCACCTCTGGGGGGTGGCGCTGCAATAGCGACACCGGCCAAAGAGACTGCGGCTGCAGCAGTGGAGACCTTCATCTTAGGTACTTATTGGCAACACGCAAAGATGAACAGATGTGTTGACATTGTCTGGGAATGAAGCTTGGTTATGTACCTTGGCTACCGCCACATGGCATGCAAGGAACACGGCACCGAGTGCTTGCCGTAGTCAGGTTCCTTTACTGAAATGCCGTCATTGTTAAGCAGATGGGGAGCCGGCAATGGCTATTTGCGAAAGTTTGCTGTATTCTAACCAGTCGGCGTGTATAAAAGTCTCGTGAACCAGCCGAGTTTGCGGGGCGCGTGAGGCAAACAACGCTATGTGGCGGCTTTGCCGGAATAATTGAATTGCGACTTAGGCTGAATCGGCATCAAATTAGGGTTGCTGGAGAAACAAGATACTCGAAGCCGAATAAGCTCAAGTCGAGCAAATTTCGATTGATTTGATGGTCAACGATGGATATGTAGACTGGACGGTGGAATACCACGTCCAAAACGTAGACTTCATCGCGCACACAAAATGTGCTGCAAATGGCCAGAGGAAGCTGAATGCTGTAAAAATACTTTTGGGGCAGGAGGTTGGGGCTTAATGCCGCATGTGCCGACTCGGTCGAACGGCAACATGTGCACGTGTGTGTAGGCTTTGACGAGATATTGTCATATGCCCTTAAACGCGCTTGCTCAGATCATCTGAGTGCTGAGTAGGTGCTGGCGGTGTTGGCATTGATGACGCCGGTCTTTGACAGAGTTGATGTTGTCGTCGTATGCCATGCTACTCTCGCGCTGAATCCACTTCTGCGGCCTCAAGCCATTTGCCTTCAAGAGACTTCTTCCAAATGCGCACAGAGCCTTCATCCGCAGTCGAGATCAGCATGTCGCCAGTCGGATTCCACGACACTCTCCAGGGTACGCCTTCCCGAAGCTCAAGCTCAGCGACGAGCTTTGCCTCCTGCTTTACAGCACCAGGTACATCCACTTGATCTTCTCGTTTATTTTTCGCACTGCTGGCGAGCCCAGCGCCTATGCCCGAACGCGTAGGTCGGGGAGAAGGGAAGTGAGAACGTTGTGGTGGAGGCTCTACGTCTTCAGGCCCGGTGCTGAGAGTTGAGAATGTGGCGGCTCCTGGTGTATGGAGCTCGTAGATCCGGATGAACCCATCTTTACTCGCAGTAGCTAGGGTGTCGAAGCCGCGCATGCTTCCATTTGACCACGCAACGTCCCTTACCAGCGCCTTTGCACCTTCCAAAACCGCAGCGTTGTAGAATTTGCGGTCTTTATCCGTACGGAGAACTCGCACAACATTCCCAACAGCCACCGCAAGGCCTAAGCTTTTGCGGTCTAAGCCTGCGAGAACGGCAGGCCAAGTGGGAAGAGTCTCCTTGTGCCAGCTCAGTCGAAAGCTCGTCTCGTCCATCCTGGAAGGAATTTTGCAGAGGTAGTCTTGCCATAACACCTTCCAAGAGGAGAGGTCATCGTGATCTTCCGGTTCGCAGACAGTAATGTAGCCATCACGGGTAGCAACAGCAAGATAGCTCTCTGATCCGATGTTTTTGATATCAAGGCCCATATACGGCACCCCGGTAGCGGTGACCAGTTGGAAGATACGCTTCCAACGCCGTCCCGAATTTGCGGCTTCGTTGACATCTTCCTGCCAGATCTTGAGCGTGCCATCTTCGCCGATAGATGCAATATGCTCTCCCACGTAAGGACCATTCCATCTCACGTCGGTGACTTGCGCATCGTGAGCTGTCCACGCGTCTGTGACGATCCAAGCACCGGTCTTCTCGTTGCAGTCCCAGACTTTTAGCTTGTGGTCCGAGGAAGATGTGGCGGCGCGTGTGCCGTAAATGTTATAGCTCACAGCCAGCAGCAGATCTCTGTGGCCGTGAGAGAAACGGTGCGCGCCACTTGAAGTCATGTCGTGAGCTCTCTACAACTTCCGAGATGCTCGTAAATACACAAGGATGCACCCAACCGTGGCTGGTGGCGAGTGCTCGGGCGCTGGCCAAAGAGAGAAATCAATGCTGCAGATCAAACACAGAAGTTGGCGGTGTTACGCGTGCACCAACTCCTTCGCTGCCAGGACTCCAGTAGAAAAGGGTTCACAACCTTGCCTGAGATCCCAAGATGCAGGGCCAAGGAAAATACCCTGAAACACCCTGTCGAGCCTCGCACAAAAGGAGTCCTGTCAAAAGACGAAACTTGCGGTCCTGTGTTTGAGCCGCGCAATTCTCGCAGCTCGTCCGGTTGCTAGCGAGCAATTATTCTCTGGAAACCCCCTGCTGATCAACTTGTGCGAATGCGTGAGGATCTACTGTTGATGAAGCACATCATCTCCAAACTACTTGAGGGCAACCAGGCGAGTTCGGTTCGGCTACAGCCGGCGCTAAGTTTCACCTGGGGGAAAGAAGCAGCCAACGGCGTTGCAGCAAGCCAGCTTGAACAATTGTTCACTACGCATCTGCTGCGACACCAGGAAACCGTTTGAAAGTGCATGTTATCGGCGCGATGCAAGATCTTAGCTCTACCGAGGTGTATTCGCTAGGCGTGCTCTCCATCGCATGCGTTTCGATATTGATCAATACCTGGCGGAATGACGGCGAGCCGCTGTTTGCCTCGTTGGCCATCTCGGGGGCTGCATTTGCTTTCTCCTATGCGTTGATCAACTGGACGGGCGATGTATTCATTCGAAGAGGCTACAAGGGAAAGGATTTGTCGAAGAAGAACCCAATCGAAATGTGAGTCAAGGCAATTGGTGACAATGGTGAAGGTGCTGACAGTTGCGAAAGACCAGAAGCAATGGGCTTGATCTCTGCTCTTGTATATTTACTGGCCATTGTGAATTTCCTCCCGTTTGCTTTCAAAAGAGATATTGCTGCGGCCACTTTTGGATCAGGCAACGAGGGCCGCATTATTGAAGCACACGAAATCGAAAATGGACGCTTCCTGCATCGATTTCCTTTGGAGAAAGTAAGGGGGTTGTCTGGCTTCCAAATTACAGGACTTGACTAACGCGCTGCCAGCTCGCATCCTACGGCTTCGCATACGGAACGCTGGCCACTGTAACAATCCTCGGCATCCTCGACGATTCCTTCGACATGAGGTGGCGACACAAATTCTTCATTCCCGCTTTCGCCGCGCTGCCAATGCTGGGTCTCTATTTCGTCGACTTTGGTGTGACGCACGTCGTCGTTCCTTTGCCTTTGAGAAATTACCTGGGCGACTTGGTGGATCTTGGAGGCTTTTACTACCTCTACATGGCGGCAATCTCCATCTTCTGCCCAAATTGCATCAACATTCTGGCCGGCGTCAATGGAATTGAAGTGGGGCAGTCCTTGGTGATTGCATTCCTCCTGGTCCTGAACGATATGCTCTACTTATCGCCGAAGCTGCACCAGCCGCACCCGGCAGCCGAGTCACACCTGTTTAGTGTGTACTTGCTGCTGCCGTTCATTGGAGTCTCGCTAGCTCTGTTGAAGCACAATTGGTTCCCGGCGAGAGTTTTTGTCGGCGACACTTATTGTTATTTCGCCGGCATGGTATTCGCAGTGGTGGGTATCCTGGGACATTTCAGCAAAACCTTGCTGTTATTATTCATCCCCCAGATTTTCAACTTCTGCTACTCGGCCCCGCAGCTGTTCAAGATCGTGCCATGTCCGCGGCACAGACTGCCACGGTTCAACGCTCGCACAGGCTTGCTCGAACCGTCTGTTGCGACATTCGACGAGAACAGGCCATTGCGGCCAGTGGTTGGGGAAGCGCTGAAAGTGCTGGGCAAATTGCATCTGATGAAGGTGGAGATGGACGGCAAGGGCAGAGTGACCGAGGTCAGCAATTTCACCATCCTGAACCTCTGGCTTGTTTGGCGTGGGCCACTCAGGGAAGACCAGCTTGCCACTGAAATACTAGTCATGCAGACGGTATGCGGGTTGGCGGGTTTGTGGATGAGGCACAGCCTTGCCCTACTACTCTTCACGGTCGACAACAGATTTTAGCGGTTACATAGATGTATAGCAGGCCCAATGATTGGGCGATATATGATATACAGGGATTGTCTAGGATGCTGTTTCGGATATGCAGGAGAAGCGGATCCGCGCCGGGCACTTTTCATATAACGCCTTGAGGGTGGAGCTTGCCTGGAGACCATGGAAGAAAAGGACCACGATGCTCCACCAAAGGCATCGACAGCGCGGTTTGCAGGCGTGCGCAGATGCCACCAGGATGCTGCCAAACGCTGCCAGTGCTTCAAGATGGGCGCGCGGACGTCCAGATACGAAGCGGATGATCCGCACCGGCTGCGAGACCAGCGGGCGTCACCCTTGCAGTGGTCGACCACTTTACCCTTGCATATCGCTTGTCATCGTCATGTCGGTGCCAGAGTGCCGGCCATGTGGAGCGCATCTGAAACGAAGTCGCTGAGGTCGCGGGCGGTAGGCCTCCGGCGGCACGAAGCGCTGTGCATGTCGCTGCTGCATGGCCAATAAGCGGCTGGAAGGGCCCAGCTGGCTGTAGCGCGCGCCACCCAAAGTCAGGCTTAAGTCAGGCTTATCTGGACCTCCTGAAGCTCACGCAGCACCGCGGTAACCGTGCGATCTCGACTGCCTCCGTGGTAGCGACATCCTCATGGCCCTCTTGGGCGTCTCTGCCACATCCATCTCGACTCCTCGAGTCAGCGCGCACCGACCTGCACTGCCGTCGATTGTGCGACAGGGAAGGACGGGTCCCTGGATAGTGGATGTTGTCCAGGGCTGCCACGCCTGCACCACCCCGGCGCGGCCGTGCCAGACACCATGTGCCAGATCCAACCGGGCTCGTGGGCGCGAGTACTTTAACGCTGGACTGTCTGCCTCATTCTCCGTTCCGATTTTGTATCTGCTCCCCAGTTCACCGTTCCCTACGCGCCTTTGAGAGGCAGCTGAACCCATTGTCCATTCGTTCTTTTCACGCTCTTGACGAGCCAGTCATTCTTTAGAACCACCCACTTGACACCCCAATCGTCCCCACCATCGCTCACGACAATCAATCGCTGCCCAATCTCATACCAATCCGCCAATTCATTTGATATCAGAAGAAACAGCCACCGCAACAACCACAATCCCTACCGAATCATCCAACAATGTCCCGCTTTTCACTGGTCGTTACCGCTCTCGCGGCCATCTCCATTCGCGCCGCCACCGCTGCCGATGTCTTTGCTCACTTCATGGTCCAGAACGCATATGCCTACGACCACCAGCAATGGAAGGATGACATGCTCACCGCCAAGTCCATTGGAATCGACGCTTTCGCCATGAACTGGATGCCCCCAGACTGCCAGAGCGGTCTTTCATGGCAGATGGATCGCATCGACGATGCTTACAAGGCCGCTGAGGATGTCGGCTTCAAGATCGTCCACTCTTTCGACATGTCCTGGTCCGAATGCAACGACGGAGGCTACTGGAACACCACCTACATGTCCGATGTGCTCCAGAAGCACGCCGGCAGCAAGGCCACCTACCGCTGGAACAGCAACATTCTCGTCACCACTTTCGGTGGCGAGCGTGTCAAGCAATACGGCAACCTCTTCTTCGCCGACCTCAAGGCTAAGATGAAGTTCTCCGGCAACACCATTTCTTTCACTCCCGCACTCAACGAATACGCTGAGAAGGCCCAGAAGGACCCGGCTGGCACTGCTCTCCAGATGCTCAGTGACTTTGTTACCATCGACGGCTACTTCAACTGGCAAGCCTGGCCGATGCACAGCGAAAACAACAACACCAACACGGCCGACGAGATGTTCCAGAAGGCAATGAAGAAGGCCGGCAAGTCTGGTCCCTACATCATGGCCGTCTCGCCCTGGCAATTCAAGGATCTCGACAACGGCAACAACATGGACGCCTGGGTTCAGCCCAGTGACTGGCTCTACGTGGAGCGCCTCGAATCTATTGCCAAGCAGGAGGTCCAGCCCGACATCATCGAGCTTCTGACCTGGAACGACTGGTGCGAGTCTCACTACATCCGCGACCTCCACGGCAACTCCACCTCCTCCACCGACTACGCCGACAGTGGCAAAATGGAGCGCTACGTTGCTGGCCAGAACCACTCCCCATGGCGCATCATCACCAAGTACTACATTGACTGGTGGAAGCAAGGCAAGGCCCCCGAGGTCACCGAGGACCAGGTCGTCTTCTGGTACCGCGTGCACGCCAAGGATGCCCAGTGCAACCAGGGTTCCAGCAAGATTCGCAACAGCGACATGCCTGAGGATGCCGTTTTCGCCTGGGCTATTACCTCGAGCAAGTCCAGAATCTCTTTGTCTGTTGGTGACAACACTTACTACGACTTCGAGTCTGACGGCTCTGGACCCGCCACTGGCTCAGTGCCCTTCCCCAAGGACCTCGGTGGCAGCAACGGCGTTGTACCGGAGGTTGCCATCATGAAGAACGACAAGGTCGCTTACTACGGACAGGGTTCCAAGCCCATCACCTCCTGGTGCTCAACCAAGAACTTCAACCCCGTCGTCAACCTTGTTGGCCAGGGCAAGGAGCACCGTGGCCACTCATAAGCCGTCGGAGAACAGAGGAAGCTTCAGGACAAACTTCCCACAAACGCCAAACCAAACCACTCGCCTCGCGAAGCGCGAGCCGGTCGGCATAGATTTTCACTTCTCATCTAGAACACGCGTGTTCTTTACGCTCAGCGAGCTCAAGACACCTTGCTTTTGGCCTTTCTTTTCTTCTTCTTCTCAGGGGGTACGTTTTTTTGACGACTTGACATGTTGGGAGGGAGGACCTCGGGGGATACAATTTCCGGATATACCACAGAATCTTTGATAGATCAAGCGCTGTTTCTCATGACGCTGGCGAGGTCGCGCTTTTCCATCACGGCCAAATTTTTCATCGCAAAAAATACCCTTTTTTTTTCTTGTACAGAGAGTTTTTTCCAAACACATTCGTTACTTTCCATTTTATTCAATCTCAAATTTGCATTCATTGTCGTCATGTTTCGCATAGCGAAGAAAGAAAACCATATCTAAATCGCACAACTATTGCGCATGCCTCCCTCCGCACATCTCCGCCTCCCAATCCATATCAGGCTGCGCTTCCCAGTACAGTGCCTCAGGGTCGCTCGCCGACTCGAACGTGAACTTGGCCGCTTCCTCCGGCACGTACATCTTGGGCACACCGTTGGCGGCCGCCGACTCGGCAAGCAGCTGGATTTGACAGCTCCGTTCCATCAGCGTGTACAGGTAGCACGCTTCGTCTACCGTGCCGCCGACGGTGAGGAGCCCGTGGTTGCGCAGGATCATGCCTTTGCCTTTGGGCCCGAGTGCTGCTGCGAGGCGTTCGCCTTCTTCTTCGGTGAACACGACGCCGTTGAAGTCCTGTTGCGGTTGGTCAGTTTCTTAGGTCCAAGGTGCGTAGCATTGAAGCTTCTGAAGTAGCAAGGGAAGAGGATCAAAGGGAGAACATACCTTATAGACAGCCTGCGCATCACCGTAAAAGTACGTCACATCCTGATTCAGCATCTCCAACGGGCGACCAAAAGTGCTCCAAGCCTTTCCATACGGGCTATGCGTATGGCAGGCAGCGGTGACATCCGGCCGCGCCTTGTGGACCGCACTATGAATCAAAAAACCCGCCGCGTTCGCGGGCAGGCTCATATTGCCACCAATGGCCTTACCATCGTAGTCGACCAAAATCATATCACTGGCTTTCAGCAGACCAAAGTGCTTGCTGAGCGGGTTCGTCCAGAAAGTGTGCGGGTTCTCCGGGTCACGAACGGAAATGTGACCTGACATGCCTTCGGTGTAGCCTTTGCGCGCGAAGACGCGGAAGGCCAGCGCCATTTTCGAGAGCATCCATTGGCGGTGGGCGGCGTAGGAGGGGAAGGTTGGGATGCCTGGGAGGGATTGGCCTTGCGAGATGAGTTCGAGGGCGGTTTTGGTGGTGTTGTGTTTTTGGGCGGTGGTGGGTTCTTCTTGGTCTTTTTCTTGGGTGCTTGTCTTGGTGACTATGGGGACTTGTTGGGCTGTCTCGCTGATGATTGCGGACGGTGCCATGGCTAAATAACTTTTGATGAGAATGTGCAAGATTGGCGCGAAGGGAAAAGGGATATGTGATGGTGCAAGGGTTTGTTATATTCTACGGCCAAGATGTTGTCGGAGGGCGGCGTTGATCATCCTCACGCCTTTTGACAACTTCTTTTGGCCGGATTGGGTGGCAACCTGGGGAGAAAGAAGTGGGGATACAGATGTACACCGGACCGGTGCGCAGCCAGGTATGCCGTGTTGGCCGACACCTCCTCTGATCACATCCGCGGCAATCGTTGGCGGGCATCAAAGGGCGTTTAGTCTGTCGTTGCATGGCATGGTGACTGTTCCTTACCTGCCTTGAACTAGATATTAGAAGTGTTCACATTCGACAACACTTGAAATCTTGAAACCTCCCAGTCTTATCTTCTGACCAACATCATCATCAGATAACGCTTCATACTCGCCGAGAGATAGACTAATAGGTATCCATATGCACGCCGAGTCTTTCAAGTGTAGACCTTGAGTTTGTAACTTCGAACTTTACTTCCTTTCCTATTTAATATCCCATATCAACAGACCTACAAGTACACAGCTTTCCGAACCAACCAACGAAATGTCTCAAGTAAGTTCCTTGCCCCCATTAAAGAACCCAGACTGAGTATTCCAGAGCATCGTCGAGGCTTCCATAGCCGATCTTCAACAAGCTCTATCGTCCGGATCCACCACCAGCGTCGACCTGGTGGCAAAATACCTCTTGCGCATCCATACCTACGACTTCCGAGGACCATGTCTCAATTCAATCGTCAAGCTGAACCCTGATGCCTTCAAAGAGGCCGCATCGTCAGATCAAAGACGTGCCAGCGGCAAACTCAGAGGCCCTCTCGATGGCATCCCGTACACTCTCAAAGACAGCATGAAGTACAAAGGCATGACATGCTCCTCCGGATCCCCAGCATTCGCCAACCTCGTCGCGAATGAAGACTCTTTCGTTGCAGAGCAGCTGCGAAACGCTGGTGCGGTATGCATAGGAACCACTAACACGCCGCCAATGATGGCTTCGGGCATGCATCGCGGATTGTACGGACGCGCTGAGAGCCCTTATAACCCGGAGTACCTTACCGCGGCTTTCTCGAGCGGGTCGTCGAATGGCTCAGCAACGTCAACTGCTGCTAGTTTCGCTGCTTTTGGGCTTGGGCCGGAGACTGTAAGCTCGGGACGTTCGCCTGCTTCGAACAATGCGCTTGTGGCCTTTACGGGGTCTCGAGATATTATTTCTCCTAGAGGCGTTTGGCCTCTATACCCAACTTGCGATGTGCTAGTGCCGCATACTAGGACGATCGAGGACATGCTCCAGATCCTGAACGTGCTCGCTAAAGAAGATGCGCGCCGAAATGAGAATTTCTGGGATAAACAAACGTATGTTCCCGTCGAGCATGTCGAACTACCGGTCTCTTTCCTCGATCTCGTGCCAAGCTCTGGCGATTCTCTTCGAGGCAAGCGACTAGCGGTGCCAAAAATGTTCATTGGCGGCGACGATTCTAAAGCAAAGCCTACCTTTGTCTCTGACGAAGTGGTGGCACTTTGGAGAGAAGCACGAAAGGTCCTCGAGACTCTCGGTGCGACAGTCATCGAGACTGATTTCCCCCTCGTGTCCAACTACGAGGACGACTCGGTATCCGGACACACCAACAACGTCTCAGGATTCAAAGAAGACTGGAACGGCAAAGAGCGCGGCGAGCTGGTAGCATACCTATGGGACGACTTTCTCCAAAGCAACGGCGACCCAAACTACCCGAATCTCGCTTCTGCTGACGGCAGTAAAATGTTTCCTCGACCAGACCAATACATCCCCGATCGCTACATGGAGCAGAAGAACTTCATGAACTATCCTGGACTCGTGGAGCTTGCGCGGAACCGCAATGGCAAGTCGATCTGGGAGATCGACGGAATCGCAGAGGCGCTACCGGCGCTGGAAGCCCAGCGGAAGCGGGATTTGGAAGACTGGATGGTGCAACAGGGAGTCGATGCTGTTGTGTTCCCCGCCCAGGGTGATGCTGGCAAGGCAGATTTGGAGACTAATGATGCGAGCGCAAAACATGCGCTTCAGAATGGCGTCAAGTACTCCAACGGCAACCGAGCGCTGCGACACATGGGCGTCCCGACTGTGAGCACCACAATGGGAATGATGGCCGAGAAGAAAATGCCGTGCAATCTCACCTTCGCTGGAAAGCACGGACAAGACTGCGAGCTGCTTCAATTCGCTCGAGCTTTCGAACAGGCGACTCAGAAGAGACAGAAGCCGCCGGTGACTCCTGATTTGTCGTCGGACAACATTCTGGAGCGAGTGAGCGAAATCGGCGGAGATGGTGGCTACGCTCCTCCTACACTTTACGTCATCTCATCTCATGTTGAAAGTGAAACTCTACACTTGTCTGGCATTGTGGGAGCATCAAGCGACAACAGCGTTGCTAAAGTCGAGGTCTTCGTGGACGGCAAGGCTGCGGAAGTTATAAGGGACGAAGACGCCTGGTCAGTTGCAGCGAATGTCGAGCCTTACGTTCCAGCAGAGACTTTGTACGGTGGATACAGCGTTCACGTTGGAAAGATCAATGTCCTTGTGGTCGCTCGGAGCAAGACCGGAGTGACTGGCGAGGTACTAAGCCTTGGTTGATTGATTGAAGTCCACGGTATCCGGATCTGAGCCGTTTTGGCATGGTGCCCAGCTTAACGTCTGGATAGTAGTACAATGAATCACCAGGATACGAGTTTGTCATAATCTCTTAAATCTCCTTACACCACCGTCCCCATGTCCCAAGATCGACGCCCGACTCTCCAATCTCTTCAAGACTGACATCGACCCTTCCAGCGGCTCCGCCACCTCGGCCCGAGTATCCATCCTCCATCACAAGGCCCACGTCAATGAGACTCATCCATGAATCCTTGGCAACCTCTTTGCTCCAGACTCGCCCTCCCGCGCCCATGGCGCCTGATGCTGCAGCCTGGATTTTGGCCTTCGATGCAAGAACTTTGTACTCTTCGTAGGCGAGGTTGAAGCTGACGGTCTCCGTGGCGTGGATTGCAGTCTGCCTCGCTGCGCAGATGAGAAGGGCGACTTGGAGAGTTGAGAGAGTAGCGAGTATTGTCAGCTTCGAGTCGGGGGAAGAGAATCGGGAACCGAGATTGGCGATGAAGTAGTCCTGGATGTTTGCGTAGGTTGAGGGGGAAAGCGGAAGTGTCGTCAGGGGAATTAGAAGGGCGGCGAGGAAATCAGGGACAGATTTAGTTGTGTAGTATATCCGGCGAAGCAGTGGCTCTACTTTGTCCGAAGAGAGAAACCCGTCAATTGCGGTGTTCCAAGTGTCGAGCACGGTGCTGTCCTGGCTGTTTTCTGGCATTTCAGGGTCGGCAAGCAGTGCAGCTTTTTCAACAGTGCTGAGCGAGTTTGCCTGAACAGCCAGTGCAGCTTTGCAAACTTCTACGAATGCAGTAAAGTTTTTCGATAAACTCAGATGCACGTAACGATGGCTGAATCGACTCTTGACACGCTTCTCTAGTGACTCTGCAACATCAATCCTAGTCGTTAAACCAAGAACCGCAATCGGAGCTTTTCGACTTTGGGCAATATCGAACAGATTGTAAAGAAGCGTTTGTCTGGGGTGTGACGCAAAGAGCTCGAACTCATCCAGGATGAAAACCACACTTTTGTTGGTCTGTCCCGGTGCCTGTTCTTGGCCCAGCTCAACCGGATGTGACAGAAGTGCTAGCAACGACGCAAGGGTGTCTGCGTAGTTGCGAGTCGTATTTTCTTCTTCGTCTAATTCCATCTCGCGGCCAAGCTGGCGCCATATCTCGCGCAAAGCGATCTTGTCGTCTGTGTGTACAAATCCATTCAGTCGTACGACGTGGAAATCATCGGGTCGCTCATCAGCTTGCTCATGTAGAATGCGGTTGACTAGTGCAGTCTTTCCACTTCCCCTTGCGCCAATGAGTAGCATGCTGTTACTCTCTCCCACCGTGATGGTTTGGCTGATGACGGTGTTTACCTTGCTGTACTCATCACTCAGATTTGTCAAAGGTATGGGTCGCTTTCCATTTATCTTCTCCAAGGTCAAGTGCTGGACGAGCTCGAGTTGCGTGGTTTCGACTTGAGGAAGTTTGGCCAGGTCCACAGCAGGCTTCTTGATATCCGCCAAAGTCTTCTTTTGAGGTGTAGCCATAGGTCGCATAGGAGCACTAGATTCCTCGGCCGTTGCCTTCATGTCGTCCTCAGAATCATCGATTTCCATGGCGTCTCCATCGACCAGAATTTCGGGTACAGGTTTCTCAGCGACCATAATCTCATCAGGTTTGGGCTGAACATTCTTGCGAGGTCTTCCTCTTGGTCTCTTTTCCGCAGTTCCCTGGGAAGAAGCATTCGTTTTCTTTTCTGTTGGCGCCTTGTTCTCCACCGTTGTTTTCTTCACTGCGGTTGTTTTCCTCTGCGCTGGAGTCTTCTTTGCCGCTGACGTTGAAGCATTGACCGATTCGCCAGCCCCCTCTTTAGGAGTCTGCACCCTTGAGCCACCTCTCCTCTCTCCAACTGATCTCGCTGGGGTTGCAGTACCCGACCCCTCAACGCCAGCTTCATCTCGCGCAGCAGCTTCTAGATCTCTGATTTCGTCCTCAAACGTCTTCTTGGCTTTCGTTGTGCTAGCCGTCCTTGATTTGGGAGTGTTTCCCGTTGCCTGCTCCCTCAACTTCGTTGAAAGCTGCGTCTTGCACCCACTCGCTCGCACTGACGCAAAAGGAGAGCCGCTATCCGAAGCAGCGTCGGTGCCGCTCGTCGCCTCTTCACTGCTTTCTCTGTCCTTTCCATTCTCTCTCAGCGAGACCAGGTGCGGATCTGCGAACTTCTTGAAGAAACCAGCCATGCTCTTCGCCTTTGAGGGAGTGTCGGGCTCCTTTCCGACTTGTATATTTTCTTCATCGTTATCGCCATTGCCCTTGGCTTGCTTCTTCGCTCTTAGCTTCTCGAGCGCACTTTGCGGTGCTGCCGCAGCCGTCTCGTTCGAGTCCTTGTTGTGTGGTTGAGCGTTCTCCTTGGTCTGAGAGTAGGGAGAAAGGCCGGCGCGAGCCTGCTTTGCGCGGCTTGCTGGAGTTCCATTTGGGGCGGGTTGAGGGATAGGTCGTTTGCGAGACGCAGGCGACGGTTTCGTTGTGGACGATTGCTTGCTGGGAGTGTCCAGTCTTCTGCGTTTCGTTTCTCGTGGTGATTCCATTCTTGGGAGCACTAGAGCGCAACGACTTAAAGAATGTGCTGATGCCGCATCGCAATCTTGAAGACGAAAGGTATTTGTGTCGTCTCGGAAGTTCCGATGGTCGTTAGAACTTGGACGGGAGAGATTGTGTGGTCAAGAATACAGCTATTGGCGATGTCGAAACATTGGAGATCGGGCGAAGTTGGAAGTCGCGTTGCGTTGGCTCTAACGCGCGCGTTCGGCAGCGCAATCTTTCCATTTCGCGGGGTCGTTTATACATTCACTTGAGACTGCTTTCACGACAAAGCCAAAGCTCTATACTCTGCTATTGTTCTGGATAACAGATACTCATGAAAATACAAAGGCCCGAGAAAGATAGCGTGTTGCGATTGTGATTTGGAAATGCATATTGTTGACACAGACATCGATCCATTCATCAGAGGGCATGTAAACTAGAATGTTGCGGATGAAGCAAGCCCAAGTGTAAAGAAAAACAATTATGATATATAAGGAGACTAGAGTTGTTTACGTAGTGCCTGGTATACGAGTTGCGATCTTGCTGTCCTCAAGAGAAGTGCTCTCTAAACCAAGAGCATCATAGAGGCAAATGCAACAAGGCCGATAGCGATCTGAATAGAGAACATCTTAGCGTAGAGCTTGATGAGTCTCAGCCTGGCAGCGGGCTCAAATGACTTCCACGCCTGGACGAAAATGGAGCGACGACCGCTGCGGGTCTGGACGTCAAATTCGCCAAAGACGAGGCCCTTGTCGAAGGGGACGATGGTGTCCTGGTCCTCAGGAAGTAGAGCGGCTTCGATGCGGGTAAGAGTAACGGCTGCGGGGAGGAGGATGGCGAGTGCCACGAAGACGGCGGTCAGAGGGACAGACAGAAGGGCGAAAGCGTAGTAGGCCGCCTCGCCACCAGAGATGTCACGCTTCATGAAGTCAAACTCCTGGTTGTGCATCTGCTGCGGGAGACCGAGTGCAAATGCCACAGCGATCGGCATAATGACGGTAACCTGTTGGGCAACGGCAAATGCGAGAGTAGGAAGGAGAATGACCTTGCAGTCCTTGCGGGGGACCATACGACGGAAGAAAGACTTGCTGGTGGGCGCTGCGATCATGGTGTGAGTCCAGGCCATGTGGATTCTGGCAAGTCCAAGAGATGTGACGATGTGCATGAGTGCGTGGCCAGCAATTCCGAATCCGAGGATGCCAGCAAGGAAGTTGGTCACGAGAGCGTGCATCATGTGGTAGACAGCGCCAACACCCGCGCCCCTCCAGCGTCCAAAGAAACCGCCAACGCTGTTCAGGTGACGAATCGAGGTCTTGATGCTGGCAGTGATGGGCTTGTGGTTGATAACGGTGATCTCAATGTCCTGGTCGGCCGTGGCCTCGGCGGGCAGCATGGACTCTTTCTTCTCCAGGGTCGCGTCAGGCTCGTCCGCGTATTTTGGCGGCGCCGACTCGATGATAGCGGTCGACGAGGGCGACTCAATCATCGCAAGTGAGGCGATAACTTCGCCCACGGTGTAGCGAACCTTGAACATGGTCAGCACGAGCCTTGCCTTGATTATCGTTATGATCATGGTTCACATACCGATGCGATAGCGACTATCGCGACCACAGCCACGAGAGCCAGAGGCCAGTATTCCTGCGGGTCAAAGTCCATAGCCGGTGCACCAGTGGTCTCAGGAACCTCTGGGCGTGCCTCAGAGAGCTGTGTCTGAGCGGCCGATATACCGCGACGGACGAGGTGGCCGATCATTTGCCCGTGGA
This sequence comes from Cladosporium sp. MBC 237, assembly GCA_030772445.1. Classification (NCBI taxonomy): domain Eukaryota; kingdom Fungi; phylum Ascomycota; class Dothideomycetes; order Cladosporiales; family Cladosporiaceae; genus Cladosporium; species Cladosporium sp. MBC 237. The sequence goes on along the minus strand of JAPHCH010000002.1, from coordinate 28,624 downwards.
CGGACATGGTGGCGACTTTTAGATAAGTTGGGCGGTTCAGAGGTAGTTGAGAAATAAAGGATTGAGGAGTTACAGTCACAAAAGAGAGAGGAGAAGGTATGTGGATGAAGGCAAGGAAAGGGAGAGGATGTTGTACTCGCCGCTGCGACGAAGGATGTTGCAGCCTGGAGGATGATGTCGTGGCGGAGCACGGAGGGACCTCTTGCCGCTTTGCCGCGAATGGTCACGTGAATTGAATTGCAGGCTATTTTGAGATAGCGACTGGCTCTCGATGTCGCTTTGATGAACGCCACACAGACATGCTCATGAAGAGGCCACATCTGGAAAACATCTATCCAATCGCTAAGTATGCGAGGCTGCTTTCATTCTATTGTTGACTTCAGTCTCTACAATTACTGGTGTCAAAAGCTTCGTACTTATGATTCTGCGATTATGTTGGGTTATATATAGGTAATAGTCCTTGCTCCACTTCCGCAAGTCGGCGTTATCTTTTCTTTATCCATGCGGACGGCATCTTGTCGAGTTTTTTCATCCGGAGGAACTTGCTCTTCTCCAATATATCCAATCTTATAGCAAGATATGAAAAGTCACGTGATAACTTGCGAGAGCGAAGTGCTTGTCCCTATTGATCTTCTGTACATGTCTGGAGCAAAACCAGAGTATCTTGCGTGTTTCCTCTGATATCTTTACAATTCCCAAGGGACGTTCATGTCTATCCCGCCAAGTTCGCCAAACGCCTCCCATATGCAAGCAATGTACAAATGCTACGCCTCAAATCTATCCAAACAGTCTCTGCCTTTCCACCTATTTCTTCGGGTTAGGGGCAGGAGTAGCGGGAGTGCTGCCAACGGTGGCGCCGGTCTGAATGGGAGCGTCGGGCATAGGAACGTCGCTGAAGTCGTCCTGGCCGATGGCTTTGAGGGTGTAGGTGTCTTTCGAGTTGAATTAGCTCTTTGCGCTCTCAGCGATCTTTCTCAATGCTTGTACGTACAAACTCCGCCGACGAATCCGAGTAGAATGAGACCAGTCGCTATGTTCTTGACCAGGTATGGTTGACGAGCGCGGTAGAGCGCAGCAGTAGGGCGGTTTTGCTTGTCGTAGTACGACGACTGGGGCATACTATCTGTCGCATTAGCGTTGAAGGCATCGCGGAAAATAGTAGAATCAAACATACCGTCCGATAGGCATCTTGAATATGTACAGCGTGGCAACAGTATGATGTCGTCGATAGTGAATCGCAAACAATCCTCGAGACGCTGCCCGCCAAGGCTGCTCGAAGGTCGGGAAGTCGCATCGAAGCTTCCGCGCGCGCCTTCCGAGCAGCAAGCGACAAAGCGACCGGACAGAGCTTCCACGCGCACGTCGCAGCCCATGCTACTGAGCTCCAACACCGCACTACTATCGCACCACCAACAACACCACCTCACTTCATTGACGACATCCGATCCCGATTCTTTTCGCCAACCGTATCTCGCAATCTCATACGCACCACAATTTGACCTCGCCAACGTGCCATGAGCTTACAGGAAGCTGTCATCGTCATTCCATTTCTTTTGTAGAATCCGCGATTTTCCTCCTGAAAGGCTAGCTATAGCTGAGGCCACCACACGCAGGCAGGCCCTGTGTTGCCGTGATTCCCTCCCACATCATAAGCTGCCGTCGCCATCATGAGTGCGCCCGCCGACACCATTAGGCAGCTGAACTCGGCGCGTGACATCGTCCTCAGAGATGCCAACATCTACCCTCAAGTCGTCCCGGGCGTGCTACCAGTGATTGGCATCACTACGCCTGTGGAACAGCGAAGATGGGGCGCCGATTTCCTTGCAGAGACATTCGCATCGCCGGTCGTCAGCGCGGACGACAAGCAGAAAATGTGCATTGGCAGTGGCATGCTGGACACATTAAAAGGATACGTGAATCGGAAGGAGGAGATGGGTCAGGATGAGGACCCGGCGGTGTTAAAGAGCGCAGTTCAGTGCGCCGCGAGTGTGTATCCTCTCGTCTTCAGACATACCATGAACACGTCGGACGACGAGGCTTGGAAGAAGATGTCGGCCATCAAGCTGAGCATTCTGAAGCGAATGGATACCGCGCCCTTTGGTGTAAGAATATGCTGCGTGAAATTCGTCGCCATGATTGTGCAAGTGCAGACGCCAGGTCTGATTGCCGATCCTCGACGACAAGAACAGAACGAGGTCAGCCTTGCGCTTGTGCCTAGAGAGCATACAGTACTGAAAGTCGGCAACCTGGAGGCAGAAGCAAGCGGTCTCTTGGATCGCCTGCTGTATGTACTTCAAGAAGATGCTGTGGATGCGCTACTGGTAACTGCAACGCTCAATGCTCTTGCTTTCCTTGTGCAGCGGAGAGCCAGCATCAGTAACAAAATCCTGGGCACCGTGTTGAACTTCAACCCACTCAAGCTTGCTTCTCGGGGTCCTATGTCTGGCAGGGACAAGATTTCCATCAGAAGTATGACCCGCACAACCATGACATTCCTGCTTCATGTTCTTAAACGCAATCCCCACCATACTCTTGCCGGCAGACTACAGCAACATATCGAACGACTAAGGCATAGCTTGATGCAAGCTTTCGCAGACGCGAACCAACTGAAACGACCAGCCTCAGACGACCCTACAGATGGGCTAGACGATGCCAAACGCCAGCGCATCGACAAGGCGACGGCCGCTGGCAGCGCTACAGCACCTCAGCAAAGCATCCAGGCATCGACACAAATACCGCATGGATCCACTGTGGCACAACTATTCACACTATCAGAAGACAAAGCAGCGACAAGCTTTCATGTAGCGGCCATACCATACAACATCGTAGCGCAGCTCATTCCTCCATTGATGCAGTCCGTCGATCAAGCTCTGTTCGACCAAGCAATCAACGTAGTCAAGTCTCGATACCTCAATCTCAGCAAGCAACCGCCGGGAGACGCCACGGCTGCCGCAAAAGCAGCCATAGGCGATGATGAAGACGACTACGACCCGTCCATGCCAATGGGGGGTGATGCCGAGCAAGTTCTGAACGGTCTAGATCAGATGCCTCCAGAAAGCTTCGAGGGACCCGGGATTGCTATCGGACCATTCCAGCTACCCCCGCCAGCACCATTAAACGACCGAGAAAGGGATGAATACAGCAAGACCGCCGTCACTCGCGTCTTTGAGACACTGTCAGAAATGGACCGCGATGTTCGACAGAAGGGCGCCAAAAAGCAGGAAGTCGCCAAAGGATTCAACAGACCCGCTTTGCCGAACCACGAACGAGATGCCTGGATCTCCCTGGTTACACGACTTGCTACTCGATCACAATTTGAATTGCAAGATGGCGAGAGCCCTGTGAAGAAAGAAAACGGCGACCGCACTCTAGCAAAAAAAGGCGCAGGCTTCAGCCTGTCTACGGGAATTAGGGAAGCTCTGCTCAACTACGTGATGGAGAACTTCCGTGCTAGAATCAACGTAGCCATCTCTTGGCTAAACGAAGAATGGTACTGCGATCGTGTGCTGCAAAAACAAAACTCCACAGAGAGCTCGGAGGAAGCTACACCAACATACAACTCATACACTCTTCGCCTACTGGACTCCCTGATCCCGTATCTCGACACAAAAGATAACAGGGTCCTTATCCGCCTCGTATCAGAGATCCCATCTCTGCCGGCGGAGCTTTTCCCTAAACTACGCAAGATCGCAGATGATCCCGAACGTGTGAACTTGGTTGTGCAAGCGCTGCTGTACCTTGTCATGTTCAGGCCGCCTGCGAGAGAGAAGGCACTTGATGCGCTGGAGGCACTCTGGAGGGAGAATGAGGATGCCAGGAAACCGGCGGAGAGGCATCTGGCCAAGTGGAGGCCAGAAGTTGTGGAGAAGGGCATTGAAGGAAATGAGGAGATCAAGACGGAAGGGTAGGAGACTTGACAGAATACGACTTGCTTTACATACTCCGAAGGCATGGCCAGGCGCGATGAATAGTCCTGTAGGCCTGGCAATGGCAAATGATATCAACAGATCGCTTGGATTTCCTTGTGGTCTCCGGAATAAGCATGCCAGACGCTCTCATTTCCATCATGTGATCAACGCTGACTCTTTCTATCACTATCATGTGTTCCTCATGTGCATGTACCTACGTACCGCCAATATTTTTGCTTAGCTTCTCGACTCTCTCCATTCGTCCAGCCGGTTGCATGTCTCGGTGGTGCTCGGCTCACTCGGGCATGTGAAAACGGCAGCGACGTCAGCTGGCACGCATCAGCCAGCATGCCGAGGCAATCGAGCTTCCTTGCGGCTCTTCAATCGGCGGCGCGGGCTGGGTGTGCACATGCAAACACTCGCGGCTATGGATCTCTTTGGCCTCTTCGACTTGTACTTTGTCTACTCTTGAGACACTACTTTTCTCCCGTGGTTCTAATTCATGTGACTGTGAGACGACGCGAGCTTGAGAGGACAACATAGCAGACGACTTGCCCAGCTCCACAATGGACGACATCAAGGCAATCCAGGTACTTCTCATACCGCGAACACTGCTGGTTTCCCAGACTAACGTGCCTCTCCAGGGTGAACTCGAGAAGATCATTCTCAACCCGAAATACCACGAGCCGCTCGTCCTCCTCAAAGCCATCCGAAATGGCCTCGTCTACGGTGTCAAAGTTCGTTTCCCACACGCCCTGGTAATGATCTTCCTCTTCCGTTCTGGCACAGTACGAGAGAAGCTCTGGGCAATCTACAAGGCCACCCGCCTTCACGCGTACAACCTGGCAAAGTTCGCCTTCCTCTACAAATCCTCGATGCTCACGCTGAAGAGCGTGAACGGCAAGGAGCATAGCGTGCACACATTCCTCGCCGGCCTCTTCGGCGGATACTGGGTGTTCGGGCACGGCAAGGCGGCTTTCAGCAGTGTCAGCCAGCAGATTTGCATCTACGTCTTTGCAAGAGTGGTGTTGGGGTTGGCCAAGCTGGCGGTGCAACCGCCGGGAGACAACACACTGATCGGTGGTGCGTATGGCGGGCACGGCGGCAAGGGCATCTTCGGCTTGAACGAGCAGCAGCTGGAGATTGTCAGGAAGCGCTCATGGCCTGTATTTGCCAGTTTGAGCTGGGCCAGTGTGATGTGGCTGTTCAGGTGGTACCCTGAGATGTTGCAGCCCAGTCTGCGCAACAGCATGACCTACATGTACGTGCAAACCCTTTCCTTGTCTCTCGTTTTTCTGTTTTTGTTTTGTTTGCACTACAAGCGGAACGCAGTGGGCGACTGCTTCGTAAAGATGAAAAAATTCCATACCTCTGGGACTGACACAGGGCTGACGTCGACTTTTCTCTCGTCCAGATACAACAATGCGGACACGTGGGATGGCCTAGAGAATTTCCTCTGGCATAACAAATAAGAAAAACTCATATTTTCACGATTCATGATACATAGGATACCCGTTGTACTCTATTCTGTACATCTTCTTGCTTTTTGCTTGCTTTTCGTTTTGCCTTTGGACGCTGCTAAACTTTCACGATTTGTTTGCTTGCGAATGTGCTCCTCCGGCAAAACTAATCCATACCTCCAGCTTCGCTCATTCGGAGTACTGGTCGGACCTCAACACCTTCGTGATGCAATACGAATTGCCAGCGTTGCCTGGTATGGTCGGGAAAATCGATTAGACGACGTTACAGTGTCTTCGAAGAGTCCTTAAAGCATACATCACTAGACAAGAGAGCAGTCTTCAACATTACATGGCTGTGTGGGGTGGTTCACTCTGGCGTTCCTGGTGTTGGATCGAGCTTTACTGTCGCTCACTTCTCTCATTAATTCACGAAATGTTGATCTGATAGTCTCTCAAGTCTCCCACACTCTCAGCCGCGATTGACCCAACAAAAAGATCATAGCTACCGAGACGAACTGAAATGGGTCTCACCGCTCACTGAAACGCGTGAGCAAAAGCCTCTGGCTAATGTGGTACATCTTGCGCATAGTCCATCAGCATCATTGACACTGATTTAGTATCTATTTCAGCATGATACCATTCCACGAGATCAACGCACCACGGCACTTAGTCCGGCGAGGAAACCGACCAGCCCTCCTCACGACATTTTACTGCTCTACTGGTTACCCTTGTACAATCTCGGAGATATTCCATCCCACAACCAGAATCATGGTCATCCGATCTTTCGATTTTGTTCGACATTCTGATTTTAGGAAAGTCAGACATCCAACCTGTTGCGTCTGACCCACAATCACTCTGCCTGTATTGAGCCTACGAGCGGTCAGTAAAAATGGCAACATGCTCTCCTGTTGCGTAGTTGATCACAGGCGTTGTCTCAAGAAGACAACCAGTTTGATAGACCAAGCGAATCAATCGAAAACCTTCCACAAGTGCACACCACGTTCGTTCACCCCCTCAACACGTGGACTGGCGCCGCCTCTCATGTCATTATCTCAAGCCAAAGGAACCACGGACGATGCATTATGAGAACCGAGCCTAGCCGCCATCGACTAATGACGAAGATCCATACAAGGCGCGCCAGACCTGCAGCCACGAAGTTCACAACAAGAACAGACCTGGCACGATGGCGCAAGAGCGGTCTATAAAAGCTTTATCTTCCTGCGTGCTCGTAGCTCGTGTGTTGTTCGCACACCCTGGCCTTTTATTCAAAGCCTTTACGATGGTTCTGTTCAGCCTAGTCATCACCAGTCTCCTGGTTCCCGGACATCTGGCTTCACCTCTGACGCAACATCATGTGCTCCATGAGAAAAGAATCTCTCACCCAGCGGGCTGGACTCGCCGCGGTGAGCTTGATTTTCGGACCATCTTGCCCATGCGCATCGCTCTCGCACAGAGCAACCTCGACAAGAGCCATCAGTGGCTCATGGACGTCTCGCAACCATCTTCGGAGAAGTACGGTCGGCACTGGAATGCGAAGGAGGTCGCTCAAGCTTTTGCCCCGAGGTACAGTGTCACGATGTGTGAAACGAGTGGAACGTCATACTGAACACCATCGCAGCGACGATGTCGTTACTTCGGTGAGGGCCTGGTTAGGCTCTGCCGGTATTGCTGCAGACCGAATTCGGCAATCGCAGGATCTCACGTGGCTTCACTTCGACGCCAGCGTGGACGAAGCTGAGAGGCTCTTCAAAGCAAAATACCACATCTGGAGCCATGAGCAGACTGGGAGACCGCACGTTGCATGCGACGAATATAGTCTCCCAGCGAATATCAAGGAGCACGTTGACTTTGTCTACCCCTCGGTTCATTTTGACGCTCAAATCTCCTCTCGGAAGGAAAAGCGCCACCTAGATACCAAGCAGGACTCGACAAACGCCCATATAAAGGAACCTAGCACGGGGAAGCTTGTCAGCACAGTCCAGGGGATAGACAGGTCTGATCTGAATCATACGGTGGCAGACTGCGACCAACAAACGACGCCCACATGCTTGCGTACGCTATACGGCATTCCTGAAAACAAAGAAGCCGTTGATGGTAACAGCTTTGGTTTGGTGGAATTCACACCTCAGGCGTACGTACAAACCGACCTGGACATTTTCTTCTCCAACTTCAGCCATGGGCTCGTGGGCGATCATCCCATCCTCAAACCCATCGGTGGCGCAATCGTGCAGCAACAAAACAGATCTTGCACCAACAACTGCGAATCAAACCTGGATCTCGAATACAGCATGATACTGGTCCACCCTCAAAAGGTCACACTATACCAAGTCGGAGACGTCCTCCAAGGCGCCAGCTTCAATAACTTCCTCGACGCCTTCGACTCCACATACTGCGATGGTGACGATCCCGAAAACGACGCCATCGTCCCCGACCCTACTCCAGGCGGGTACAAAGGACCCAAAACCTGCGGCTCCTACAACCCCGACAAAGTCATCAGCATCTCATACGCCTACAACGAGCACGACCTCCTACCCGCCTACGAGCGGCGTCAATGCAACGAATTCCTCAAACTCGGCCTGATGGGCACGACCTTCCTCGTCGCAAGCGGCGACTTCGGCGTCTCCGGCAACGACGACCAATGCATCGATCCCAACAATCGCGTCCCCGGCCCAAATGCCTCCTACACCGACGGCACCTACGGGGCCTTCAACCCCAGCTTCCCCGCCAGTTGCCCCTACGTGACAGCCGTCGGCGGCACGCAAGTGATCGAAGGAACCGACATCGTCGACGCCCTGGCGGCGAACAAGCAGCCGGAGAAAACTTGTTCCCAATACACCTACTCCGGCGGCGGTTTCAGCAACGTCTTCGAACTCCCTGAATACCAGGCCGAAACCGTCAGGGACTGGTTCCAGAAGCACCCGCCAGGTTACAGTGGCGAGCTGTACAATAACAGTCAGCGCACGCGCGGCTATCCAGACATCAGCGCCAATGCAGCCAACTATGCCCTCGCCGTGAATGCGCAATGGGGCATGGCGTATGGCACTTCTGCGTCGGCGCCGGTGCTGGGGAGTATTTTCACGCTCATCAATCAGGAACGCATCAAGGCGGGCAAGAGCAGTATCGGCTTCATCAATCCGACCGCGTACGCGCACCCGGAAGTTTTCAAGGACGTCACGCTGGGAAGCAACGAAGGGTGTGGTGTTAGGGGCTGGGATGCTGTCGAGGGCTGGGACCCGGCTACTGGGCTGGGCACGCCGGATTTTCCCAAGATGTTGGAGCTTTGGATGTCTTTGCCTTGAGGTGTGGCGACACTGTTTGCGGTGTTGTGGGGTGAAGTGGTTGTTCATGGCGTGCAAATTTATTCGGCGATGGAGTTTCATATCTTCCGTTGCTGGGCAATGGAAAGATGTGTTCTTTTCTTTCGATTTGATCTTATGTTTGTTGTTCCTTCTTAGAATACAAAGGGTATCGACTTCCAATCTTCTATCGGCCGTTGCAAGTCATCTACAGCCTTAGCCGTGCCATAGCGTATACAGATCATCGAGGGTTGGACCTAAACGATAACGCCAACGTCAACGCCAACAAGTGTTCGATCGAACCTCAAAGAGCATCTGCTCGAATCTCGATAACCTTCCAACATGGTCGTTCAAGCTCTCTGTGATAGACCCCCAATCTTCCTAATACAGAAATGAAATCAACAAAACACTTGGCCGTCTAAACTGATGACATCTGTCTCCAAGGAAGTGAGTGACACGAAGAGATATATTCCAGTCTCATGGGATCCATGATCAGCAACGGCGATTCTCTTTCTCTGCACGTCAAATTAGCCGGCGTGTAGTTTTCGAAGACCGCCGACAAAAACCAGGTGCGCTTTTTCTTCCAATCTGGCCTTTTTGTTGTATGTAGAGGCCACTCTCCAAGCCTGTGCGAGCTTCATAGTCCTGGTAGCGCCTGATGTTGTTCGCGGGGATTATCTCGTGCGGGCTGCCTCCGTAGCGTGCTTCGTCTACGCTGGTCTCCATTCCAAAGGGCCCTGTGGGTAGGAGGAAATCATTGTCTTTCGTCCAGGTGTGCGATTCTGGGGATACGAGAGGTTGTGACGATAGGGCCATGCCCATGAGAAACTGGTCGGTGTCGTAGGGAACGGTCTGGTTGTCTGCGTTCGGGGGGTTAGCTTGTTGTCCTGATGACGCAGTCTAGAATGTAAAAGGATGCGATGGAATAAGAGGATGAGCTTACCTTGCCCCTGCCCGAAAGCCGCCGCATGGCCCATGTCGTAGCCATTGGTAGGGTCTTGCTGGACTGAGAAGCTTTGTTGCTGGTAGCCAGCATCGGACAAAAGTGTGGTGTTGTCGTCAATGTAAGTTTCCATGGGCTTTGTGTCACGTTCCGAACTGGTCACCGTTAGACATAACTTTCAGCAGAAGTGGTTGGTTCGAGAGTAACGTAGGCTCACCTGCGTATGAGATCTTCAAGATCAAGCTCATTGTGCTTTCGAGAGCAGTGCGCTTTGAAGTTGTCCTGACGTGGCCACCACTTGGGCTTCCCACCAGGGGAAATTACACAAGCAGCACAAACGTAGCCTTTCTTTGCGCCCTTGACCGGAGCCAGATTGTGACGTCCGGATTTGTAGTGACGGTCGCGGTCGTTTTCGGTGGAGAAGCCGACGTTTTTAGCCTGGCACTCGGGGAATTCACATTTGAAGGGCTTGGTATGCTTTCGTTCGTGTTTGCTATGGATGAGTCAGCGAAGATGTGGTGGTCTGGGGGAGAGGCATTGCCGTACGTTGCATCAGAACGGTTCTTTGGCCAGAAATCATTACAGTGTTCGCAAACTGGTAGTGTTGAGGTTGATCGTTTCCGTTTCCTCCCGCTGCCAGAGACTGTACTTCGGTTCTCTCCAAAAGCACTTCCGGCCTGATGTCTAGGTACGATGGGTGAAATCTGGGCGCCAGATACTGTAGAGTGCTCGGAACGATTTTCTGCCGATGGCTCTTGTTTGATTTTTGCACATCCGATGGCGTTTTCCGAGTAATATGCCGAGTCGAATGTCGAGCCTTGGTCACTTTCCAATGCAGAAGGGGCTTCATCACTCAAGTAGGTTCCGTGATATCCATGGAGAGGGTATCCAGGCAAACGTGGTCCTTCTCCGGCAGGCTTGATTAATGTCTCGACGGGGCGATTATTCACATAGTCCAAGTTTGGAGCGATATCGCTGAGGTCAAGAACTAACCCTTGGGGGTCGGTCAGATAGTGGTCCACATAGGCCCTGTGGGCATGAGGCGATAGAGCTGATGGATTGCATTGCTCTGTCCACACTTGCGATGAGAAGGAAGCATGTCCAACTAGCGGCTCCGACGACCAGATCTCTTCGTACTGTCCTTGCGGAGGACCTGGCACTTGTACCTGATGCTGATCATTGCCCTCACTTTGCGTGAAGAATTCAGCAAAGCCGGCATCGTTGCCTTCCATGGTATACTGGAGTCGGTAATGCTCTGCGCAGTCTCAGTCAGTACATTATAAGCTTGCTACCTAACAAATTGGGCTGCGAATCGGCGGTATGAACGGGTGATGGCATGGCATACCACACATTGGTGTTTGTCGGATAGTGCCAGGTTTAAAAGTTGAGGCTACCAACCTTTAAGCCCGGTATTGATTGTTTGCTCTCCACTAATCAATCAGAGATGCCGCTGCAGACTGTTGGGTACGACGACGCCAGCTGTGGGACAAGGCTGAGACAAATGCAAGGATGAGCGAGTAAGAGCAGTTGGGAAGTGCAGAGGTATAACAACTAAGACGGGATCAGCAGCACTAATCGAGTCCGAGCCTCACAGACAGGGCGGCGGCCAGTGTGAGGCCATTTCTCGAAGGGCGGACATGGAATCGAGTCAAGCAGCAGGCCACGACCAGGGCGGTGCCCGACCTTACACCTCACTCCAATCGCACCACCACAACTACTCTGCGGCAAGCACGTTCCGGCATAATCCGGTGTGAGCTATCTGCCACGGCGCCGGAGTGAGGCCTCGCCAGTGCCAACACCAACCCGGCGGGAAGGCACCAGTGGCAAGGCAAACTCGAAACCATGATGCATCGCATACACATACAGGTTCATGCGGGCGGCCTCAGGTCTTGCTGAGGCGGCCAATGGCGGCGGTTTGCTGCGGCTGTCCGACTTATGAGCTCGTGATGAACCCCGTTGGGCAGAGTGGGTGGAAAAAGCCGATGCATCTTGCCCGGCTGCGCCCCTGAGGAATGCTGATGCTGGTTATTGCGTGGCGTACCTTACCGACGGGGCGGCCTCCAAATGACGGTATCATACGTGGTGGTATCAGTGGTATGGGTACTTGGTGTGTGTCGACGGGACGGCAGGCCACAGGACCTGAGGAATTGAGGCCGCCCCATGTTTGAGGCCGCCGAGTATAGCACTCAGAAAGACACAGATGCGCCCCGACTCGACCCCTCTGGAATCTCCCAAAGGCATGTGCCTGCAAATGTATTATTGTCGCAAGTTGGTGACACAGCAGGAGCAGTTCGTCGTGCATCAGCAAACAACGGCTCTCTGAAACGACATGAACGCGGCGGGTAATCTCAGGTACGAGGATAAAAGCTGATGGACGTCACTCCAAAACGACACACAGTCATGGTACGGAACTACCGCCAGCTGTCTGTCATTAACCGTCTTGCATTAGCTTCGATCATCTGTTCTGTCTCAAGATCACATGTGCTGCACTGAGTTACAAGCCAGCAAGGATCAGGAAACGCCGCAGTCAACGGAATGTGGTAACAGATGAGGCTTGGATGACCAGACTTGACACCATACTTTGATGCGCTGGCCGTCTTGGGGGACAAGCTCCGGTATACAGTATCGCTGAACGCCAGCCTCGGTTCAGAGTTCGTCGCCATGTCTTACCACGTGCCTTGTCTGAAGCCGCGAGAGTTCGCCCGCTTTAACGTTATCAAAGTCGCAAGTCTTCAAGCCGGCAAAACTGAGATACAAACGCTTCTGTGCGAAGATAAGCTACTTTTGTTGTCGTTCGCGTGTGCATTTCGAAGCTTTTAAAGCATATCTTCCGGCAGCACTTTGCCTTATTGCTCAGAGTTGTCATTGCTTGCACACAAGTTCGTTCAGGCGACAGCTTCGTCCAGTCTGAACAATTCACTGCGGATGAAAAGGGCCAAATTAGCCAGCATCAGCCCGCCTAATCAATACCACAGCCGATGAGTAATTACAATGTTCCTCAATATATACTATCATCATCAAGTCAAACTGTTTTGAGACTGGTTCAGCAACAGATTGTGGTTGACGTGAAGATAAGATGTGATATTAGGGTTAGGGTTGGGGTAGAAGGCACATTGGCTGTGCTGTGCGACCAAAATTGCATCGCATCCTTTTACAGCAAGGTGCATCACAGAACCGGATAGGAGGTCCTCACCCACGAGATTATTGACATACTAGTTCCTTGCGGATAACAGAGAGCTTATACCACGCGCCTTACCAGACTAGAATGTTCGTGTGGGCTGGCTAACCAAACTACCGTGAGTAGCGTCTTTAAAAGGATTGCTATGCTTGATGGATGTATACTTGTACTGGTATTCTTTGGCAATTTCGTTCATTTGAGGCGCCGTATCACATCACTTTCGATGCGTGTTAGACGACTTGGTTACTCACTCTTACCTCCTATTGCAATCGTCACATACGTCTTCCAAGAAGTTGACGGCCATCATTGTTTACAGATCGACAGGCACAGACACCCGTTATATGCCGCCTCGTCCCGGTTGGTTCGGGCTCTCACTGGCGTTGTCCCGTGCGATAGAGTTCCCCGCAAAATTACAAGCAAGATGACCGTTGTGACAACTCGAACGAGGCACGGACAACCTCACTACTGCCCAAGGCGAAACGTGACGCTTGCAAACAGCCTGCCAAATACAAGTCTCACTCTCGGCGCACTCGAGTGTGTACCGTCGTTTTCCTCGACCCTTTCGAGTCCCTTCAACTGCCTGCCCTGATTTACGCGCCTGTTTCGTGTCTGATACATCCCATACTGCACCCCTTGTCTTGCCAGCAGCGACAAACCACCAAGCAGCGGTCAAGCGCCCATTGTTCTCTACCCACCGTGATTCACCAGAACCGCCGACCGCTTTCAAGGGAGGCAATTTCGCCTGGCTCGGTGAAGCCTGCCAACGCACGAGACAGCGTCAGATGCTGCCCTGCCCTAGATCTGGAGTAGCAAATTATTACCTGGGAATAACAAGCACACCTTAGAAGGCACGCTGCACCTCCCACCTCGCTTCCAATGAGCGCACTCGCCCGTACCTCAGCGGCAAGCAGGGAATCCTCGCCGGTGCCGCAAAACAACACCACAACCACCGCCAACAACGAAGCGCCCATGAAGTCGGAGCGCAAGAAATTGTCGGGCAAGCTGTTTCGCCTTGACAGCCCGGGGAAGAGCGCGAAACAGACATTACCTGTACCACGAATCAATGGCGAAGGAGGTTAGTGCGATTGAGAGACTTTGACAAAGACTGCATTTGTCCTCTTTGTTCTCTGAACCCAAAGACGTCTATGTCCGGCTTGGTAGAATGCTAACAGAGGATGTAGGAGCCGACAACAGCTACCGTATCCCGTCGATGGTCTTTGATGACAACCCGGAAAGCACAACGAACGATGATGCACAGCGGTCTTCACCCACGCGAAAAACATCAGTATCAATCCCCGGCGGCGTGCGCAGAGTTAGCGGATCCCTCGACGTTCTCGCAGCCAACGACATGTCTCGCGCGACCACACTCTCACCTCCCAACGAAAACCAATGGTCCTCTGCAGTCGGCCATGCTACCACCAACGGCAAGAGCGGGCGGGTCATCGAGCGTCTGATGGCCGAGAATGACCGCTTAAAAAGAGAGCTGGAACTACAACTGCTGCGCTCGCAAGAGCTAGAACGAAACCTACAAACGATGCGGCCACAGATCGAGGCTCTGCGGACGGAAAACGAGAATCTGAACCACGCTAACAGCATGGACGAAGCCATCCTGGCGCGGCGGGACCGCAAAATCGAACAGCTGAAAGAGGAGGTCGCAACCGAAAGATCCAGGAGAGAAGCCTCTGATCTTCTGGCTCGAAAACTGGAACGACAAAACGAAGCGACTCAAGAAATGTCGAAGCGAGATGTACAATTGGCCCAAGAAGAAGCGAAACACTCCACCACCCACGCCAGCATCCTCGAACAAAGCCACCGCCAGCTCTCTTCAGAATACCGACAACGCGCTGAGCGATGGCGCAAAGATATCACCGCGATGCAGACCCAACAGCAAGCCGACGCGGAGAAGTTCGCGCGCCTGGACGTCGTGGGAGAGCAGATGCGCAGCGAACTGGAGCGGGCGAGGAAAATCCAGGCGGAGTTTGTGGAGCGCTGGGACGAGTACCAGAAGGCCAACGAGGACTGGAAGGCCGGCTTGGAAGGCGTTGCGGACTTTGAGAACAGCAAGATGAGGAAGTTGAGCGAAGAGATGGAGACGGTCACGAATCGCATGAAGTGGGTCATGGCTTTGGACAAGTCACGGAACGAGAAGGCGTGAGCTGCGAGGCGTGCGGAGGTTCCGTGAAGTTTATTAATCTTTTTCTTCTCTTATCATTTCATTTGTTCTCTCAGGAAAGCTACGGCATGGGAAAGACGGGCGTTTTTTTTTTCTTTCTTTTCTTTCCTTCTTTCTCTTCTTTTCTCCGTTCTACATACAATTTTCTGGACATTGGGTGCTTTGCTTTTTTGGGGGAGGTGTGGGTGGGACGTGTACAGGGCTCGCTACTGCTATTGGAAGGCATACAGGGGGAGGGGGAGGAAACCCAGAATGGATATGAATATCTAAACAAGAGTTTGGGATACAAATGGCTCACTGCTTTGATTGATACACTTCTTGAACACTGAGATTCATGGCATGGGTGGACTGAGGAGATTCTGATATTGACAGTGGGTTGCCATGCTCGAGAGGGAGTTGTGGGAGGGGAAACCTGTAAGTCATCTCGCAATTTCCTCGGAATTGAGGACAGTGATATGGCCCTGCTGATGGTGGAAAGGAAGTATCGTTGCTTTGTTCGTGGTGCTACCAGCCGCTTCACATCCCTGAGACCCTCCCTTCACTCCACCACGGCGCTGTGACTTGCGATCCAAACCGGCGACGCTACAACTCCATCGCACAAAAGGAATAAACGGCCTCATTGCCTTCGCATCGGCATAGAGAGAGTGCATTTTGCGGTTCGTCGGCAGACTGCCAAGACGAGAGGCATCTTACGTTATTAGACATACAGTGCGCCTTCCTCGAGAGCGTGCCGCTCCTGCCTTCTACCCTCCACCTCTCGCCCCATCGCAAATAAGTTTTGTTTCGTTCGCACATCCGCTTTCGCTTGTGTTTACACGGCCTCAACGCAACATCACAGCATCAAGTCGAGGCATCCCTATGCTACAATACCTCTGCATGACATACAAAGATGGCGCTCATCAGACCTACTCAGCCGCTCGCACATTACCTACATGCCTCCGTGGACCGCTTTTCGCCAACCGCTATCCGTGAGGTCACAAGACGTTTCCACGAAGCTACCGCCGCCATTGGATTTAGCTCCGCTTCCTTGTCGCTGACATACGATACCCAAGACCATGTCTTCGAGTTGAATTGTGTCAACAACGAAGGGCAGGCGCTCGATGCGCTTCTCAGTCGCACACTGAAAGCATACATCACAAACGAAGAGGTGGAGGTCACGCGTTTCACCGAATGCTTGTCTGGAGATCCTTTCGACGAATACGACCCTGAAGTGGAGCGCGACGTAGAGCCTCCCCCAGCCTCCGAATCTTTCACCGCGCATGTTGTCAATTTCGATGGCATCAACACCTATGGCAAGGCGAAAGCCTTTCGTCTGCGCGAGCTTCCGCCTGAGCTTTCACTGCGAGCCAAGAGTCGCCAGAAGATCGCAAAAATAGAGAACATGATCACTCTTCGCCGCATCCGATGGGATGAAGCCAATCAGCAGCACGTGTTTGACTGCAATGTCGGATCAAAACTCCCCAAGCTGACCGAAAACGACGACGACGATCTTTCAGAACTCTTCGCTCTACTGGCTTTCCGTCCTTTCACCCGCGCGGACGCGGCACCAAAGCGTATCGCAGAAGAGGCTGGCTCGAGGCAGTGGGAGTTTGTTGGCCCACCTCCTGATACTGTTGAAGGGTGGCTGGAGGGTCAGGGCCAAACGAAACAATTAGATCCAGATGTGCGGCCAGAAATGTCAAAAGATGCGATCAGATTCACTGGCGATCCAGCTACGCATCAACCAATCGTTGGCAGAATCCGAATGCCGAAGGATGCCGAACCTGCTGGACCAGAGGTGTATGAGCACGAAGAAGAACCAGTGAAATCAGAAGAGCAGCAAAATCGCGATTTCATGGATCTCATGAAGCGAGGCGGGGGAAATGATGATGATTCCGAAGACAGCGATACAAGTGACTCGAGCAGCAGTCGAGCAGCGCAAGGCTTCGGAGCACTCTTGCCACAAAAGAGCGATGAGAATTCAAAGACCGTAACTCAGAAAGGCATACGCTCAATACAGGCCACAGAAGAGCCTCCCGTCGCTGATCCCACCAGTGCAGTGATCCCACGACCGGAGGCTAGACTTACTCTTGCTGAGAACAAATTCCCAACGATATCCACGGTGACGACGCAAGCCAACCCTGACCATGAGAATGGCTTCCCTTCATACAACAGACGCTACGCCAAAGTTGATAACTGGGGCCTGACAGGAGATGCCGCGAACCAGGCTCAGTGGGACCACGAAAATGCTTCATCTCTGTCTTCTCGTCGCAAACGTAAGCCGCGAACATATGAAAGCATGGCAATGGAGAGGGCCGATTCTGCTTCCTCATCTGCAGTCAACAGTTCACCATACCGCCAAATCCAGAGTCAAACCCCAATGAGATATCGAGATACGGTTCTTGGTGGCGATGAGCCTTGGGCAAATAATGTCGTGAAGCCCGAGATTGTGATTCCGGAGGGCGAGCTTATCAATACAAGTGGCAGCGTTGCTGGTAGCATTCAATACCATGCACCCAGACACCCTCCAGGCCTTGCTTCCCGTCCAGGTGACTACCCGCCTCAAGATTTCGTGTCTACTCCAGACCATTTCCCACCGCTTGGGCATTCAATTGGCGGCCAGAGGCAGCAACGGGCGTTGATGCCCAGTGGCCGGTCAGGTAGTGTCTCTTCCGGGACTATGAGCGTACCCAACACGCACTACTCGACCCCGGCAACAAGCATGTCCGCACTGCCACAAGGCTTTGGCCTTCAACCCGTGCAACAGGATGATCAGCCGCTAATCCAATTCGATTGCGACGATGGTTCAATCATCGAACGCTTGGGGCCTCAGCCTACTGAAATTCGAAAAGTCTTCCGGACCATGCAACAGCAAGCAACTAAAGGAAAGAAGCAGAAAAGCAAACCCCGCGTTAAGAAGACGACTGTCGCGCGAAAGGCTGTACTTGATGGACCTAGCCCACCGCCTTCACCAAAACCGCCAAAGGATAGTTCACCAGCAAAGACAGATGCAGAAAGTCCCGCAAAAACGGTCTCTAGCGGTACTGCTACCACCAAATCTGAGAAGAAGCGTCAAGTACAGGAAGCCATCGTTCAGCATCTATCTATGTGGCTCTCCGTGGATGAGATACCTGAGCTGACAGTGCAGTTCGGGCTCGCACTGCTGGCCGATGGGAAGATCTTGGCTGATAGCAAAGCCTCCAGGCTTCCAGCACTTCAGGGATTGTTGGATGACCATGCTGCTAATCACCCCAACGCAGCGTTTATCGCTGCTCTTGGTCGCGAACGCGTGGACGGTGTGTATCTTCTTCGACTCCCGGACATCATCGCAGAACACGACACGCACAAATCCCTGGAATCAAGTCTGAAGATGAAGTACTTTGATTGCAGCGAGCACGGTTTGAGTGCTAGGCTGACCTACGAAATCGACATTGGAGTCCCCGGAATCGGAAAATGGACCTTGAAGTTTGACCAAGACCAACCAGAGAACGCGATCGTCTTGCCAGTCGCCGCAAACCAGCCAAGTCTCTACGTTCACTATCCTCAGCGGGTTTGGGATGTGCGCATCCAGCCAAGCGACATGGCCAACTCCGACGCCGGATCCGTGGAGCCAAGTGACGACCTGAAAAGAAGCATGATGAGATTCCTGGAAACATTCGACACTCCCGCATCACTGGCATCCTCCGACCTGCCCGCTTTCGAAGCAGACGTGGTCGACACATCGTTCAACGTGAGCAAAGTCCTCGCCAAGCGCGAGTTCTCCCAAGCCATGGGATCGGGCATCTGGCTGGTCACGCAAGTCTGGGATCTCCACCTTCAAGTGGACGGCAGCATTCTGGCGTTCGCAGAGGATGAGCGCATCATGCGTGAGCAGGGCAGACTGTGGTGGGAGGCGGCTTTGAAAGTCACTGGTATGGATGGACTGGAGGAGGTGATGAATAACGTCGTGGAGCGACTGGATCCCGTGGGTCTGGCGGGATTGCAGACGAGCAAATGGGCGGCGAAACGGTCGAAACCGGTTGTTAGAGAAGAGGAGTATAACCCTTACTGGTGATTCTGCAGAGCTCTTGCAGGATACCTCAAGGAGTCCCTGCTGGGTTTCTCTGTTTGGCTTCAAACGGTTCTTCTGGAATCGGAGAAAGACATGCCGAGGGCTTTCTCCGGAGTGAAATGTCTCCGTTTGCAACGGTAGGTGCGTTGTCACAACGCATCTGCTACCCAGTTCGCTTTTCGCTTTTGACTTTTCGCGTTCTTCTTTCGCATTGTCCGTTGACAACAAATAAAACGAGCGAGGCCTCGAAAGCATAGCATCAGTATAGAATTACGTGTAGTATCAGTTCAGACCAATGGCTCCAAGGAATGCTCAAAATCCCAGCCGGTACATCAAGACCGTTCGTGAATTCACTTCACCTTTCATCATCAATCCTTCCGTCCTGCTTCCGTCTCACAGCTTTCGCGCCCGGTATATTCGATGAGAGGACACCGTCTTCAAATGATGTATTCTTTTCAATTACATACATGTAGGACTCGACAGAAATCGAGCTGTTTTGTACAAGACCTCCTTTTTCCACGCAAGAGGCCCCAAAAAAAGAAAAAAGCTTCCCATCCATCTATTCCGCCCAAAATTCCTTCTGATCTTACACGCTCTCCTCCATCCTCACAATACTTAAATTGCACACCCCAGAAACAACCCCTCCCAACAAACACCAAATCAAACAACCCCAACCTAACCCATCGCCCTCAAAAAGTTGTCCTCCTTAATCGCCTTCCTCCTCTTCTCCCTCATCGCCTTGGTCAACCCGCCCCTCGCCTCGCCAGCCGCCTTGGAGCCCTCCAAACTGCCATCCCCGCCGGGCAAATCCACGCTCTGCTCGTACAGCGGCACCTTGGGCGCCAGGCTGTCGGGGTTCATGGCGGCGCGCTTGCGCAGGGCCTTGGCGGCGCGTTGGCGGAGTTTTTTCGATTTGGCTGTTGTTTGAGCGTTAGTCTTTTGCTGCTGCGCCTTGAAGCGGAAGTCGGACAAAACGTACCATACAAATCCCCCTCGTCAACCCCCGCCCCGCCCGCCGCGTCCGCGGAATTCTTATCCAGCACCCTCCAAAGCCAAGCGGGATACTCGTCGTCCGCCAGCGCGACGGGGTCCTGCTTGTCCTTGTAGAAATTCAGACCCCTCAGCACCGTGCCGGCGGGGACGGAGCTCTGCACTTTGGGAGCGGAAGTTTTGGCGGCGGCAGCAGCGGCGGGTGCTTGGGGTTTGGCGTCTGCGGAGCTGAAGGGTTGGGCGACGCCTGGTTTGGAGGTTGCGGCGGGGGCGCCGGTGGCAGAGCGGGGGGTGGCGGTTGTGCTTGTTTCGGTTGTGGTTGGTGTTGAGAGGCGGGCGGGGGTGGTTGTTAGGTTGCGCGTGGTAGTGGGTTTGGTGGTGAAGAGGGTGGTGGGTGTGCGCCGTGAGAGGCGGGTGAGGCAGCGGTTGCAGATCATGGTCGAGTGGAGGTGTTGTGTTGTGTTGTGTTTTGGGTTGGATTGAAAGTGTTGTGGTCGGGGTTTGGCGATTTGGACGGCCAAATGCCTTTAGTGAATTAATATGTGCTGCCTTGAGGTTGGCTTGAAGTTCGCAGGACGATGTTCCAATGTCTCTCCCCGAAGCGGAAGGGTGTGCGGAGGTGAAGTTCGGAGGTGCTAGACGTCACGTGAGAAGGAGGGTATCTATCCACATTGGAAAGAGACGAGACGGGGACGAAGGGATCCCTCGTTGCACAGAACCACATTTCACATTGTTATACTTTCATGTTTTTCATAATCCCGATTGATACAGGAGCGTCTATCTACTCTCATCTGCATACCGTCAACAACGTACACTGCTCATTGACTCGGAGCGACCGCCAGCCCTCTTCTCCCCCTCTCCTACTCGTCAAGCGGCGGAGAAAGCAGAGGCCGAAAATAAGAATGAAAGCACGTATATCCAAAAGAAGCGAAGATAAGGAGAGCTGGTTGCAACAGCTACAACTCACGCGTGGGTGGGAAGAATATGGAAGAAGAAAGCAGAAAAGAATAAAGTAGCTAAAAAGTCGAAGAAAGCAAAAGGAATAATAACAAAACCAATACGTCTCCGTTTCCCCATTGGAAGACGAAGGCCGGGGGGTATAAGCGAGTGAGGATAAGTGGCCATGGGTCAGCCTGCCACTGCCACTGTCAGCCACTGATAGCTTTCTCCTCTCCCTCCAAGTGTTTGTCCGTTCCCACCAGCGCCGAAGAAAGAATATAAGAAAGAACAACGGACTAAACTGCAGTGCAGCCCATACGCCAAAGAATAATTCAAAGTTTTTTTTTGTCCTTCCTGAATGATAAGTTTCGGCCCAATTTGTCAGCTTTCGTACACATTCGTAGCTGGTGTCGTGCAGTGTGTGCGTTGTTCTTCGTTTGTGCGGGAAATTGATCCTCTTGAAGACAAGTCCCTTGCTGGCCAGCGAATCGTCCCGGGTATTGATAGGGGGTCCAGGATTCGCTGACAGCCATCTGTACATCCGATGTCCGTTCTTCGAGTGAATACACAGTGAAAGGAATTCCGGCGTCCCAATTGGACGAGTTCGATCGAAAAGCCGTGACCCACGAATGGGCAAAGATCAAAGAATGGGGAAAAGGCGCTTAGGAGTCTTCATCGGCATCGTCCTCGTCATCCTCTTCATCACTCTTACTCTTCTTGGCGCCGGTACTGCCCTTTTCTTTCTTGGGCTTCCCGTTTGTTACACCATTCTCGACCTTGGTGCTCATCTCTCCAGGTTCTGCACCAGCTTTGCCCTCCATTGCGGCGACCTCATCAGCTGTCAGGAACCTTCCGCCAGGGCCACGGGGTCTGCGCATAGCATGGTTGTGCCTCGATTCGTGCAAGTAAGGCTTGCGACCCTTGTTAGTGAGGCGCAGAGTCTCCTCGAGCTTCTGTCGAGCCATGCGGCGCTTGAGGATGCGATGGAACTGCTTGGCGTTGACGTAGAGGGGCGTATCCTCGGCGCTTCCCGCGGCAGGAACAACTTCAGGAGACTGCTGCTGCGGTGGCGGAGGCGGTTGAGCGGGCTGTTGTGATGGCTGCGTAGGTGGGCGAAGTGGCTGGTTCATGATATTCTGAGGTTGTTGAGATGGCACTGCTGGGCTAGGGACTGTGTGCGACATGCGTCTTTGCGCCTGCTGTTGCATTTGCGAAGGAATGTTATTCGACATCGCCTGTGCTGGCGGCATGTTCATTTGGCTAGCCAGACTTCCCGGGACCTGCATAGTGCTCTGCTGGCGTGGCGATTGAGGACTTGATCTTTGCAAACCGGAGCCATCCGTCTTGACTTGTGGAGATGTCTGGGGCATGGAGCCTTGCAACGAGGTATCCGGCATCGAATAGGGAGGGTAGCCAGAAGCAGCCGCGGTGGCCATGGCAGCAGCATGGGAGGGATTGACGTTAACACCATACGGTTGTTGCATGCCATAAGCGGCTGGATTAGGGTAGGCCATTTGGCCCATCATCTGTGATTGGGCCATCTGGGCGGGTTGTTGATGTTGCGGGTAGTGCTGAGGTTGTTGTTGGGTTTGCAACACCGGACTTGCGTGGTTTTGCTGAGATTGATGTTGTGGATGGGGGTATTGCGAAGGTTGTTGGTACTGAGCGTAGGCGTCCATGATGGCGACAGGGAACTTGAGTGGAGTGGGTCACGCGATAGTCGTGAAGAGGGTTGGTGTATAGAGGCGCGACGCGGCTAGAGTGATTCTGCACGCGACGTTTGGGTCGATGACACGCGACAAGGAACTTGTCGGTCTTATCTCACGGCCCAATATGAGGCGAGGTAGGTCGTGAGGTCGTAACCTGCAGGCCGCCACTACGCGTCGCGTCCGAGGTATCGGCTATAGCGAAGCAGATCAAATCAGAGGCGGCGCAAATTCCCGCCTAGTTGGGTCAGGGCGGCGAGGCGGTGTTTGTGAAGACTGGTTGACAGGCTGGCTACGCAAGATCGAATAGGCAGCAGGGCGTTCCAGTCACAGCGTCGAGACGAGGGATAAGCAGCGGGATCTAAAGACGGGACTGAAGTTAGCACGATGAAACGCGACAAGATACATAATAATTGGGCGCTGGTGAGAGGATTTCGGCAGGGGGAGAAGGAAGTCAACCGCAGCTGCAGCGCCAACGCAACGCCGCCAATGGACACGAGACGGGACAGCGCATCAGCCGCGGCGCCTGTGACGCGCCGGGCAGAAGGCCAGCACGGCAAGAGGGCATAGGTGAAGAGCAGCAGCAGCAGCAGCAGTGGCAACATCAGCACAGAACGGCGGCAAAGCGACAAGGCGTGCCGTCGGTGGGCAGCATAGCACAGCGGCGCATGTGTCTATCAACAGCGATGCGATGGATGCGTTGTGCTGGCGAGCGAGCCGAGGTGGTGGGAAACGGAGGCGTCTGCAGGCTGCCGTTGAAAGCGTGGCGAGCGGGCAGCGAGCAAGGCGTCTTAGAATTTTGGTGCGCGCATTACAGCAACACACACGCCTCGCATCTGCGGTTTGGTGGGATTTGATGATGGATGATGGCATGTGAGGTGGCGGGCGTGATTGCAGAGCTTTGCTTGCTTGCTGGCTTACTTACCTGGCCGGGCTGTGCTCGCGCGCGCGCCGGAGACGGTCAATCTATAACAGTACCGTTGTGGTACTGTACTGTTGGCTAGCGGTGGAGGTGTGCTTGGTTGGTCGGGGTGAAGGTGTTCTGCAGCGGGGTTAGCACGCGAAGGTCACGGTTTACTGTCACTACCGTGACTGTCTGTGTGTGCGAGGCCGCAATGCGATAAACCGGCCATGCGCTGCGCCGCGTCGCCTGCCGACCACAGTGGCCACGGATGGTGATGACGATGGCCGGCCATGGAAGCAACACGCGCGCTGGCGGTGTGGTGTGGCTGCGATTGCGCGACGTCATGCTGCCGGCGCGGTTCCTTGTCTGATATCAAAGGTCGACGAGGGAGTAGCTTCTCGTCCCATCATCAGTGATAACCGGACAAGGGCCTGGCAGGCGCGCGGGCGCATTCATTCGCTCGCTCGCTCGCATGGTCGCGGTGGCGAAGGCGGCAGGATGGCAGCGTCGCATGGCATCGCGGTCACGTTACAGGCAATGTGCGGACTGGGGGGGATGGTGGTTGATATTGGCGGCGTACCTGCTGGCTGCTCTCATTCGGCGGTGGTGAGACACGCGACGCGCTGTGCTTGATGGGCGGTGGTTTGGAGGCTGCTCCGCCTGTGGTGCTGCGATTGGTCTGGGAGTGGTCTGGGATGGTCGAATCAAGAGAAGCAGAAGAGTCGCGCACCCGGCGTCCAATAATGGGCAGACGGGCGAGGCGGGCGTTCAAATAAAACCGTGCGCGTTGCTGGCTCGGCCCACACGCCCAAGGGCCCGCTCTCGCTTGATCGCTTTCTCTTTTTACCCGCAAATTCTTCTTGGCGTCTTGCTTTGCGGAACGGACGAGGCGGGAAGGGCCTTATTATCACTGAATCCTGTGTGAGGTCACTGCTCTCTGTTCTGTGCTGCTTGCTGAGGCACGTGTTCATGCAGAGACGTCAGAGCAGGGGCAGGTGGAGAGCACACTGTCGTCTAGTCTTGTTGAATACCGTACGTGAAGTCTGATGGGAGATACTTTATTGGCGGAGAGTTTGATAGGTAGGAGAGGTAGGAGGTAATAATAATGGTGAAGTGTAAGACCGCAGCAGTATGACTTTGGGATATCGTGACTCTGCTGTGTGGCTTGAGGACAGCTGCGACCCTTGGTTTGACTGTAAGTGAGGAGAAATCCTAAAGCAACGATAATGTTGCCGCGAAGAAAGAGAAGAATAAAAAAACCACAATTCCTTCCTCCAAATGTCTTATGTCACCACCATCCTTCCATCTCATACTTCCTACCCTCACAATCAAACATTCTCTCCCCCGTAGCACAACCTCCCCCAGAGCGCGTCGCCTTTGCTCCATCAATGTAACCCTTCCCTGCCGCGCATCCTCACCGCCGCGCCCATCCCACAACTTCCCGAAGCAGTCATCCTCCCGACCCTTTCGTCCCGGTCCTAGTCCCAGAGATCCGTCCGTGCTGCCATTCACGTATTGTGATGAAACTCTCAACCTCACATCCCTTCCCATTCGCTCTTCATAGTAAATTACCCCTTCCTTCAAGAACATCCCACTCCATCGGGCCAGAATGCCCCATGTCACATCTCCCGCCTCAAATTGACAGAGCACCTATCCGAACACCACGTGAGACGGATATCGTCGCGGATCCTCCACAGCCCGTTCCGCGCTCTTCAAACTCCTCCTCCAACCCATGAGGTCAACCCCCCCGTGAACCGCGCCACCGCTTTCCCTCACGAACCTGCTTCTCCCTGTCGCACAAACCTCGCTCCACTGCCCCGACATAGCCCCTGTGCCACCTCGCCGACGTGCCAGCCATGTGCACTGACGCAAATGCGCGTGGAAGCCATTTGCGTCGTCGCTTGGATGTTGGTGTAACGATGCCCGCATTGATCTGTACTTCTCTTGCTACTTTTGCTACTTGATGGACTCTGTTGTGTAGAGTGACGACTCCCCACCAGCAAGAGTCGCGTGCATTGCAATGGCGACTTGTGGGAAAGATCTCCGCCGTGTTGTCGTCCACGTGGTGTTCGCGGTGTGCCAAAACACTTCCAGATCTTTGGTTCGTCGCCACGTGTGAGAGGTGTTGGAGTCGCTGATCAGACGCAGGTCAAGGAATCTGGCATGGCAGAGAAGATCTTCGCCGCGACTATCATACAGTATCTGCCGTCTTGACCGCATGGCCGATTGCTCGGCTTCCCGTATTCAACTCAATGTAACGCCGCACAAAGTCCACCCGCGAAGATATCGACTGCTGGCAAGTGGGAATAAACGCAATTCAAAAATCGTGCCGATATTCGAGACTTTTCGCGCCTGCCCATTGCCGTGAGACCATACCATAAACGATGTTCGGATGGTTGAGGGACACTGAGGTAATGCCGTCAGCGAACTTCTGTGAGCAAGTGTGTTGGTGCTGTACATCATTCAAGCAACCCTTTCATTTTGTAAAGCCACGACATTCATTCCTGTTTCCTCTTAACTCAAAGCAGGGTGTTCGCGAAAAGGCGATAGAGCTTCACATGTGATTTTCCCACGGATTTGCATGCGTGTGTTCTCACAGAATGTCAATCTATCATTTTCCTTCACATGACAAAGCGGCTTTCTCTCGATCCTCGACTTCGCCACCAAACTCTACACCACAACCTCACGCGAAATCGACACCAAACAAACACATCGCAGATACCTCAAAGCCCCCACACCCACCACCACCGCCAAACCAAGAACCAAAATGCCAACCCTAGGCCACCTAACCTGCACCATCCTCCTCCAACCAACCGACACGCCCCTCCCAACCTACAAACACACCTACCTCGACTCCAGCGTGTCCGCCTACATCCCCGTCCCCAACATCCCCATCCTCCACGCAGCGCCCTCGTTCAACATCCAGCTGCGCTCCGACGCCTGGCTCGCGCCCGGTCTGGCGATTTTCGTCTTCATCGATGGCGTCTACCAGTGCAATCGCAGCAAGGTTGCGCCGCCGCTGGGGACGCCGGGGGGCTGTGCGGTGGAAATTAGGGTCAGGCAGAGGGAGGAGAAGATTGCGGGTCCGAGGGGGCAGGGCGAGTTTGTGGGCAGGGAGTGGAGGTGGGTAGAGTTGGATGCGGGTGGGTTTTTGACTTCACTCTTGTGCTTTGTGGTTGGTCTTCTGCTGACGTGTTGATGTAGGGAATGTGAACGAGCAACCGAAAATGAGTAAGGATCAGCAGGAGGATGTGGGCGAAATCACGGTGGTGGTTTTGAGGTGCGATCACGACGAGGTAGAGCCACGCCGTGTACATCCTCCAGATCCTGCTTGCAACGCGACAGATAAGCCACCCTCTATCAAAGCACCATCTGCGAAAGCGTCATCTACAAAAGCACCAGCTTCAAAAGCACCTTCTGGCGACGCGGATCCTCTCGGCGGCATGTTTGGTCTTTTCGACGGAGCAATGGACTATAACCTGGACGGCGCAGGAGAGTCGAGACCCGCAGGCCGACAGAACGAGTACAGAGGGACGCAATTGGATGCCAATAACAGGCGTTACAAGCGTGCTCGCCATGGCTTTGCCCACACCGAAGCATTTACTTCGCATCAACAAGCCGGACAGCAAGCGCATTTCCCGAGATTGGATGGCCAGGATTACGACCATCCGGGCGTCGTCGTGAATCAATGTGGTCAAGTTTACGACACGCGGACGCCTTATACAGGGCCCAGGCGTTTTCATTCCAACTACGATGATTCTCGGCCCCAAATGTACCAGGCTCCAGTGGCTACACCACAAGAATTTGTGCCTGCACCTCGAGGCCAGCAATATGCGAACCAACGACCAGTCTTTGCCCCTGCATACCAAGGCCAACAGGCTCCATATCCACAAAGCCCACAGCAGCTCCGACCTCAGTACGTGCCCATTCCGCAAGCGCAGGCCCACCCTGGTCAGCGCGGTCGAGATGGTCCTGCTTATGGCTATCCCACTTACGTTGGACAAGCGCGAAACAATAAGTATATCCCACCAGGACAACCTGCTCCGGGTCAGCAGCAACCTCGATATTACCCAACGCCTGCAGACGCATATTTTGGCCCCCCAGCAATCGACACAGAGTACCAGCGCTTCCAGATTTTCAGAAGAGCCCGTCGTTACAGCGAACTTTTCAAGGCCGAGCATGGGCTTCTTGCAGCGGCAGTGCCGCATATACTTTTGCTGAGAGATGTTTTGGTGGATGATCTCACTTTGTCGCAGATCGAGCAGGTGAGTAGACCCCGTCAATGGATGAGTGTCGTGCGAAATGGAGGACCAGCTAACGTGTGAGATTACAGGTCAGACGTGAGCTCAAATCATTCATCGATGCAGGCCACTTCCCAAACGGCGAGAAAGTTCGCCCGCTAGTTGGGCCTTTTGAAGCGGCGAACAAGACCACAGGGCAAGGTGCTGGCAGCACTTCTGGATCGAAGTGGAATAACGGCAGCCAGAAAGGTGATTCGAGCAAGAAAGAAGGAAACCAGTCCGGGCAGAACATAGGCAATGCCTGGAGTCCTTGGGGCGCAGACAATAATGCGCAAAGTGGTTACCAGAAAAGCAACAAAAGCTCATCGTCTGTTGAACATTTTGGTGGCGGCAACAAGAGCCAGAGTGGCACTAAGAAGAGCGAGAGTGGCAGCAAGAAAGATGATGGGGGCGCAAATGCCAATGATGGGGACAAACAGAACGATAGCGAAGGATCGGAATGGCCTGGGAACACTCCCAACCAAGACGGAAATCAAGAGCAGGGCCCCGATTGGAACAACAATAACGGCAATCAGAACCAGACCAACAACAATTTCCAACCCACCGCCAACGAGAGCCAAAATGCCACCAACAATTGGGCCACCAACCCCAGCCCGCCTCAGAATAACACCTTCAACCCACCACCACCACCATCCAAACCCCCCTCATCCCGCCACAGCACCACCTCCACCTCTCCCTCCGCAATCACTAACCCCCACGCCCACATCAAACCCTACTTCACCACCTGGCGCACCGCCCCCCAAACCCCCACCAAAACCCCCCTCCGCCCCCGACCCCGCGAACCCTACACCTACCC